>JXTB01000338.1:238400-272738 GCA_002914805.1 Parasponia andersonii | reverse complement strand
TTTATTTAAATGGACTGTTTTTATAAAAACTAGAACTTTTGACACTTTTCAAATAAATTAAGGAATTTTCCACCTTTGTGAAATTCCCCTTCTGCTACTAGCCCGGGTTTTGGGTCGTGACATTTTCACTGTTCTGTACCCAACATAGCCTTAGGATTTATACTGAAAAATGGTGATTCATGCCTAGTACGAGTTTGGTTAAGGGGCATTGAAAGAAATAACATATGTTAATGGCGTATACATGGATTTAAAGCAAAATGAAATCAATTGTGCCAATATAGGGAATAATTTACCGAAGTTTTTGATCTAAGAGATAAGTGTAACAATTAGTAAAATGCAAAGGACAAGTGAATAATTGTTATTTTAAAAAAATAGTATCATTTTTATACTTTATATTTTGGCTTTTTTTTTTTTAAATTTATACCTTATGTTTTAGTTATTATCAATATTTATCCTTAGATTTAAAATATGTTACAAATTTATTATTTGATATCAATTTAGAGCAATTAATTTACCAAGATGCGGTTTTAAAAATTAAAAATAAATTATATAAGAACTGATTAAAGAATAACTTTACTAAATCATCTCAGTAAATTAATTATTCTAAATTAAATCAGGGTATAAATCTCTATCTGATTTCCAGTCCAAATGTCAATATTGATAATAATCAAGATATAAAGTATAATTTGAACAAAATATCAAATATAAGATATAAAAATGATAATATCCCTTCCAAAAAGTTATATCAAAAGTTCATGTTGACTTATATTATTACTTTGGATTGTGAAAACCATTATTACCGCTGTCGATGACATGGTCTGCATGTGAGTATTTAATGGCCTAAAAGTAACAAGAGTCGAGAGTTTATGGACCTATGAGTAATATGATTTTGAAAGATTTGGACTTACAATGCTAAAGAAATTTCATAAGGACTAAGTGATAATACTGAAAAGTTGAGACCTTTATGTTATTTACAATTACAACCAATATTAGCGAGTGAAAAGACTCTTCTATCCATTAGTCAAAAGACCTGGCAAACCGAACGAAACCATCACTGTTACAGTTTCCGGCATTAAAATCTTCTTCCCCAACCTACAGACCACCACCATCCCAATCCACCATCCTCAAACTTTCAGAAGAACCCAAAAAAGAAGAAGAAGAAGAACTCTTCTCTTTCTCTGTGAAAAACCCAGAAAGAAAAAGAAAAGAAGAATTGCTTTGTTGAATTAGCTAAAAAGGGTATTGGTTGATAACTCCGTTTTCACCTTCAAGGGTTCAACATCCGCCATTGTTAGGGTTTGTACACGCCTGGGGGGTAAGAATTGCTTTTCTTTTTTTTCTTTCCTTTCGTTTGTGTTTTTTATAATAAAATGAGTATTCATTTGGGAACTGAAATTTGATTAATTGATATGGAATGGACATATTTACGAAAATGTAGGCGCAGTGGTTTTGGGTTATATAGGAATTAGAGAATGGAGCCAGAGGTGATTGAAGCCGAGTTGGTATTGCCAACTCACCTGCGTTTCAAGCGCATCCAAATGTATGAGAAGTACCCGAAAGGTCAATCAAGAGGCAGGCACTGGAAACACCTCAAGCAGATCATTCAAGCTGAAAATTATCAGAACTATCCACCCGACGAACCCAACTGTTAGTGCATTCTCACTCTCTCTTTCTTTTCTTTTCTTTTCCCATTTCATATTTTTTTTAAGAAATGTGGAAAACTCCTGGAGGGCTTAACAAGAAATGTGAGATTTCGGATGCATTGTATAGTTGTATATGAATGAAAGCAATTCCTAAATCAACATAAAAAATTAAATCTGCCCATTAGATTGGATGAAAGAAAGAAATAAAGGGATTTGTCAGATTGACTAGAGAGAGCCACTCATGAGAGTTAGGTCGAGTGGTCAGGCTCATGGTTTGCTCCCATGAGGTCAGGGTTTGGATTCCTTATGGGGACCTACCTAACAATATGCTAGAGTTTCCTGCCTCCCAAAGATCTTAGGGTTCAGCGGGAGGACAGGTATAAAAAAAAAGAGAAAAAAGAAAAAAGGAATGATTGACTAGAAAGAGCCTATGCAATCCAAGGATAATATTTATCTGGAAATGCTTATTGAGAATGCACAATTGGTACTGCATCCATAGGTTGATATCTGACTTTTTCTTTTACGTCTTTGTACTGTTTATGTTAGGATTTGTTGAGTATTGTTGTTAGGAACATATGTTATCCTTCATATATGTATATACATATATATATATGAAGCTGTTTAAGTTTTAAGTCCTTCATGTTATCTATTTTACAGATGTTAACATTGAGTCACCTCCCTCAATGCATCCTTGCAAAAAGATCTGCGACATAACAGGATATGAGGTATGGTTTTCTTTACAGTACTGTTGGTTGGTGAGGTCATCTGCCAAAATTTCTAGCGTGCTGTCTTTATTTTGCCAGTGTTGTTTGCGTTTGTTTCAGTTGTCGTGTTCACAATAGTCTAGTTTGAAATGGGGAACTACCAAGACTTTAGGATGAAACTAACGAATTTGTGTTTGGCCCTCTAAATGAATATTTTCGCCGACAACATGCTTCGAGTTTGAGATTCTTGAATCTTATCCCCAAATGTACAAGGATTTGTTTTTGTGTTTCTGTTGTTGTTCTCTTCCAAGTACGAAGATTATGAATACTCAATAAATGTATTTTGAAATGCCACTAAAAACCATGTTACTTCACCTCTCACTACTTGACTTTTCTTAAGCAAAAACACGTTATGTCAACTGACAACTGAATTTGTATAGAACCAGTCTGATTATCTTAGCTCTCTAAGATTGCTGTGTAAATTAGAGGCTTTAACAGCACTCTTTTTCTGATTTGATAAGTTCATAGTTCTTTGAATCCCAGCCCGCTTTTTCCCCCAATAACCCATTACATTATGACGACTGAACAAACTTGGTTGACAAACACAGTTTTTGCGCTGCAAAGGTTGTGGCTTGTCGAGCATTTGACAACCTCACACCATCTATTTCAAATAGGATTTGTCCCGTAGGCACACGTGGAATCCAACCTGCAGAATTTCCTTTTGCTCTTCCATTTCTTACTTCTGTTGTATGCAGCAGCTATCTGTGGCGTTTTTTGGTAGAAGTAACAAGTCCTTTCGTGGTGCTTTAATTAGTTGTTATGAGAATAAGACATGAATGATTCTCATTTTTAATTGATACTTTTAACAGTATCCTTCTCCAAATTATGCAGATCCTAATGCCTTTTTATGTATCATGCAGGCACCTTACTCTGATCCTAGGACCAATCTCCGTTACGCAAATGCTGAGGTCTTCAAGCTCGTAAGATCACTTCCTAATGAGTTCGTGCAAAGATATCTGGCTCAGAGGAATGCTGCTGTGGTGCTCAAGTAAATTTTTTGCTTTTCGGCGGACTACAGAGTTTTATTATTCCCATTATTGCTTTTGTTTTCTAAATTCGGTTAACCTTTACATGGAATAAAATATAGTTGAAACCTGAAATTTGGATTCGGCTTCCTTTCAATGAAATATTATTTGGTTGCCCTTTTCCACTAGTAATATGACTATATTACCTGTTTGGAAATTTCAAGCATCTAAATGTTGATCTTTTGGCTCGGCATATGTCAATGTATATGATAATATTTTAAGGACCGTTTGCTACAAATAATCTCATTTTTCAGATTAATAGGAATGCTGAAGATTGTGATGTGATTGTCTGATATTTAGAATAATTGTGTTTGATTGCGCACAATAATCTTGTCTATGGTTCCTGAGATGTTAGATAATTGTGTTTAGTTGTACATGAGAATGCGCTTAAATTAAAATTAAAAATAATTAAAAAATTAAATTGCCTATAAAATAATAAAATTTGTTACTATTAAATAAAATAATTTACTACGATTCCTACGATGTCATATTTTTGTTTGTTTCGTTTTTTAGGGTGGGTTTTAGATGGTTAGTCGTTTAAAATTCATATATTTTAGTAATTTTAGGATGATCCTCACTTACGAGGATTTGATTCCCGATATGATTACGTGATTATTTTATTAGGAGTTAAAATAATATTAAACATGAGAATGCATTGAAATACTTATTCTCACCTAAAATTATCTATTAAAAGAAATGTGATGATTCAAGGTATACAAATTAAATAAAATAGATCAAAGCTTGTATTATTGCTTATTGTAAAGTATTCTATTATAGTCTCTAAACTTTGACAGAAGGCACTCAAGCCTTTAAATTATTATTTGTGTCAAATAGATCATATACTAAGTCGGGGGAAATTTCTTTCACCTTTTTCGCGTGATGGACATAATATCCTCTCTTGAAGGTTTATATACTCACTGCCTGTTGCAAGGAAGATTTGTAAGAGAAAAACAATATTCTGTGAAGGGCATTTCCAAATGTATTAAAATCAGTTCCAAATATAAATACAAAAATTATACCTTAATAATAAAATAAAATTAAAATTGAATAAAAGAATGGTAATTTTTAAAACTTATCATAAGCATCCTTTATATTTTTATTTTTCTTTACGTGGAATCCTAAATTTTCAGAATAGAAATATGAAAATTTTCCTTTAGAGTTGAAAACAATTTAAAAAAAATCCCCATCAAACAACATCTTTCTCATAGTCTCAGATGCACAACTCGTGTAAAATATCAAATTTGTAGGAAACGAAAAATTATTATTATTATTATTTTTTAAAAAGTCAAACACAACCAGACTCAAACTACTATTTATCAATACCCTCAAAAAGGAATAAAGAAAAATCTACTATTTATCAAACTACGTCGTTTTACCGAAGGAGTAGATTTTTATACAAAAGGAAGCAAATAATATTAGATTGGATAATTCGTCAAAAAAAAAAAAAAAAAAAAGAATGGAGGAAAAAAAAAAAGGCGTAGTTCGGCCTTTCTAATTAATTTCCGTTCAAAATTCCCAATCGTCTTTCTATAGGGGATTCTGGCTCCTGTAAAATCCCAACCAAAACCCTAGAATCCTAGAATTGAGAGAGAAGGGAGAAGAGAAACCCTAATTCTCTGGGCTCGCTCGCCGTTATTCGCAGAGTCTTTCTGCATATATCCTCTCAGACTATCTTCGCCACTGTGAGCAGGTAAGTCCTCCGTCAAATTCGGTTTTCCTTATTCGTGTTTTACGTATTTTCTTTATTGTAAGGCATATCCTCAATTTGGTTTTATTTATATTATGCGGTTTCATTTTTTATTTTTATTTTTTTTGGACAGTTGGGTTTCATATGTTATACTCTATGAAAATATATTATATATCTTTTATTTTTATTGTTAGGTAATGAATATGGGGAAGAGTTTTTAACTATTGTGATGGATGGTGTTTTAGTTATTATGATGTATTATAGAGAATGTCCAAAATGAATTGACACAGATGTGAAATTAGAATCTGCATGTTTTTTGAGATATTTCTGGATTAGATTTAGAACTCTTTGTTGATCGTCTTTACTTAATCCTCATAGTTGGGATGCCCGGAAGTTAAGAAGATTATGGCTATAGTAAAAGCGTTCTTATTATTGATTTCCATATTGATAGACTGAATAATAAGCTTAATTGGTACAAACTAACAACAAATTGAAAGAAAGAACAATTCAAAAAAACAACTTGTGGAGTTCATATTTGGTTATTGTAATCGAATGGCGTATAATATATAGCTGTTTCGTATTGTCTATGAATTGACGTTTTTAAGTAATGTAGACTCTTCTAATCTGGACCTTTTTGTTTTTCCTAGGTAGTTTCTGATTTGTAGGACTAGAAATGGATATTGATGTAGATCACTATAGCATTCTTGGGTTACCAACTGGTGAGGATGGTGCCAAGCTTACGGAGAAAGAGATATCAAAGGCATATAAAGTAAAGGCTCTAGAGTTGCACCCCGACAAGAATCGAGGTGATCCGAAAGCCCATGACAAATTCCAGAGGCTCAAGTCATCCTATGAGATACTAAAGGATGAGAAAGCCAGAAAACTATTTGATGATCTTTTGAAGGTTAAGCTAGAGCAGCAACGCCGTCACTCTGAACGTGATGCCAAGAAAAGGAAGATGGTTTCTGATCTTGAAGAAGGAGAACGAGCTGCTTTTGCGCCTGATCCTGCTGCGAGAGAAAGAGAGAAAGAGGAGAGGATTCTCAAGGAGCTCAAAGAACAGGTTGCAAGGGTACGTGCAATGCATGCCAATAAAGGAAAAACTGCTGCTTCAGTATTGAAGACTGAGATGGGAGGGGTTGGTAAAGAGAGTGCTAATACTGGTGAGGAACTAGTGGATAAGAAGAGGATACTCAAGGTATCTTGGTTGAAAGTTGGTGAGGGTTACACGGCGGAGAGGTTGCGAGAGTTGTTCTCAAAATTTGGCGATGTTGAAGATGTTGTCATGAAGAAGAAAAGAGGTTCAGCACTTGTTGTAATGGCCAGTAGAGATGCAGCTGTGAGTTCATTGTTGCATAGTAGTTATAATATCTCAATTCTGAATATTGGAGCTTCTTTTTCGTTATTCTCGAAGTACTTATGTCGTGTGCTATTTCTTGTAGGTTGCTGCTACAGGCACTGTGAGCGGTGATCTTTCTAATCCCTTGCAAGTTTTACCTTATTTACCAGCTACAGCAGCAGAGGTTCCCACCGTACAGAGACCTGCTGAAGCTGAACGAATCAATCTGGTTGGAGCTGGCTATAAAGCATTTGAGGATTCTGTTTTGGAGAAACTCCGAAAGGTTTGTTTTTGTTTCCAATTTCCAAATTACTTGAATTTAATGTTTCTATGTCACTTTCTGTCTGAAAGTTTTAATTATCATGACTCATTTGTTGTTTCGTTTGATTAACTTGATAACGTTTTAATTTTTAAGAAGTTAATGTGCCAGGAAATTTTTTCTTCTATGTATATTTTATACTTTGTTGTTGGATATCTAGTCTTGTATTCATTTTATGTTACCTAATATGTGATCTTTGCTGCTGAATAGGCTGCAGAACAGCAGAAAAAACGAAACCTACCAGCATCACTGTAGGAAGATGTTGTAGAAGCAGTTAACGGCATGCGGTCTTCTGAATTTCGATTTGGGTAATGTTGATATCTTCCGATAGAATTCATTGTATTCTCATTGTTGTTACTTCGACCTGGGTATTTCTTTTGTTTTCTTGTTTGCTGAGTGGAGAAATACACCAGCAAAACTTGTCCAAGGTGATTCACAAGCACACGCTTCAGTGAGATGCTATATTGTGCCCATTCTTGTATTATAGAAGATATATAAATGCCTATTTGTTATCTCAATTACATATACCTTACTGCCTGGTGCTGATTAGAATAACAAGCTAAATTCATCTATAAGTTACATTGTTTCCACATGTGTTCCAAGCTTCTCTCAGAATGTATATATATTACAGGCTTGTGCATGTGATGGTTTTGGAGGTATCATTAGTCCTTGGCGTATTTGGGGATTATCGCATTCTTGCATGGGAAGTCCAACTGGGGAAATAAGGTTTCACGCCTAATAATTTGGCGTGATGGTTTCAAGCCAAAAAAAAAAAAATGGCGTGATGGTTGAAAATTTCAGCTTAGTAACACATGCTCGGCTATTGGTGTCAAAGACTTGGGTATTTCTATTGGGATTCTAACATCCATTGATTTGGTAAATTACGCTTAACGTAGCTCTGGCTCGCCTCTTGATAAAGTTGCATCTGGAAAAATGGTTCTATTACTTCGACGTGGTTTTCTATGGCTATTATACAGAATTCTCACTTTCAAGTTTTTCAAGAGTATACTTGCAAATCTTGTACGCTACAACGTAGGACGGCATGTAGTTTGCCTTGGCCAAAAAGGTAACCAAAAAAAAGAGAGAAAATAATGGAGTGGTACATTATTTTTCGCGTGTATATTTCTTTTCTTGTTTATCTGTGTATAGTATATGTATATGTATACGTATAAACATTATAGTTATCATCTAGCTATATGCCTAAATGATTGGGATTGAGAGTTTGCGACTGAAAGATGAGATTTGGAGAAATTTTGGCAATAACAAAAAAGTTGCTTGAGAAATGTAAAAGACACTTGTCACAGAACACAGAACTACATAAGTTTGAACTTTGAAGTTTGAACTTGTCCAGATTGATCAAATAATGCAAATGTCGTGGCAAATAGCTGTCATCCACCAAGATTAAAATTGGGCTTAGCTCATGCAATTGGGTTTCATGTCTCGCAGTTAAAGGTTCGAGACCGAGTAACCTAGGTGACTAGGAGAGGAGAGTGATATTTGGGTAAATGAAAATACAAACGAGCATGCTATTTCAACCACAAAAAAAAAAAAAAAAAGGGAGAAAGGAAAAAGGGGAAGTGTGTTCTGTTTTTGAGGTTTGTATTTATGAGCTGTATAAATGGTATAACCTACGAAGAAGACATATAAAATAGAAACATAAAACTAACCATTGAAGTGTGAAATTATAGCATGACATTTTTGTTTTTTCTTTTTCTCGTTAAAAAGAAAGGAAAAAAAAAACAAACTTACAAAAAGTAGGGGTATATAATTACTCATTTGTGTTCATTCAAATGGTATAACTCAATAAAAAAAAACAAAACTGGTATCAATATAAACAAATATTGAAAAAAAGAAAGCACACGGTGTATAAATGTACAAATAACTACAAACAACATTCCTTAATTAAAATTAATATTCATACGGAAAAATAGATTTAAACTGAATAAACAATTTTTAATGCAAATTATTAAGAAGGATAAACATATGGTATCATGTCTTTAGTATTAAAAAATTGGTATTTCAAATATTATCTTTATTAAGAATTTGTAATAATTTTTCAACATAATTTTCAGACATTAGTTTTATGTATTACTTGAGAAAAAGAAAAAGACTAGAAAAGAGAAGAACTTAAATGGAATCAATTGGTCCAAGGCATCGCACTGCCAGAAGGCACTGGGCAACACTACAAAAAGCCACCCCAGCCCATGAAAATGCAAAATCCCCAAAATCCCAGTACATTTGCTTTGCAAACTAATAATTGCTTTATTAATTTATTTTTAATTTCTAGGAAAAAATAAATATATATTGTTTCATTGTGTTTCTTTATTTAAATTCATTATATATATATATATATATTATATATAACCAGAGATCATCTTCTTCGCCTCCTCTTCTTCTCGCCCACCAAAACCTCTTGCCCTGTCCTAACTCCCTCTTCTCTGCTCTCTTTCCTCTTCTGGTTCTGGGTTTAGAATCCGATAGCCTTCTCCTTCACTGGTTTGTTTTATCAGAATCGTCTAAAGCTTATATATAGAGTTACTATGGCGGCGGCGGCGGCGGCTGCGGCGAGTAGTGGCCAGTGGCAGCCCAAAGAAGAAGGATTCACGGAGATCTGTGGCCTGCTGGAGCAGCAAATTTCTCATTCCTCTACTTCTGCTGACAAGTCTCAGATATGGCAGCAACTTCAGCACTATTCCCAGTTCCCTGATTTCAACAACTACCTTGCTTTCATTCTCGCTCGAGCTGAGGTAGTGTAATTGCCCCCTTTGTTTTTTCAATTTTGTTTTTCTCGATATGGATATGGTGATGAGATTTGTGAATATTCAGAGATTGTAAATTTTGTTTCAAGTTCGGGTAATGAGCTTGGCTTAGTCTGAGGGTTAATGGGTTTGTTTTGGATTGTTCGATTTTCGGGCAATAGTGGCTGGATATAATCCCGTTTTGGATTGGTGGAACTTAAATTTACGGCAGATTATGGTGTTATTAATATGGGCGTCCCAACATGGTTTTGGGTTTTGATGGGAATTTTGGGTTTCGGGGTTTTCTATTCTTATTCTCCTGTTTTGGTTGATGTGGTAGCACTGTTGTCCGGATCCATTTCAATAAGAATCTTGAGCTAATAAAATTGGTTTTAGTTTGCTACTGTTTCGCTCCATTTATTGATGCTATTTTAATTCACAACATTACGTTATATTACAACAGGGTAAATCAGTGGATGTTAGGCAAGCTGCGGGCTTATTTTTGAAAAATAACCTTCGGACTGCATATAAATCCATGGTTCCTGCATACCAGCAATATATAAAGTCAGAGTTGTTGCCCTGCTTGGGATCGGGAGATAAGAACATTAGGTCTACAGTTGGTACTATTGTAAGCGCAATTGTTCAACTAGGAGGAGTAGCAGGATGGTCCGAGTTGTTGCAGGCTCTTGTAAGTTGCTTAGATAGCAATGATCTTAATCACATGGAAGGTGCTATGGATGCCTTATCCAAGGTAATTTTTTGTTTCAAAAGTGACAGTTTTCTAGTCCAAACTTTGTTGTTGGGTTCACTTTCTATTAATATAACCTTGTTGATATTCATTTTTGTTGCTGTGTGATAGTACCAGTACATGGCTCATGCTCAATTTTAGTTAGGTATTAAGATGTTCGGTTTGGGCTTGTAACTCGAGAAATTAATTTCTTTATTTGAATGTGCAGCCTTTTTGCGCAAAATCCCTGTTGAAGTTTTAGTCAATTCACTACACATAAGTAAACTGCTGTAAATTCCTTAATGAGTGAATGATGCAATACCCAGTTATTTAGTTTTTGTTTATGATGAAGAGGCTTGATAATGAAGCCAAGTCTTGTAGGAACCTTTGAAATATTGCAATATGATTCTTTGATTTTGAAATGAATTGCATTCTTGTTTTCATAGGGATAAATATCGAAAGGGCTGCTACCTTTGGCCTAGGGCTGTTGGTTCTCTAGGATAGTATGTTATAGTAGTCTTTTTTGGCTTTCTGATATTTTGTAATGTAACCCCTACAAAATAGGTGTTAGGAGACTTGCGGTTCAAGTGTATATCATTTGATACTTTGATGTGTGATGTAATGCAGATTTGTGAGGATATTCCTCAAGAGCTTGATTCGGATATACCTGGGTTAGCTGAACGACCTATTAACATATTTCTCCCTAGATTGTTCAAGGTGACATAAATATTTTATGTTGTCAAAATATCTGTAGTTGTATATACATGCTGTGTCTTGTCTTGAAGTTTATTTTTCTCTCTTGATCTGGTTATTGTCTTCAACATCAATATCTTTATGATGCATTCCATTTACCTTTATTATTATTTTTGTTTCTGGTCCTGGGCTTACTGAATATGGCTCTTCTTTACGCAGTTTTTCCAGTCGCCACATTCCTCACTGAGAAAGCTTTCCTTGGGTTCTGTGAATCAATACATTATGTTGATGCCAACGGTAAGTTATTACTAACACTTTCTTGTTCAGTATTTGCTAGACATTATTCACTTTTATGGCTGTTGTGATTATTGTGAGCTAACTTTCTTGCAGGCTTTATATATGTCCATGGATCAATACCTTCAAGGTTTGTTTGTCCTTTCGAATGACCATGCCTCAGAAGTGCGAAAATTGGTTAGTGTATTTGTTGTCTTTATGCATATGACTATTTTTATATTTATAATCTTGAAGTAAAAGATATCGTGCTCTTTATGCTTTCAAAATGTCATTTTCAGCTTACAACGTTAAAATACCTCTTAAACATTTTTTATGGTTTGTGTTTGTTATTATTTGGATTTGACAATGTCCTTTTTTAGTAGCTTTTGTTGGAATTTGATTATTTGTTAGTTGGAGATCCTTCCCCAAACACCCCCTTGAATTCTACTACAACATAATGCTATTGATTGTCATGCTGTAAAAAGTGGCAATTATGATCTTTAAGGTTTTGAGAAATCTCCCTTGGATGTCACCTACAATCTTGTAGACTTGGTGCTTCTTGAGTTTAGCAGAAATGAATCCACATAACCCCCCTATATAAAGCGCTTTTTACCATGTAATTATTGTTTTCAAGGGATTGTTTTTTCATTTTTATTAGTTTGAAGGGGCAATACTATGATAGTTGACGATGATAAATGTGTGATAAATTCTGAGTAATCAGAGGTGGAAATAGTTGCCTTTTCATTTCAATAATTTTTTCTTGTTTTTTTTTTTCTCGTTCTTTACTAGTCTTTACAATTATTTGTTAGGGAATGCTATAAGTTTCACAGGCTTCTCAACTATGTTTTGTGTATCTCATGTTGAGCAGGTTTGCACGGCATTCGTTCAGCTAATTGAAGTCCGCCCATCTTTCTTGGAGGTGGGAAGTTGTTCTGTATTATTAAATATTGTACATGATCTGTATTTTTCTGCACTTCCTTTCACACATCGTTTTGTTTGATGTTGCTACCCTTTCTTTTAGTCCATTTCTTTTGGAAGCTATTTTAGTTATTCACTTTGCTCACTATGCGTTGAATTTTGTCTCTATTTTTCTTTTCTTTTCTTTTTTTTTTTTTTTTTTTTTTTTTTCTGTTTTCTCCTTAAAAAATGTATGGAAATTATTACATCCGGTTGTTGATGAGGTGATTTTTTGAGCTATACTGCAGCCACATCTAAGAAATGTGATTGAATATATGTTGCTAGTTAACAAGGACACAGATGATGAAGTGGCTCTTGAAGCTTGTGAATTCTGGTAATAATCAAGTTCTAAACAGCAAATCTGAATTCGTAATCTTAACAAGTATCTTAACTATAGAGCTTTCTTATCAGGTCTGCATATTGCGAAGCTCAGTTACCTCCAGAGAACTTAAGGGAGTACTTGCCTCGGCTAATTCCGGTATAGCTTATGGTTTTGACGATTTTTTGTTGACTAATCATTTCTTTGTTGGAGCCGTAGATTGTTTTTGTAGTATAAGTAACCTTTACACCTTTTGTAGGTTTTATTGTCAAACATGGTTTATGCTGATGATGATGAGTCGCTCATTGACGCTGAGGTTAACCTTACTCAATCTATTATTGTTTTCGAGTGTTTCTGAATTGGCTGTTGTTTTTCTTCATGATTTTAAAGGCCTCAATCCATTGTTGTAGGAGGACGAGTCTGTACCTGATCGTGAGCAGGTTGGAACTGATTTTTTTTTTTCCCTGTTAAGAGTGCATGGTATCAATTAAAGTTTTGGATTCAAAACTTACAATCTTGATATGTTTAGTCTTCATGTTTGTCTTTTTCTTTGGTTGACACGACAGGATATCAAACCCCGTTTCCATTCATCACGGTTTCATGGATCTGATGGTGTGGAGGACGATGTATGTTACACAGATCATCTTTTGACTGATTGGTTATTGATCACTCTAATTAAATATATGTATTTGTCACACTTCATCTTTTAGATTATTAATGTAACTTGTGTAAGGATAAGTTGATTGAGAAAGGTCTATACTGACATTTTGTTTTATATTCAATGACAGGACGATGATATTGTTAATGTTTGGAATTTACGCAAATGCAGTGCAGCTGCTCTTGATATCCTCTCAAATGTGTTTGGGGATGAGATTCTTCCAACGTTAATGCCTTTAGTTCAGGTAATACATGTCACAATGAATCTGCCTTACCCGGATGCTTTTCTTGTTGCGTGAAAAATAAAAAACTCGGCTTTTTCTCTTTCTCGTTGTCTTCTTTCGGTGAGTATGAGACAAGAATTTAGACCAAAGTCATAGTTGTACTGTGTGCATGGGCATTTTCAATTGAGTTATTGTCCTCATCAATGATATAAATAACAGTTGTCAGTCTCCTTAAGAAAGCACTTTTTTGTAGCATCAATGACTCCTACTGCTGTCTTATTTTAAATACAAGATCGGTTCATGTGAATAGTGCATTCTTAGAAAACAATATTATTATTTTGTTTGACCATCTAAAGATTTTGAGAACAATATCTTTTTTAATAATTTTGATTACAGTTGTACCATTTTTGTGTTGGATTGCTGTGCTCTGTTAAAAGAAGTCACTATTTCAGGTTGGACAGTCATATATGGCTACCAGCTGTTAGCACACAAAAATAGAGAGAAGAAAAAAAGAGGACAATGACACCTATTTTTATAAGATCAAACGTTAGAATAATCAGATATGTCGTTTCTTAAAATTGTTGGACTTGATACTTTGGTTGAAAGATCCTACTAAATTTGGAAAGGCTACACTTAGGATTTGTAAGTTTTGAATTAGGGTTGGTTCAAATGTTTCCAGTGATATAACAAGATTTACTCGGCAAACTAGTGATATCAGTTCCAAATATGTGTTTTCATCTTTCAAACTTTTGCAGACCAACTTGTCCAACAGTGGTGATGAAGCTTGGAAAGAGAGGGAAGCTGCTGTTTTGGCTCTTGGTGCCATAGCTGAGGGTTGCATTAATGGTCTTTATCCACATTTGTCTGAGGTAATGTTTAGTTGTCTAGTTTTGATTGGGTAAGCTTTGGATTAAATGTTCATGACTCATGACACCAATAATTGCATCTAGTGCAATTCTTTTTTCCTGTTTCCAATTATGTTTTGATTATTTTTGCCTTTCTTGGTTGCTTTTGCCTTCAATCACATGTTCATGTTGCTTTCTTTGCTTCACTATTCCTTCTTTTTTTCCTTTGCTTTTTTTGTCATCTTGATTCATATTTGGTGGTTATCCTATAATGGTTGTATTTTTAGATTTATTAGGATGCACTATTGTATACTTTTAGATAGGTGCATTGGAGATACATATATGCATTTTTTTTTTCAGTGAAAAATTACCTTATATTTGCAACATTATAATTCTTTCTTTCTTTTTTGTTTCTTGTTTTTCTCGTTAACACATATAAAGTTAAAACTATTGTCTGCTGTAAACTTGTGATTAAGTTTTCCTGCTTTTATAGGCAGAGCATGAAAGATATTTATACCATTACTACATTATCTACTTCATTTGTTATTCATAATGGTGAAATACTAACCCTTTTCACATTCTACAGATTGTTGCATTTCTTATCCCTTTATTAGATGACAAGTTTCCTCTCATACGGAGTATTTCCTGCTGGACTCTTTCTCGTTTCAGTAAGTTCATTGTTCAGGTTAGTTTAATTTGATATCACTATTTTCTTGTTCATTAAAAGATTTTTACCTTTGTTCAATGAGCATGATAATTAATCAAAGCCTGTTGTACTGATATTCTGGAACATTTAAATCACTAGTAATTAATGTTGATATTTGATACATGGACTAAAATCTTTTGATGTAGGGTAGATAATGATGATTATTGTTTTGATGTTCACAGGGTGTTGGACATCAACAGGGTTATGAGCAATTTGACAGGGTTCTTATGGGTCTCTTAAGAAGAATATTGGACACTAACAAGCGGGTTCAGGAGGCAGCTTGTTCAGCTTTTGCCACACTTGAAGAGGTTCTTGCTATAAATGAAGTTCAAATCTTTATCAAATGTTTTCTAAAATATGCATGTGGTATACGTATTTAGTTCTAAATATTTCTTTATTGACAACAGGAGGCTGCAGAAGAATTGGCACCAAGGTTAGAGATAATTTTGCAGCACCTCATGTGTGCTTATGGAAAATATCAGGTTTTTCCTTGGCCTTAACCATTTGCTTACATATTATGTTGTGAATGAGATGCAGAGCAACACTGATCATTAACCCGAAACTCATGTTTTCATTGTTGTCCTTTATAACATTTATCTTCTTTTGATAAGATTTCACTGTTGGTCTGAAGACAATGAATGTCACGTCACGTATTCATATATTCTACATGTCTATGGCTTAAGAGTGAACAAAATGAATGTCATGCATTTATATATTCTACA
Source organism: Parasponia andersonii (assembly GCA_002914805.1). NCBI lineage: Eukaryota > Viridiplantae > Streptophyta > Magnoliopsida > Rosales > Cannabaceae > Trema > Trema andersonii. Next base: position 257,100 of record JXTB01000338.1, on the reverse strand, counting down.
TGTCTAAGGCTTTTATTTCTCAACGCTATATCACTAATTTCAGAGGCGGAACCTTAGAATTGTATATGATGCAATTGGAACTCTAGCTGATGCTGTTGGGGGGGAGCTGAATCAGGTACCTTTATTCTGCATTTTCCCAATAACTCTCCCCTCTCCCCCTCACTCTCCTGTTCAGTAAAATTTACCTTCTCAATAGGGAGCTTTAGGGTTTATGATATTTCTGTGCTTCATTTCTGACATATATTTCTCCCCCGTTTATCTTCACAATACAATACAGCCTGCTTATCTTGACATTCTGATGCCACCGTTGATCGCCAAGTGGCAACAACTTTCAAATGCAGACAAAGACCTCTTTCCACTGCTTGAATGCTTTACATCTATATCACAGGTATATGCTATTCTGACTCTTGTTTTTTGAGCGTCTTAATTTGAGAGGTTTTTTTTTTTTTTTTTTTTTTTTAGCGAACTTGTAACTTATAAATCGAGGAACTTTGAATTTTATTTAAGTTTTGGATTTTGTTTAAGACGTAGTGCCGCAAGAATTGAGAAAGTTTTTATCTCTTTATATACATATATGCATGTTCTTTATTTCAGAATTTTTTGCTTCTGTTTTATTGAACAACCACTTCTACTGTATTCTTCATCAAAAGAAATATCTTCCGACGGGAAATTATTTGTATGAACTTGAGATTTGTATTATTTTCATATTTTTTTCACCATGGACGTTTATGCTTTAGGATTTATATCTTGCTGAAAAGCCAACTACTTTGTAAGTTCAACTGGATTGTGTGAAAATGTAGAACTAAAACTAAATTGTATGAACTGAATAATGATTTATGTTCTCCAGGCATTGGGTACAGGATTTGCTTCATTTGCTGAGCCAGTATTTCAGAGATGCATAAACATCATTCAGACCCAACAATTGGCTAAGGTATTCTGCAAGATATTTTTCATTTGCTAACCCCTGTATTTGCTTTCTTAAAGTGTTGTCGATATTGCCTATCCACTTTTGTTTTGCCATTCTTCATGCGATCTTTCAACTTATATTGCAGGTTGATCCTGTTTCTGCTGGGGCCCAATATGATAAAGAGTTTATTGTATGCTCACTCGATCTTCTCTCTGGACTAGCAGAAGGTCTTGGCAGTGGAATAGAGAGTCTGGTAATATGATTTTTCCTTAAATTTTTTTCCCTCAAATATTGTGGCTTAGATACAACGTACACAACTTTTTGTTTGCCTCAAAAGAGGTTGCCTGAGTTGTTGAAAATGGCTCTGTAGTGTGGAAATAATGCAAATGTAGATCTCTTTAATGCTTTAGTATTGTTTGATATCAGTATCTTTAGAACTTCGCTTGTTGATACACCATTTGTTAGCATCAGTTCTTGTTCCTATCGTTAGGTATTCAATTAGTAGGACCCTTTCCCCTTTCCCTGATGCTCTGCTTTGCTACATGTTGGTGTTGATGGAATGCTCATTATGACATTTGTAGGAGACATGGGTTACATCTGTCATGTGTTCTCTGGATATTTATGGATTAAAATTAGTTGGAACTTAATTTATAGGTTTTATATTTATGCACTTGCTCACCTTTTTTTTATTTGGACGGTTTTTATTCCCAGATTTCAAAAAGTAATTTGATAGACCTACTTTTGCATTCTTGCACGGATGATGCTTCTGACGTCAGACAGAGTGCCTTTGCACTACTTGGCGACCTTGCTAGAGTAAGTTGGAGATATACTGTTCTAATTGTCACACAAACTTCATAGATTAGGTCTCTTTTCTTCCTTGGATCTGCCAGTGGAATGTAAGAAATTTTAGTAAATGGTGTTGGAGATGTGTCCTTGAGTCACAGAGCTAGTAATTCCTATCAGATGCTTTTTAATTGTTCAGGTAATTTATTCTGTCTTTTTTCATTTAATATTGATGTTCTTCATGATTTTATTAGGTTTGTCCTGTTCATTTGCGACCTCGTTTGCCTGAATTTTTTGATGTTTCAGCGAAGCAACTGGTATGTGAAACTCATTACGTGGTTCTGAGTAGTAATTTTGGCATCCCTTCTTATTTAAATGACATGTTAATGTACAGAACACTCCCAAGCTAAAGGAAACAGTTTCAGTTGCAAATAATGCATGTTGGGCAATTGGAGAACTAGCAGTCAAGGTATGTATTTTGGATATGGCACTGATATTATATGCCTTTAAGTGGGAACGATCTTTTGGAACTATACCTGCCTTCTTACCATGCTGTGGAGCACAAGCTTTTATACCATGATAGGGGAGTTTTAGCAACTCATATAATATATATTTTTTTATTGGATGCATGGAATTCTTCATTTTTCCCTGTTGTTCATGGTTGGCTGAACCTTTTTTTTTTTTCATTTGCATATCACTTAATTCTGCATACAATATTTTCTTGAATCAGAAAAAATATCTATTTGAGAAGCTTTGAATGTCTTTGAAATTCCAGTATATCCTAAACAATATCCGATTAATGTCAACAAATGTACATTAGATTCTAAAATCCTCTCTCTCCTACATCTATGGCTTATACTGTGGTCATATTTGTACTTAGCATGGGACCTCACATGGTTCTGAGTATGTGAGCAGTTTCTATCTTTGTCGTGCTTGTTGTGTTCTATAGCTGTCTGACTTAATGCTTCACATCAGTTCATTATGTTTCTGAATTAAGACTATCAATAATGCGTGAACTTTTCATTATGCTGGAATAGTTCTTTTATGGAATCAGCACTGAAGTAACATTCGTTTGCAGGTCCGTCAGGAAATTTCTCCTGTTGTTATGACAGTGATTTCATGCTTAGTCCCCATTCTCCAACATGCAGAGGTGATTGCGGCTTTATTTTATTTTCTTTTCTAAAATAGTTACTATGCCTTGTGTATTTCTGGAGGATGTATATTCCTAACTGCAACTGTAATACTTGTTCAGGGGCTCAATAAATCACTTATCGAAAATAGTGCAATCACACTTGGGAGGCTTGCATGGGTTTGTCCAGAGCTTGTGTCTCCGCATATGGAGCATTTCATGCAACCGTGGTGCCTTGCTTTGTCTATGTAAGTTTGTGCCATCTGTATTAAATATTAAATGTATAGGAATGTAATTTCTCACAGGCAACTTATTTTGTGGCAGGATACGGGATGACATTGAAAAAGAGGATGCATTCCGAGGTCTATGTGCAATGGTATGCATCCGCATTGTTGAGAATATCTCGTTAGATTTTGGTCATACATATTTGTAACATCTTTGCTTTGGGATACATAAATGTTTTCAGGTTAGAGCAAATCCATCAGGAGCATTGAGTTCACTGGTTTCTATGTGTAAAGCTATTGCAAGTTGGCATGTAAGAATGACACTACTTTTTTTTTAAAAAGATCTTACGTGCTAGTTTTCTTTACAAGGCTAACATTTTAACTTCATATTTCCATAGGAAATAAGGAATGAAGAACTTCATAATGAAGTTTGCCAAGTTCTACAAGGATATAAGCAGGTTGGCTTTTCTTTTTTCTTTGGAATCTAATGTGACTTGTTTTCTGATTTGATGATAATTCTTGTCACTCACACACGAGCGAAGAAAAACTTAAAACATATGCAATGCATGACTCCGGTACAGAGAAGAAGATATTTATCATTGCTTCCCAATATGTATTTTGCAGATGCTTGTCAATGGAGCATGGGATCAATGTATGTCTTCTTTGGAGCCCCCAGTAAGGGAGAGACTGTCAAAGTATCAAGTTTAATAGTGTTCTCATAAGGTGTTGTTTTCTGATGGCTCTCTATGTGCTCGTCAGAGCTGTGTGTCTGGATCAACTTTGTTGATCATTTTGTGACTGTCCGGTAATATTTTGGTGATGATCCTATTGAGCAAAATATCAATTTTGGTCCCCAATATGTCGGGGGAAAACTTAGCCATCGACACTATCGAAGCTTGAATTGATTCGCACCTCTTCAAAAATTAACTTGATTCAATGCAACATTTGGGTGAAGTGAAGCAGCTCAGGGTTGGGAGAGAGGGGTATGGTGTACAGGGGTGGTGTGGCTTTCCGAGCTTTGAGAGTGTTTTTGTTCTTGGAGTCTTGTATTTGAAGGCAAGGAAACAGCTGAGTCAGGTATTGGAATTATCATTTTTTTAATATAGGAGATGTCTCATTCAAGCGTGGGAATCATAATTTTTCGTTTAGGTTTGGAATTTTTAACATTTATAACCAATTTATTGAATAGGGTTCGTGCGTATTTCCACAGATTTTGTAGAAGGGATTTTGACTTTATCCTCTCAGATTTTCCAATGTCTTATATATAGTTCAATTTCAAGAAATGTAGTCTTTATTTGAGAATGATAATACAGTAATTCTTGCTGCATTAAGCAGATCTGGGAGTGAGAATAAATGATTTTGTAAACTCATCATTTCATGTATTGGTTTGAAAGACTTCATGTTCAGATACGAGTGGACTGAGCATTATTTTTCTCCTTAATCTGAAGTCTGAACTGTATTGTCATTTTCCCCCTATTTTCCACTAGCTTGTTCTATGATCACCGTGTTTACGTAGCTTTTCGGGTGAAAAGAATGGTCAACATTGGTACGTGTTTGATTGAATGGTTTAAAATGTGAACAATTTTTTCGTATTTTTCTGAAGAAGAGGTCGATATTTAAATCACAAATGTGGACTACAAACGCAAATGTATGAAATCTTGCCCCCTAAAATATAGGGGATAGTATTTGTTTACCCGATGTATCACTTAGATTCTCATTCGCTTTTACGTAGCTTTTAAGTTCCCGAACTTTGATTTTTCGTACAAGTTAGTCCTTTCTCACATTTGCCATCTGATTTTTCCGTTTACATTCACAAGAAGCACACGTTATTATTCACAAGCTACCTCCTCACCTTTCCTCCTCCGAGTATGTATCAAGTCTCAAACATTATTTTATATTTATGTACACCTTTCCTCCTCCGAGTATGTATCTAAGTCTCAAACATTATTTTATATTTATGTATGTACTTGATCGGTATCTATTTATAAATACTAATTTTTATATTATTAACTATTATCACTATCAAAACCTATGATTTTCTATAAATTAATATTTATTTGTTATTTAATATCTATTTGCTATTTAAGAGGCTTTTAAACTTCTTTTATTATTTATAAGTTTTAATTAAAAAAATGTTGATGAGTTTATAGAATTGGAGAAAATGAACTTTACTAATATTAGTAAGAATTCACAATTAAATTGTATAATATTGTCAGTAGTAAGTATTAATTAAAAATAATATTGCTATTTAGATTATCTTTTTTGAAAATGCCTTATTAGTATTAAACATTCTGTTAGTAGTTTTCATTAATTTATTTAGTGCAAATTATAATCTGATTAAAGTTAGATTTTAACTCTAAAGACCTAAATGTTACAAAAATAAAAATTTAAGAAGTCAAAAGCTACAAAATAAATAATATACGTGATACATTATGTAAAAATTGAGGACCCAAGTGATTAAAAATGTTAACTAACAACTTAATTGAACATAAAAGTGGAAAAAAAAAAAAAAAAACTAATGTGATACGAATGTGTAAAATTGGGAATCTAAAAACTACAAAAAATGAGTTGGTAACTTGATTAATACTTGAGAAAAAGATGATATAAACCCTATTTTAAAAGTTTAGTTCATCTGATTACGCAGGTTTGAGTATTTCCCAAATTAAGAGGGCTCGAGGCTAAAGATGAAGACAAATAATACATTTATTTTTTTATATTTTTTTATGACCCCCCAATACCCCTGGGGAATGGTCACATGTGTTTCTTGTGGGTTAAACGGCAAAATCAAACAGAAAATGTGAGAAAGGACTAATTTGATACGAAAATTCAAAGTATGGGGCCTGTACAAAAAATATAAGTGGGGACCTAAGCGATAACTTAGGTAAAGAATGGAGATCCCTAGTGATATCAACCCCAAAATATAAAACAAAGCAGACCGAAGGACAGAAGGCTTCACACATATACAATATATATATATAGGTTGCCAATCTAATAGGTATTTTTTTATTTTACTTATGGGTAGGTATTTTTTTTAGCTGTTAGATCATCATTAGATGGTGATCCAATGACTATAATAAAGTGCATGAAAAGACGTACATCATTAATGCTTTTTCTCTCTCTTACTTTTTATAATAAAAAAATATGCATGTTAAATTTTCATTGGCCAAATTGATACCTATGTATAGGTAAAAAAAAAAATACCTACTGGATTGATGCCCATATATATATATTTGTATACAGGTGCTGATTATGACCTTGTATGCAATGCAAATAGGGGGGACTGGGGAGCAGTTGTGAGGACTGAACCGTACTACTAATCCTCTCTATAAAGAGAGGAAAGATATGTGTGTATGTATATACATACACATTAGCAATTTTAAAATTTCACTCGACTTGCAAATAGACGAATCCTCTAGCTATCTAGCTCAGAAACCAAACAAGGCGTCCCATTCCAACAAACTGCAAAACCTTTCTTTACTACTTTGACAAGAGACTGCAGGTGTTGCATATAAAGGTAAAGCCTAGTGCAATATCTAACTGGCTAATGATTGTAGCTTGTTACATTTCATCATGGAGTTTTCCTGAGAAGCAAAGCCAACAGATAGCTGAGGCTAGAGTCAATCGATGATAGTGCTACAATCAGCACCGCTACAAGAACAAGAGTCAGAGTAGCAGTCTTCAGCTGCATGAAATTGAGCGAAAAACAAATGAGCCTTTGTTAAAAACTCAACAATGCAACCAAATTTAGCATGAACCTCCTACTACAAATGCACAATTATGCATCTAAACACATGAAACAATAAGGAATTTGCAGCACAAGCTTCCTAAAGATCGATGCTATGCATTGGATGACCGAACATCACCGTTGGTTTTCAACCATCACATATATTCACATATTAATCCTAAGACTCACAAATTATAACACAATCAATAACTAGCAATTTGAGATGGTTCTACTGAGCTTGTTTCACTTACAAAACAACAAATCTATTGTCTTTAAACCGAGCTAAACATAACACTTATGATACATACCGTGCTAGCGAAGCCTGGCCATTCTATGTACTTGAGCTGACTCGGCTGCTCAACCAGAAAATTTAACACAGATTTTATCCCCCTAAAAAGTTATTCAAACACCACAGACTGAGTCAGTGTTTTGATCTTTATCTTTTTTTTTTAATCACAAATTAACAAATTTGATTAATTTATGCAATTCCACCAACTGGGTTTCGTTTATGACACAAATAAAACGATTAACCTTTAAAATAAGAGAATATAGTACCATAGTGCTTCTTTAACAAAATTTAGAAAGAAGGGTTCGTGAATCCAGTTATCATCAAAGCTAGAAGACTGATAAGGCTCCCTTGCCATGCTTACAACAAATCTAGACCCAGAAGATTCTCGAAAATGGCCCATTGGAATCTGACACACAAAAAAGAAAAAAAAACCCATTACTCCAAAGAAACAAAAACAATAATATATATATATATATATATGTATATATAGAGAAAAAAAAACCCCCCTTTTGAAATGAAAATAAAATTACCCTTTGAGATTTTAATAATTTAACGCTACTGTAATTATCGAATTTGACGGTATCAAATTTCCAATCTCGATTCTGGAATGGCAGTTTGGCCCGACTAGATTTACTAATCAATCCTGTAAAAATGGCCAAAATAACGATCATAAGAAAACTGAGAGAGAGAGAGAGAGAGAGAGAGAGAGAGAGAGAGAGAGGAGGGTAGAAACCTGAATAAATTACTGGAGACTGAGAAAGGAGTGCCATCCTTAACTGGCTGCCTATTCGGTCTGAATTTTGTTAGCCTGATATTCCAAAGGCTAAAGGGAAGAAGCTCCCTCCCCCCTATTCTACTCTTGCTCACTGCTCGTTCTTTGATAGACTCACTCGGCAGAATCGAAGGATATGGCGGGCACACGTAATTATTTCATATCTACTTTATTATTTCATTTTTTTTTTCTTTCCATTTATTTAGTTGTGAAATTGCTATACTAGTTATCCTATTTTTTGCTTTCAAAAAAAAATTATCCTATTTTTGCTCCTTTAGAGGTCGATATTTAGCGTAAAGCATAGTATTATTACCAGAATACATTGATTTTTTACTTTTATTTTAAAACTAAATAATTTTTTATTTCCTTAAATTAATAATTTGATATTTTAAATGCTTGAAAATGTGTACTTTATGCAAAGCTGACTAAATAATTTTACTAATAAAAAGACCTAAATGCCTCTTCAATTATAAGTGTTTCAAACGACAAAAACAATAATATGCATTACTAAAATTGTTTTAAAATTAGTTTTTTTTCAATTTAAATTTAAAATAAAAGCAAAAAAATAATATATATTTTTGGGTTAATCATGTAAAAATACCTTCACTTTTAATTTTTTTTAAATACCTTATTTTTTGAACTTATGCAAATTTACACTCACATTTACGATTTTTGTAAATTAATACCCTTATTTTTGAATATTATAAATTAATACCCTAACATTTAGGATTTTTGCAAATCTATATTCTCAGTTTTTGTTTTCTTTATATATTTATATTATAAGTAAATTAAAATATGCAAACACCTCTCATTAACCTATTAAAAATATTTAGATATTAGTATATTATTGGAAATATTTTATAATTACTTTTTTTTGGTTAATTGCTAAAAAAACACAATTTTTTTTTTACAATTAATTATTTTTACATTTTGTTTGAATTTTTTTAATTTTTTTAAAATGAGAAATGAAATAAGCTAACTACAAATATTTTTCTGAAATTCTATTATTATTTAATAAGTTTTAATTAAGTTGATGATGGCTATTATCATCTTTTATTATTAAAATCAACTAAAAGGCATTAAGGTTATAAATTTATAAGAATTTCAAATATTAGGATATTTATTTGTAAGAATTTTAATTATTAGGGTATTAATTTGCAGAATTAAAAAATTAGGATAATATTTTACAGAAATTCAAAAGTCATGATATTATTTTACAGAAATTTAAAAGAGAGGGTATTATTTTGAAGATATTCAAAAGTTAGGGTTTTTCTTTTGCAGAAAATTTAAAAATCAGGGTATTTTAATATTACTATCCCTATATATTTTTTTTTAGAAAAACCTAAATAATTTTAGTTTAAACGTTTTTAATAAATTAGTTAGGAGTAATTTAGTATTTTTTTACTCGCTAATGTACACATTTGTATAGATTTTAAATGTTAGAACATTAATTTGTAAAAATCAAAAAATATGTTAGTTTCTGCAACAAAAAAAAAAAAAGATCAAAATAATTTTTTTTGTGTGGTTAATCATTATCTATCTATTTTGAGATTAGTCATTACTTTATTTAGGAGATAGTACAGCCACAACCATTGAGATCACCACCATTCCACAATGTAGTCTCATTTGTTGTTTCATCCACCAAAAAGCTGATAACTCAACAAAGAGAAAAAAAAAAACTAAATTTCGTAGTTAAATGTTTCATTTGTTGTTTCATCTACAAAACAGTTGATAATTCAGAAAGGAAAAAAAAAACTATAATTACATTATAACGTTCTTTTAGGAATTTTGAATTTTATTGATTTTAGTTCAATTATCAATAAAAAGGGTGTGCATAGTATTTTGTTATAAGAGTAATATTTGGCCACTACAAATTTGCAAAAAAGATTTACAATATGACATCATTTTAAACCACAAATGAAGGAATTGAACTTTGAATTAAAATGTGGTCAAAAATAATAAGACGTTGTGTGATGTGAATTTTTTTAATAAATTTTTTATGTCTTAGTAGTTCTTTGTAAGGAACTAAATCGTTAATGATAAGACCTAAAGAAAGAATTAGTGATAATCTTGACGGACATAAAGACCCGTGGACTAGTGAGAACTTAGGCCAAGGGGCAGAGTGCTTTAGTACATTTAGGAGTGTTTACAGGCATTGAGTGTACACTAGTATCCATTGTTGTGATTATTTGTTATTGGTTAATAACAATTGGAAAGAGTTTTGTTCATAGTCTTTTTTTTTTTTTTCCTTATTATGGTGGAGGGAATTTCTTATGTCTCCCCCCCTTTTTTTTTTCTTTAGTGAGAATTAAACGAAAGGTGAGAAAGGTGGTGATTAAAGTGGTATCTCCTATTTGGCGTTACCATAGAAGTTTTGAACTCCGCTAATTGGGAAAATGTTCTTCGAGGGCTTTTGAGGTGGAATTTACCTGATCGAGAATCAGAGTGCGTCATCCTAATCCCACTGAATATATGATTGCATGAAAAGTGATCACACACACTCTACATCAGACGAACTGGTTAAAACGAATATTTACATTTACATGTAAAACCCTCGAAAAGAGCTACCCACCGCTCAAACCCGTGACAACGACCTTACAGAGACCAATTTTTACCACCAGACCAGCCCCACTCGGTGTTGTGTTCCAACTTCATATTTGTTGGCTGCCTTTAACCTCTGTTTGCAGCATAGCCATTCACAACAGTGTAGACTGAAAGGGTGGTGCACAACAGTTGGCTGCCTTTAAACTTGCGCTATAGCAAAAGGTTGTGTTTGGGGAGTGGCGGTGTCAAGGAAAGGACCTAATTGGTGGCCATCAATTGGGTAGCATGCTTGAGAAGTGACCTCGTGACAGGTAAAACCACCATAATAATTTCAATAATACGCCCAATCCCATTGACCTGTGTTGTTTCTAGTCCACCAAATTTCTCTTCACAATTAAATAGATGACTTATTATGTATGGCTACAGGGTATTCATCATTGTTGGACATTTATAATATGAATAATATATATAGGCGTATGTATGAGCGTATATAAATCATGTATGTTTCTACTGGTTTCGCACAAATGTTCAGTTCTAGACATTGATTGTTGAACTTAAAACACAAATATAAGGCGATCGTCGCTGCAAAAATTGATGGTTGTTCTTAGCTGCCGCCATATCGAATACTCTGTCCCATTTCTCTTTCCTCTTTATTTCGGCTTGGCGAGCTTCGGATTCTGTATTGTCAATATCACCGAGGCATGTTGAGTACAAGATTGGATCCATGTCTTCTAGCATAACCTTCACGTTCTGAGTCAATTGCCGAACGCTTTTGCTCCAATGCCACTTGAGGTTCTTCTCTATGCCCTCTACTAATAGTGGAAACACTTCTTCCATCGCCATTGACGCCATTCTCACGAAGTGTTCGTTGTTCCACACATAGAGTGCCCGCTCAGCCACCTAAATTGATTCGAATATAAGATATGTTAATTTTCATAAGAAACTTGTGGACAGATATTTGTTCTGTTGTCTACAATACTTTTTGGTTAGAAAATAAAAGGAAATGTTAGCATTCTTTGACTGAAGACAAATCCAATAACTAGTTTGGCAAACAGGTTGAAATTAAGCCATTGACCTATATGAACTTTTTGTATTCAATCTATATATTTCATATGAAATGTTAGAATAATGAATAGAAGAATATTAAAACAACACAAACAATTTAAATATTTTTAAGAGGTTTCATGGAGTCAGGGGCGAAGATTTTGGGAAAAAATATTATGCATGTATTTTTTAAAAAGCAAAAATTCGTGCCCCCATTAAAAAAAGTTATACATATGTTTCATATAACATTTGAATGTGACAAATATCTTGAGTTAAAACATCACACTTCTGGGTCAAAATTATCTTTATTTTTCTTGATAGGGCTTCTAAGACTATTACATACAAAAAAAATGAAAATACGGTAAGTTAGTTTTTTTTTTTCAATTTCTATACCGTATTTTTTTTAAAAAAAGTTTTAAAAATAATTTTGGAAAAATACAAATTTTTAAAAAATAGTAATTAGTAACCCGTAACTAATTTTCGAACACTGGTAACTAGTAACTAAAATACTGAAATTTTAAAAAAAAAAAAATAAGAGGAGAAAAATATTTTAACTAGTAATAGAAATAAGAAAAATAATAAAAAGTACAAAAAAGAGAGAGAGAAAAAATAACAAGAAAAGAAAAAGAATGTCTATAAATTGAAATTGGGAAAAATTGACCTGCCGTACTTTTCAAATTCTTTTTAAAAAAGACCGAGTATGGCCTGATTTCCTTCTCTTGGTCCTTAGTAAAACTAGATATGTGACTTTAACTTAGAGAATGTGTTTCATATAAGATATTAAGGGTCAGTAAAAAAAAAAAGGAATTATTCTCGACTTGTGGAAGAAGCTCGAACTCAAAGTTGCAGACTCAAACTAGCTCATTACTTAGTTGCTTCAAAGTCAATAATTTATAAGAGCAAGACTCAAGAGGAAGAGCTAATAGTAAAAATTCAAATCTTTTCAAGATTTTTTTTTCCTCATTTAATTTATTGTATTGAAGTTACAATTTGATAGAATTAGACATTTGATTATTTTAAATTAATGAAATAAAATTAAAGAACACAATATGAATTTTTTTTTTCGAATTTCTTATTTGGATACTCTATTTTTTTTTTTTTTTTGATGTTTAGGAAATGAGTATGGAAAGATATTTCCAAAAAAAAAAAAAATAGATTCTCCATTGATAAGATTGATAAAAAAAAAAAAAGTTATCATAAAAATTAGAACATTTCAAGGAATGAAGTTTCGTAACAATTGTAATACTTGAAAAGCATAATACTTTTGATGTGAAAAATATTTTTATTATTAATTTCTCAGCAAAATCTTTGTAATCTTAATTAAGTTATGCCCACTGAAGGAACTTCTTGACTCCCACCCTTGCAGTTGCCGCACTAGAAAAATTAATGGCTCTGTCCCTATATTAAGTTATGGTTGGTTTATTTTGTTAATTTGGTGTCAATTCTAGGAATACTCAAAAGAACTTCGAGAAAGTATCAGGTAAAAAAAAATAACCATAAGAAAGACCTAGATCAATTTTTCAAGGATGTTATTGGTGATTTTCTGCTCGTTAGCAAAAAATGTAGAGTGAAAAAGAGTGCAAGCTTACCTGGGAGTTCCAACTGTTTAGGCATCTAGTGATCTGAGCACACAAAGGCAGGGCCAATTTTCTATACTGATCAGGATCTATATTCTCCACCAGTTCCTCCAATTCCCCAATAAGCAAAACCTCCTTTTGGCAATTAGTGACAGGCCAATACTTCAAAATCCCTCTCACCACAACCCCACCAAGAGCAGGCTCCTTCTGCACAAACTGACACACACAATAAGCCAGCTGCCTATGGTAGCCCTGCATTCCTTTGGTCTTATGCAGAGGAATAAGGACTCTCATCAGAAACAACTTGTGCTCTTCCTTGAGTGGAACTGTGAAGCCATTGATAATACTTCCCCATATCTCAAGCAACTCTCCAATCCCACAGTGCTTCTCCGTTTCGAATACGTAGTTCAAGAACACATTGGTCATCGCTTTCCTCATGAAGGATCGGTAGAAAGTGAACCTTGTGTAGATTCTATGGTAGACGTTCTTCAAGCTCTCGCGTTCCCTCGGATCTTCGGATTGGAAAAGAGGGAGAACTCTCACAAGGAAATGGTGATCAACAAAAGAACTTAGAGTTTTTGGATCCGTAGTTGTGACAAGTCTCAAGAGTATATCGTAGACTAATTGAAGATGAGACCATATTCGACAAAACTTGGAAATGGTGTCTTCTTCATCAGGGAAATCCGAGTCTGAGGTGATGGAGGAGGAGGGCTTGGAAGGTGGAGGGAGTGGCCTAAAAATGTTGGCAGAGATCATCTCCATGAGAGCTGACAATACTTGATGATGAAGAGGCTTTTTCGAGGTTCTTATGATGGAGAGGAGCTGGATGAGCTTGTGGCGCTTCTCGTCCTGCTGAGAGGGAGATTCGGATGGATCAGTGAAAGAGAATATGAAGGTGCAATAAGAAATCATAGAAAGAATTTTCTCATTTTCAGAGTTGGCATCTTGATCAATGAGGGTCTTGAGCGATGTTCTATTCGGTGAGGATTTCGGAGAGTTGCATTGGCCATTCATTTTGTTCCCCTCAGATGTTCTTCTTTCTTCAACTTCTTCCATCTGTTTGCTGTGTTTGAATTGATTGTACAAAGTTTGCATATGAAAGAAAGGGCATTGGGGTGGTTCCTTTAGTACATGATTGTGTTACTTGTGTTTGTGAAGAAAGAGGCCAAAAGACAGCGATGCTATATAGACAAGAAGCGTTGTAATATCCGTTCAACTATAGGAGCCTAAGAGAAATTTGATCCCAACACAAATGCAAGAGGTAAGTTCTAGAAGACTTCTTTGTTCTTGCTCCTTATGTGGGTGAGTGCCATGTGGATATCTTGGCGCTTCTTATTTGAAAAATTGGGTAGAAATTATTAGTTATTATAAGTTGGTGGAGTAAAGAGCAGCTTGTGGCAATTACACTTTTGATAGGCCTGCATGTGCCTCACCAGCCTATCAGTCTCACCATACTGTTAGTCGTTAGGAGTAACCCTGGACAGTTCGGCCTAGGTGTAACGCCTCGAATAACACATCAATTCAATGTGAAATTAAAGCTTCTAAGTCCACATCAAATTACGTGCACGATAGTCTAGTTTCCATGGCATATAGGTTTTTGATGGTTTTAAAGATCCATACTACAAACGAAGTTACTGACTTAGCCTATTCATAGTCATATTAACTTCTAATACTTATTTCGAATCCTCAAGGGATTTTTCTTTCTTTTTTTTTTTTTTACTATATGAAGTTAACATAAAAGGAAAAATAATATTAGTTTAAGCAAATAATGTTGATATAGGTTTGGGTTTAGAATTGTTGGACAACTAGACAAAACTAGTACTAATCTAATCTGAAGTGACATTTGGAAGACCACTTTTTAGAATAATTTATTTAAGAGTAGTCATTATATCTATCATAGTCGTAACTAGAATGACTATTGATCAATAAAGTAATTCAAAATGTGTCATTCTACCTCAAAATAGTCTTAGTTTCATCCATTTTTTTTTTTTAAAATTTTGCGATGGACGGACATTTGCGTACCCAATTTTAAGCAATTTTATCCAATATGGATCCTTTCAAGTAGCATGAAGGTATTGTGACTATAACTGTAGAAGTTGTGAAATAGTTTCATACCGGTTTTTAGGTATACATTTTATTTGTAAAATATTTGGAGTCATAACCTATGATATACACTTTTAGGTATAGTTTTTATATATTTTCATGTATAATTTGGTATTCATTTCATTTATAAAATGCATGTGGTATACATTTCTCCCAAAACGAGTAAAAATTAGGTATTTATGTAAATATGCTATACGAAAACGTAATTGTCTACCTGGATTTTCCAACCCATCAACAGCAGCCCAAATTTTTGGCAGGTTTAGCAAAGATAAGAGGCCCATAGATTGCTATAGAACTAGACTTGCGTGAAATCATCGCGTGGCTACTACAATCTTTTGACCTTTTTTATACTCACCTCACTCGGGTAAAAGCTCTGTATTCTATTCATTTTAACTTACAATATCTTGACTTTTCACTATTTATTTAAACAGATTGGCTTAATGGTTAAACTAAGATTCAGCTCCCTTTATAACAGTAGAGATTCATATGGTCATGTTTATATTAGCAAATGGCACCATGGCAGTATTAAGGTGACTAATAGGTAGTAGTTTTATCGTATGTTTTTAAGTCTTATCCTACTCATTCAGATAGAAGCCACTAAATTTTCAATTATACAAGTTGATAAATCCTTTTCAACAATGCCTCAAACCCTCAACTCTGTTCCTTTTTTTTTTTGTTCTTTTTTAAAGACAAAATTAAATATATTTTTTTTCAAGTCGTATAATTCATAACAAAACATGGGTTACTATTACCAAACAAAGCTGAAAGTACTTGCCCTATGAAAATTAGTATCAAAATCAAAACCACACTCCACAAGAAACATCCAATTATATAACATTCCTTCTAAAAATAAAAAGAAAAAAACCTAGAAATAAACAGCCATAATATATTCCACGTATTTTCCTGCGAAATTCACATATTCTTGTTATTTTTATTATTATTAGAAAAAAAAAACTAAGTATACTTAAAAATACTTAAAATTTCGGCTTCCCCTGTTCAGAAAAACACTCTCAAGTAACCAAAATGAGTCCACTATAAAAGCCCTCAAAATCCAACTCTCTCTCTCTTTCTTTCCGAGAAAATCCTCCATGTTCGTCTCTGCAAAAGAAAATCAAATAATAATTACTAAGTTATTAATTATTTGTTATTATCATTATTATTATTTGATTCGCAGTTGACGGCCATGGAAACTGCATCGGCGATATTTAAGGATCTCGGTGCGGATTTACCGCCAAAATCTCATCTCCATTTTCCCACGCACAACGGCTTCAACTCGCCGGACATTCAGATTCCGGACATAGAGATAACGTCCGTACACTCGGTAGGTTACACGAGCTTGAGGGACCTCATGCCGTCGTCGTCTTCTTCGCCGGCGGCGATGTCTCCGACGCCGAGTTCCAGCTGGTACGAGGTTCCGATCAAGAATCCCCTAGTGAAGCACGCGGCCATGGCTTATCTGCAGCCGATGTCGTCGCCGCCGGAGATTGGGGACAAGGGCCTCCTCGCGAGGCTCAAGGAGAAGTGCCTGTGCGGCGGCGCGTGGGGTTGCTTTGGGTGGCTCAACGACGTCGTTTTGGGGGCTGTGAGGGAATTTTGGAGGAGGAGAAGAAGAGTTCGAAATGGGGACGAAGACGATGATGATGAAGAAGAAGAAGAAGATGAGGACGAAGACAATGAGAAAGTTGACTGAGATAGAGAAGAGGGGCTTTTTCGGAAGTTTTAGTTTTGACTGGTGGATGAGTCATAAGAGTGATTACAATCTGTTAATAGAATTTTTATTTTTATTTTTATTTTTTTGAACAACAACATTTTTTGGGGTAGACTTGGTGATTTGTAAACTGTAAATATATATTTATATTTTTGTATTGATTGGATTGAACAGAATAGAGTATTTGTGACGTTTGGGTTCGAATCTTTTTGGATAGAATGAAGTATGAACACATGATTGATTCATAGAACAAAAAAGAATTTGACTTTTTGGTACTTAATCAATTCTATTTTCTTTTTTTTTTTTCTGGAAAAAAAAAAGAGAGAGAATGGGGATACGAAATTTAAACTTGATATTATAGAGTGAATATAATTACCAGTCAAATAAATTAGCGCATTCACTTAATCATACTTTAATCATACTTTTCCTATGCAATAAAGAATTGCATCTTAGTTAAATAACTTGGATCCAAATCCTATATTATTGCACCTGTTTTAATGGCGAACCAAATGAGCCAATTATACTTAGACACGAGTGTCGTATAATTCTTTTAGTTCCTTGTACGACTAACTACTCTCTTAATTATTTCTCGTTTTCTCTTATGAGTTGGAGTAACAAAATTGGGAAATGAGGAAAAAAAAAAAGAATTGTAAATCTAAATAGTTAGAGAGAAACGAGAAAAATAATCTGTAATTATTATATTTTATTTAAATCTCCATCAGAAGGTGGAATTAAAATCGACTCATTTTCTCGTTCTTGTTTATTGTTTACATACCTATTTACAATTTATGAACATAAATTAAACCTTATTACTAAAATATTCATGCACATAAAATGAGATGTTAGTGTTATTGTAAAAAGCCAAAAAGGGTATGCAAGTCACTTAATAATTAGCTAAATTATATGAAGAATAAAATTCAAAAACCATTAAATTGTATCTCTCTTTTCTACTTTAGTAATTATGTAAAAGGGACATAAATATGCTGTCTTATTTGTTATCTCATCTAATAAAATGTAGACAAATCACTATAAAATAAAATTCTAATTTAACAAATTAATTATTTTTAGAATGTGGTTACTAAAATAAATAACACTATATATCCCAAATTTTGTACTAAATTTTTTATACCAATACATATGGTATATAAGTTATCACTATCTAATTAGTATATTAGCACTCACTATAAATAAATTAAATATTATCATTAATTAAATGATGACAAATTACATATAACATATATTAGTATTAAATATTTGTTACAAAAATTAATACCTAAAGCGTTATCCTCCTAAAAATGTTGAATTATCTGGGATAGGAAAGATCTCATTTTGAGTAAAGACGTCTCCTAAGTTAGTGAAAAAAAGTTTCTTACTTGTGTAGTTTTCTTCCAAAAAAAAAAAAGGTGAATCTAGATAAGGGAATTATTTTCTCATATTGTATACGGTTTATTGCCAAATTATTGATTTTTAATTAGCACATGATTTAATATAGTATTTTTTTTAGTTGATTGAAAGATTAATGACAAACACCACTAATAATACTAGAATCTTTTGAATTGGGTGGTCCGTTGTACGGGAATACTAATGATTTCCTATTATTATTGTTTCTTTAAAGATTAGATCAATTATAATCAAATCAATATTGGATTAAAAAATGTAAAAAATCATAATCATATAATATATAAGTAGAGAATAGTATATCGAAATTGAATTGAGAGATTTTGTGATGTAACGAAGATTTGCCTGTTGGAGATAAAATGTCTATAGCTTGAACAAATAAGAGTAAAATTCTTATCAAGATTTTGCATGAGCTCTGCTAAGATGTTTGGCTCGCTATTCGCTAAGGTTTTCTAAAATATTATGAAGACACTTATAGTCTTTTAAAGTTACAATAGA
>JXTB01000338.1:142374-237901 GCA_002914805.1 Parasponia andersonii | reverse complement strand
ACTTAATCTTATGCGGTAAAGGTCGCATGCAACCCTTTCGGATGAGGTCGCACTTAATCTTACTCATGCGACCTGACATAGGATTTTAGACCGCACAACAATTGTCCCCCAGCTCCATTAGTATTTTAGGATAAAATGGAGCTTCTTTTTAATGTAAGTGAGTGCGAACTTAAAAAATGCGACGTCATGACCTAGACTTGATATCCTTGAAGAGTCGAAGAGTCGCCAGATCTCAAATCTCACCTTTCTCAAGATCACGCATACAGACAGATGAAAAGACGTATCGCCTTTTCTAAGAAAAATAGCAGAACTCGAGGAGACTCGAGGATATCGATGACGCCAACTGCCATCTTTAAATCGAATCGTTTCAAATTTTGAAAGATACTGATTTAATTTCAGAAAAAATCAAATCTCGCGTGAACTTCGGTCTTTAGATCTGAAAATCAAATACCTTGATCTACGGCTGTGATTTAGCGATACTCGAGAAATAAATATCGGAAATTAATCTGCTTCTGCTTCTTCATTACAAACTCTCATTTTCCATCTTTCTAAAATCCCGAAATATTTCAGAGCAGACCCTACAGCGCCGTTTTGTTCTTCAGCTCGCATAATTCCAGTATCTTCTCCGATGGAGTTCAGACCATAACTCAATCCCTCTGCTTTCGAAGAAGGGTTAGTACATTTCTTCTCCCCTATTATTCTTTGTCTGTTCTCGGAAAAAATTCAGTTTTTATTTCTAGAAATTGAAACACATCTCATATTCGGACGAACTGGAATGTGAATTTTTCAGATCCCCTTTACCAGTTCATAGAATAGACTCTTTTTTCTAGATAATGGACAAAGACGAACTTATGAAAGAGTTTCTAGGGTCTGATACCCTATTTATTTATTTTTTGACGAACTGCTCGAGCAATTTTTATGAATCCGTAGACCGATTAGAAAAAAATTCGATGAGATTGCTTGCTAATACAATCCTAGGGTGAACCCCCAAAATTTACTAGCATATAGTGAAGATCCTTGATACTCGCATAGGACTAAACCCATCCGTATTTCTTTTCAGATGTCTAGTAGTGAGGATTTTAGGAAAGGGAACGAATTTTCAGGAGAATCTGAGAACTCCAGTGTTAGCTCCATAAACCTTGAAGATTACCTTGAGCCAGAATCCGAAGTAGAGATAACAGGGGTCAAGCAAAATAGTCCTCGCATAAGCGACCTCCCTCAAGACCAGTGGCCTCGGCATATCAGGGATGCCCCTGCGTTCGCGTTGGGCTATCAATACGTAGAGGGGAATTGGTCATGTACCAATATAAGGATGAGTTGCACATCGAATAAGCTCAGCAAAATCGTGTGCAACTATAAGATCGCCATCCCTCTTCGCTTACCCATGGAATTCAATCGACCTCACACACCACCACGCGGAATTGCCTCATTTTCTGAAGCAGTTCTCAAGTGCGGTGTCCACCTCCCACTTCATCCGTACATAAAATCAATTATTGACTACTATGGGGTCGTCTCTTTCCAACTGACTTCTAATACATATAGATATATGGTAGGTTTGTACATACTTTACCACAAATTAGGTTTAGACTCCCCTTCTCCTAAAGAGTTCGCTTGGTTTTACCGAGTGAAATCAAACCCGTCAGATCTTGGTTTCTTTTATGCGAGCAAATGGTCGAACCAGGCAATAAAAACAATATACAGGGTTCGCAACAATATGGGAAAATGGAAAAATCCATTTTTTCACTTTGACTATGCAGATAACGGCTTCTTTCAAAATCCTAGTGGGTAGTTTTTCAATTTATCGCCTTTTTCTGCGTTGTTATATTTATCGTGATCGCACTCGAATGTTATCACAGACAACAGGGAACAGCCCGGACTTTCCAGGGAACAACTCGCAAGGGTGTACAAGATCAACGACCTTCTAATTGAGGAATTTAATTGGAAGGTACTTGGAACTTCCAAGAACCTGGTCGCTTGTGGTCTACTTCCAAAGGGAGTCGCGTTCCCTGACCCCCCCATCTGTTCGTCAAGACCTTCGAGCTCAAAGAAAAAGAAGCCAAGGAAACAGACAGATATAAGTGCCTCGTCTTCCAGACTTAGGAAACGAAAAGCACCTGACACCCTTCCAGCTTCGGAACCTTCTTCTCCAGATTCAGTGTCACCACCAGCTCCTCAACCAGCTCCTCAACAAGAAGAAGGTAATCATATATATATTTTTTAATTATCATTGTATTATATTACCTCGCTCACTGACATCTGTACAGAGATGATTATTGGTAGTGGCCTGCGAGCTCCACCCTCCACTCTCGGGTCCATGGCAAAATCCAAGACACCCGAGAGCACTCCTCCATCATCAAAAGGGAAAGAGAAGGTCGAAACTCTAAGAAATGAAAAGTTGCCTTTGAGGACATCCTGGCAAGTTTGCCTCCTCCACAGCCTCAGACAACAAGCCATACTGAACCACCCAAAGAGGCTGCTATCTCTTCGGAACCGATCCTGGTAGATAAGGATGAGGAGCTCTTCGCGCTCCTCAATCAATTACCAGAGAAGGCTGGTATGAGCATAGCCTTCATTGATCGCTTCACTTCTGAAGAGGGCTGGGAGCGGATGAAGCGACGATCTGCCAAGGTCGCCTTTAGGTCTGCGATGAGGATGCTGGCCAATGTAAGTACCTTTTTATTCTCTCCTCAAATGTATTATTTCTTGGTATTAATGATTATATTTTCAGACCGCAGTTGCTGCTATCCTGATGCATGACCTGGTCCTCGAATGCTTGGAAAAGGCCGAAAAAGTTGAAGAGATAACCCAAGTATTCGAGAACTCGGAGAAAGCTCGGGAGGAGGAGAAAAAAGCCTTTGACTTAGAGAGGCAGCAGCTACTTGAAGGCCTGGCCAAGGAGAAGCTCGAGAAGGAGAACCTTGAGGAGAAAGTCAAAGAGCTCGAGAAAACCATCTCCGAGCATCCGGATCGCATGAGGGAGGCGACAACAGAGGCGGTTCACAAAGCTATCGAAGAGTTCAAAGCGACTGAAGTCAAAGAACTCGAAGATAAAGCTAGTGACATCACCTCGTCGACCATTATTTTTAACATCTTCTGCCAGCATTCGGACTTTGACTTCTCTATCCTTAGCGAGAACGTGGTCGAGATTATCCAGAGTTGGAGGGAGGAAACTGCCAAAACTGGGGATGGCGGTGCGAGAAGTCCGTATAATAAATACTTGTATTTTTTTATTATTTTTTAGAACAATACGGGCTTGGTCCCCCTTTCTCTCTCTGCTTATATACGGGTGCGATTTTTTTTTTTATTGAAGAATATTTTCTCCTTGTCAGACATATTCCTACAAAATAATCAAAACACAACATTATAATTTTAACTAAGTAGTCAATCACTAGGTGATTGATCGGTACGCTTTTTTGTGATTTGAATCTAACTAACTTAAAACGAGTTTTAAATGTTAGGATAGGTTAGGTCACTTAAGAAACAACAAGTACGAGTGATGCAAACTCAATACTGTTTTTCAAAAGTTCTATGACAAAATATGATATAGTAATATTTCATATCGAACAATGAATGTTTTGCTTAGTTACTTTGTTGTTCGAGGAGAGAAATTGCGTAATACTACATGCTAAGATATGAAGCGAGGAGAAAATCCTAGGATTTTAAGAAGTTTTAGATATTTCGACGATCTAAAACTCCGTCCCCTCTAAATGGATGTTTTGCATAGTCCCTTAAGAAACAAGTAGGAGATAATATTCTGATCCCACTATCTCCTGAGTTTTATGGTATCCAAAAACTACCATAAAACTATAAAAGATGAACCAAATGAAGTTGAAGTAATAGCCGAAGAAATATTATTGACGAATGACGTCGAATGTCGAAATAATGAAGATACAGGAAGCTGTTGAAAATACATGAAGATAAACATGAAGATTCATTGATAATTACGACGAAGTTATTCTGCATTCCAAGCATGTTCGATCTTTTGTTCGCCGATACGAGCTAGGTTGTATGTCCCAGGTCGAATGACGTCATCAATAACATAAGGTCCTTCCCAGGATGGTCCAAATACACTAGCACCATGCTCTTTATTATTAGGTAGAACTTTTCGAAGGACAAGATCACCAACTTCAAAATGTCTACTTTTGACTTTAGAGTTATAATGTCGAGCAGTACGTTGTTGATATGATGCAATTCGAAGTTGAGATTGTTCACGCATTTCTTCTAAAAAATCGAGTTCAATTCTCATAATACATCATTCTAATTTTGCTCATAAACAGATCGTCGTGGAGAGCTCGCACCAATTTCAACTGGGATCATTGCTTCATATCCATATGCTAAAGAGAATGGGCTCTCTCCAGTAGTGGTTCGTTGAGTGGTGCGATAAGCCTATAAAACTTCTGGAAGTACTTCTGGCCAAGCTCCTTTATACTCCTCCAACTTCGTCTTTATATTCTGTTTAAGTATTTTGTTTATCGCTTCGACCTGCCCATTGGCTTACGGATGAACAACAGCAGAGAAACTCTTCTTGATGCCTAAGTTGTTGCAGAAGTCACGGAACTCATCACAGTCAAATTGTTTCCCATTATCAAAAATTATAGTATATGGTATACCATAACAGCAGATTATAGATTTGTAAATAAAATCTATCATCTTCTTTGCAGAAATGGTGCTCAAGGCCTCAGCTTCTGCCCATTTTGTGAAATAATCGACTGCGACCACCGCATACTTCAAACCACCCCATGCTAATGGAAGCATCCCGATAATATCAATTCCCCAAACAGCAAATGACCATGGACTAGTCATTGTAGTTAAAGGAACATGTGGTTTTCTAGGAATAGTCGCAAACCGTTGACATTTATCACACCTCCTAGCAAATTCCATTATATTCTTCTTCATAGTCGGCCAAAAATACCCTTGTCGAAGAATCTTGTTTGCAAGTGCTTGCCCCCCAGAATGATTTCCACATATTCTTTCGTAGATTTCCCTCATAATGTAGCGTGCTTTTTCATCATTGACACATAATAATAATGGCGAGCTAAAACTTCTTCGATAAAGCTTCTCATCATGGATGATATAGCGGGCTGCCTTCATGCGGAGTCGCTTTGCATCATCTTTGCTTTTGGGAAGATCGCCATTTTGTAAATATTGCATTATAGGATCCATCCACGATAGTTTTTCGTCAATTGGCATAGCTACTTGAGGTTCAACCTCGATGCTTGGCGATACAAGAAGTTCAACAGGGACAATCTTCAATAACTCTGCATCTTTCGTTGAAGCGAGCTTAGCAAGTGCATCTGCCCGGGTATTTTCAATGCGAGGAAGAAGCTAAATGTTATAAGCGGTGAATGTTAAGAACAATCGTTGCACCGCCTGCAAATAGGCCATCATTCTCACTCCTCTCGCTAGGTAATCACCCTTAACCTGACAAACGACCAGCTGGGAGTCGCTGTACACTTCAATCATCTCGACCTTCATTTCCTGTGCAAGCTTTAGCCCAGCTATCAGTGCTTCATATTCAGCCTCATTATTCGACGCTGGGAACTTGAAGCGAAGCGCACAATGAATGTTGTGCCCTTCAGGGCTGATTAAAACTAGGCCCGAACCTGCTCTATTTTCATTCGATGACCCATCAACATAAAGCTTCCACAACCTTGATGTATCTGAAGCGGGTTTTTCGTGTACTCTTGTGGGAAGATCGACATCATATGTAAATTCGGCAATAAAATCTGCGAGGGCCTGACCCTTTATGGCAGTGCGAGGTTGAAAATTGATGTCAAATTGACTCAATTCAACAGCCTACTTAAGCAGCCGTCCTGATGCCTCAGGTTTCTGTAGAACCTATTTCAACGAAAAATTCGTAAAAACCCTGATAGAGTGAACATGAAAGTAAGGTCGAAGCTTTCTTGATGCGATGACGAGTGCTAGTGCCAATTTTTCCATCTCTGGATACCTAGTTTAAGAATCAAGTAATCTTTTACTTACATAATAGAGAGGTCGCTGTATATTTTCCTCCTCGCGAATTAATGCAGCACTCGTCACATATTTGGAAACAGCGAGATATAAGCATAATTCTTCTCCTGGGTTCGGTTTCGACAAGAGTGGAGGAGAACCTAAGTGTACTTTTAACTCTTGGAATGCCTGCTCACATTCTTTCGTCCATTCGAACCTCTTTGATCCTTTCAATACTTCAAAGAACGGTTGGCATTTATCAGTTGACCTGGATACAAATTGACTCAGTGCAGCTACTCTTTCTGCTAGGCTCTGCACATCCTTGGGTTTACGAGGAGATTGCATATCAATCAATGCTTGTATCTTCTGAGGGTTCACTTCAATGCCTCATTGATTGACCATAAAACCCATAAATTTTCTAGATCCTACCCCGAACGCACACTTCTGGGGATTCAGCTTCATTTGATATTTCCGGAGAATTTTGAACATCTCATCAAGGTGCTTGATGTGATCTTCGGCTTTCTCCGACTTCACCAATATGTATTCGACATATACCTCCATTGTCTTGCAAATTTATTTTGCACACATCATATTGACAAGATGTTGGTAGGTCACTCTTGCGTTGACAAGTCCGAAGGGTATCTTTTTGTAGCAATATAATCCTCGATCAGTGATGAACGAGGTATGCTCCTCATCTAGCTCATACATGGGGATTTGATTATATCTAGAATACACGTCCATGAAATTTAAGAGTTTATGCCCCGATATCGCATCTATAAGCTGGTCGATTCTCGGAAGAGGGAAGTTATCCTTCGGGCATGCTTTGTTGAGATCAGTGAAATCGATATACGTTCTCCACTTCCCATTGGGTTTCTTCACCAAAACCGGGTTTGCAAGCCAGTCAGGGTAAAAAGATTCTCTTATAAATCCAATTTCGAGCAGCTTCTCCACCTCTTCTTTTAACGCAATATAGCGCTCTGGATTCATAACTCTTCTTTTCTGCCGTACAGGCTTCTTTGTCGGATCTATGTTAAGAGGGTAGCATATGATCCTCGAATCGATCCCTACCATGTCCGAATGTCGCCACACGAAGACATCCAAGTTAGATTTCAGAAAAGTGACTAACGATGTTCGCACAGGCTCTTGAATCTTCATTCCAATTTTTAAAGTCTTGGAAGACATGTCGAATGATAAATCCTCTAGATCTTCAATGGGTCCAGTTCTGACCTCTTTGTCTATTTCTCGAGGATCGAAGTCTTCGTTGGTCGTGTCGATTGATGCTTTAATTAACAGTTCGACTGACGCTTTTTCTGACGATTCAACTGAAGCTTCGACTGACACTTTGCTCGATGCTTCAACTGATGCTTCCTCTGGCAGCTGGACCATCATTGTGCGAGGCGTCGCATCCTTTGCTGCGAGTTTCAACGAGTTGTTATAACAAGTCCACGCATCATATTGGTTTCCTCGCACCTCGCCTACCCCGTGTTGGGTCAGGAATTTTATAGTGAGATGGTAGATTAAAGTGACAGCTCGAAGTTCCCTCAGTGTTGGTCTTCCCAGCACAACATTGAATGCGGAGGGGCAATTTACTTCCAAAAATTGGGTCATTATCGTTGAAACCCTAGGATAGGTTCCAACATTGACCATTAATTCAATCATGCCTATAGGCATCAGGCTGTCACCAGTGAAACCATAGAGTGGAGTGACGGTAGGCTTCAAGTCGCTCTCATTCAAACACATCTTCTTAAAGGCGTCGTAGTACAGGATGTCCACAGCACTCCCGTTATCAACAATACTCGCCATAACTGTGTGCTTCCATAATTAATTTTTATGACTAATGCATCATTATGCGGATAATGGACTTCCCTTGCGTCCTTTTCTGTGAAGGTAATATCCATGTCCGGTACTCGTTGAAGCTTGCGTGGTCGCTGCTCAAGATGCATGACGTTAGTCAATGGCTGTTGTCAAACTTCTCGTGCATACCTGTCTTGAGCCTTTTTTGAATCTCCGCCAACATGCGGTCCTTCAAAGATAGTTCGGACTTCGCGTTGAATTTCTGGAGGTCGCTGTTTGTTTTCTTCTCGCCTTTCGTCGTTCTGCCTGGTGTACTGCCACAGTCGCCCCTCTTTAATCAATCTTCAATTTCATCTTTCAAGGTATAGCAATTATTGGTATCATGTCCAATATCATTGTGATACTGGTAGAACTTATTAGGGTTGCACTTTGCCCTGTCCCGTTTCATTGGTTCCGGTTGATGGTATCGCTCCTGCTAGTTTGTGACCACATAGATATGATCTATGGGCGCGTTTAACTCAGTGTGATTGTTGAACCGCATGGGAGCTCTTGAAATCTCCTGCTTTTTATGTCTAGGCTGATTCTTTGTTAACTGTTCATTACTCTTTTTATTTTTCTTATTACCGTTATTGTTGGTTATGATCGCGTCTTTAGTTGCATCTTTCCTTCCTTCTTTCTTTGTCTTTTGAAGATTCTCGCGCGAAGATTCTACCCTTAGATACCGACTAATCCTTTGGTAGAAGTCTTCTAGAGTTCTACATTCTCGCTCAAGTAATTCCTCCCAGAGTTTAGTTTCTAGTCGTACCCCAGCCATCATGAGAGTTAAAACTCCCCCTTCAGGTGGGTTGTTGACCTTTGCTAACTGTGAGGTGAATCGATTGAGATAAGATCGTAGAGTTTCCTCTGGACCTTGTCGAATTGCAGACAAACTAACAAGTGGAACAGTGAAATTCTGAAATTCTTTGCAGCTTGGAACTGTCTCAAGAACGCCGTCTGAAGTTATTGCCAGGACGATATTGAGCCGGATTTGAGTCCTCGGAACCACTTCTTTGCTACTCCTGAGAGAGTTACAGAAAAATATCTGCAACGCGCATGATCATTGACACGAAGGAGTTCCATCAGGTCGCTGAAGTGATCTATATAGTCCTGTGGATCAGTTTTCCCATCAAAAGTATTTATGGTGGGAAGTTTGAATTCAGTAGGTAGGGCAGCAGCTCAAACTTCCTCACTGAATGGCGATTGACGATACCCATCAGTGAGCTCATCGTCCCAACCGGCAAGTGCGTCTAATGCGATCCTTAAATTGTGAACATCGACGTTCGGAGGGAGAGCATTATCTCTTGCTGGCGGTAAGGGCGGCCTTTGATCGTTATCTTGATGTATGGCGGGTTGGTCAGGTAGAGTCTTCTACGATTTGTGAGAGGAATCCAGCGAAATAGTGCGACGAGATCGGCTTTGGTCGTTATGATGCGATACAGAACGTTCATGGCTACGTCGCCGCTCTAAGTATTGTCTTAGGTCTTCAGGATCTTGTCTCGACTCTCTGCTGATTCTTTCAAAGACACTTCTCGATGGTCGTTTTCGTTCGCTGCTCAAGCGATCTTGATTATCAGTGGATTTGCGAAAAGGTTGTCCACGATCACGGTTAGTACTTGAACTCTCTATACCAGATTCTAGAGGCAAGTTTGCGACTTTACCTTTTCCTTTGGAGATGGATCTTCATGACGCTCTTGCTGGGTTCTTGGCTAGTCACATTTCCTTGTCTCTAAGATCTGTATTCCTTTCTCAGGTAGTTGAGCAGGACGTTCTCTGGGACATTCGTGCTATGGTAGGGTCATCATCTGCCCTTCAGCAAGTCGTCGTAGGGAATCATTGATCTGGTTGGTGATTTGCTGAAGGTTCACTAGTGTCTCTTCCATGCGATCCTGTCTATGAGTAAGGTTTTCTGATGCGGTCATAGTAGGTTGATCCTGAGCAGGGTCTGCCTGTGCAGCAGTAGTATTTTGGGATTGGTTTTGGCTAGTTCCAGTGACTCTGGTAGTGTTTCTGGTGTTTGCCATTATTAAAAAAGCGAAATTTGACAAACTATTTTGCCGGAATAGCCCTCTTTCTAGCGCCAATTGTTAATGGAGGTTTTGTCAACAATAAATTTAGAAAAAATTACGAGATAGAGCTTGTGTGAAAAAGGTTATTAATCAAAGCAAATAAAGAGGCAAAGATTTTATAGTGGTTCAGCCCCGAAAAAGATGAGCTTACGTTCACTGTTTTTCACTATTTTCTGGAGAATTACAAGAACTCAAAATTACAATATGTTGTCCAGAAAGAAGAAGAAAACACTCTCAAGAATCCCTCAGCCTCTCTTGATTAGAGAAAGTCCTCCCCATCCGAAGCATTGAACTCCCTTTATATAGATGAGGGTAACTCAATGTTCCTAATTGCGAGAATGAGTAACTACACAATCGGGTAATACAATTTGAGTAATAATATAATTGAGTAATCACTTAAATTGGATAACTGGTCGAACTTGAGAGAAAAACTTTTGTTTCCCTTTTCTTGTAGGTTACCCTTTTGACGAAGCATAGACTAGTCTCCTTTTCATTCTGTTCGCACATAACCTATTCGGAGGAGGTTGCACGTAACTTATGCGGTGGAGGTCGCATACAACACTTTCGGATGAGGTCGCACTTAATCTTATGCGGTAAAGGTCGCATGCAACCCTTTCGGATGAGGTCGCACTTAATCTTACTCATGCGACCTGACATAGGATTTTAGACCGCATAACATAGGATAACATCACGTGATATAATAGTTTGTTACTGAATGATTATGATTATAATTAACACCGATTTTATTTGATATGTAATTATAATCCTCCAATAAGAGATTGTTACTGTTAGGCACCATATGATGCCTCATAACGTTATTATATATATATATATATATATATATATATATATATATATATATAATTATAAGTATAACCGGAGTTTATTTTTAAGCTTTATTTCATTTGCCAATAATTTTGGTTACAAATTATGCATATGTAACTGCAAAGAGAGAAGCCACAGCATTACTAACTATTAGTCTAAAAAATTGTAAATTCACATAATTCATAGACAACATTGAAAAAAGATTTATACTGGACAGTCAAGCTTTATTTATTTATTTTTTTTTTTTAAGGAGACTGTCAAGCTTTTGATTCGTCAACAATTCAAACTAAGATGGTAAACCGCAATCCGTAATGCATTGCTCTATCCCAGTAAACTGTAAAAGGTGGGATGGTAATACTTTCGCTTCTATTAATAGGCATTTCTTCTTTAGAAGGAAAAAAAAAATTTCCATTTATGTTTTTCTTTTTTGGCGGCTATTTGAGTTGTCTTAGCGTGTAGAATAGAATGAATGGTTCATGGTGGCCATGGCTGTCGGTGTTCCACGTTTAATGTGTTCTACATTATAATCATTAATGCTATGAAATTAAAGCGGAATGCCAACTCGTTTATCTGATATGGCCTATTGACTATGAGTAGGATATTATCCAAGACCATGATCCTTCCAAGTAAGGGAAAGAAAGAATCAATAAATAAGAAAGTGAGATCATCCGTAATCTAAAAGTTTCCAATTTTACTTTCATGAATGAAATCCATTTTATGGAAACTTTGCTATAGACACGTACTAGGTCTTGGTTAAGTAACACACTCTCTGAAGTGAAAGTATTTATTAATTTTTATGTTCACAAGTGAAAATAATGGTGAAGATTTTAAAATGTAAATGACATTCCAGTGCCAAATGGAATTTAAATAACAACTCTATTTACACTCTTTTTTTAGGAAGATGCTTGAACAATGTATCTAACCAGACATGTCTCACAATATTTATTATCTGTTTATGTGCTTGTATATTCATTAACTCTATTAGAAATAACTAGTCTCACCAATAATCACCGCATGAGCAATTTCCATCTTTGAAATGGTGGAAAACCTTCGAATCCCCTACTACTATTTCTCTTTTGGTTCTCTCTGAAATCTTCTTTATGGCACCATGGCAATCTTTACAAATTCTGGTGTTTTTCCTTACAAGAACAGGGTTTCCAACCTTTGTGGAGATCAACCCAAAACAGACTGCCAATCTTACGCTGTGATAATCTGGGGAGCTTGCTCTTTTGTTCTTTAATTCTAGTGGCCTGAACTTGGTGATTCTATGAACACTCTTTTCTTCCCCTAATTTCCTCAAGAGTATACCTAATACATGGTAAATCATGTTGCTTTGAATGTGTGACCCATCGTGATTGACGAATCTGTGAACCTTACATTCGGTCTCAACCAAGCTGCACCCAACAGTTTTATCTGATCCTGTTTGTTTCATGAGAGATTTGAGCCGTTCTACATCTGCCCACCGTTCAGCTTCAGCATACAAATTAGAAAGCAAAACATAGCACCCTGTATTATCATGTTCCAAGCGAAAGATGTGTTCTGCAGCAAGTTCGGCAAGTTCAATATTTCTATGGTTTCTACTAGCAGTCAGTAATGATCCCCAGATCCTGGCCGTGGGTGCCAAAGGCATTTCTTTGATAAAACTCTTGGCTCTGTCAAAATCACCTGCTCGACCAAGAAGATCAAGGATACAACCATAGTGCTCTATCCCGGGATCAATCTCGTAGTCTATTTTCATCGAAAAATAGAACTCCCACCCCACATCTACCATGCCAGATATGCTACAAGATGTTAACAAGGAAACAAAGGTGCTGTAATTGGGTTTTATATCATTTTCCCTCATCTCAGAGAACAATTCAACTGATTCTCTCCCAAACCCATGAATAGCATAAGACATAATAATAGTGTTCCATGAACTAACATCCCTGTCTGATATCCGATCAAAATTTTCTCGAGCAGTATCTAATTCACCACATTTTGCATACATGTAGACAAGTGAATTCAAGGTATATGAATTTTGATTGTGCTCCCATTTTGATATATAACCATGAATTTGCTTTCCCTCCCTGAGCGATGCTACTTCAGAATA
This sequence comes from Parasponia andersonii, assembly GCA_002914805.1. Classification (NCBI taxonomy): domain Eukaryota; kingdom Viridiplantae; phylum Streptophyta; class Magnoliopsida; order Rosales; family Cannabaceae; genus Trema; species Trema andersonii. The sequence continues at coordinate 225,139 of JXTB01000338.1, read as the reverse complement.
AGCTGGTACGATACTAGCAATAGTAGTAGCATCTGGTATTAGAGGCTTAATCAAAAGTTCTTGAAATAGTTCTAACGCTTCCTTATTCCGTCCATTCTGTACGTAAGTGGAAATCATGGAATTCCATGTTATCAAGCTCTTTTCCGCCATTTCATCAAATATATACTCTGCCAATTTTGGCTCGCCAAAGGCCCCGTAGAGATCAATCAAAGCAGTTTGCAAAATAACATGAGGGAGAAAGCCTTTTCTAATGGCATAACCATGAATAGATTTACCGTCCAAGAAGGCTCCTAACTGCGTGCAAGAAGGGAGCAAGTTTATCATTGTAATAACATCAGGGTTCGACTTATCAGCTTCTTGCATCCTTCTCAAGCAAGCAAATGCCTCCAGAGTTCGTGAATTCAGAGCATAGCCACCAATCATTGCATTCCAAACCACAATATTTCTCAGAGAAATCTCACGAAACAATCTCTCCGCGTAGTCCACCCTACCACACTTACTGTACATATCAAGTAGCGAAGTCTGAACCATGACATCCAGCTCAAACCCACATTTCAGAACCTGGCAATGAATTTCTTTCCCACTTCGGAGAAGACGCTCCATAGAACAAGCATTAATAGTGCTGATCATGCTGAACCTGTCCGGCTTCATTCTAAGCACCTGCATGTCCAATAAACACATCAACGAGCTTCTACTATCCCCAACGGCAACATAACCACTAATCAAGGAATTCCAAGATACCACGTCCTTCACAGGCATTTCTTCAAACACTTTCAGTGCATACTGAATACAACCAAGCTTACCATACATAGATATAAGCGAATTACAAACGCAAACATCTGAATCCAACCCAAGCTTAAACAACTTGCCATGAGCCTTTTCTCCCTCATCAAACGACACCGTCGCACCGCAGGCCTTGATCACAATTGGGTAGGTGAACTTATCAGCTCGAACCCCTTCGCTTCCCATTCTGTGATAAAAATCAATGGCTTCCCAGAACAACCCATTTTCCGCGAACCCTCTAATCACAAGATTCCAAACATATGCATCGGAATGTTTCAATTTCTCGAACACGTAAACGGCATCCCTCATGTGTCCAGAATCGATATGGCTCCGAAGAGCCTGCATAAGCGACAAGTCTCGAGCTTGTTCGACTGAGCGCTGTGAAGTCTTCGACTTCTTTCTACCAAAACGAAATGGTTTCGAAGCTCCTGGGTTAACGATGACGATGGAATCTTCCTTGGGTTTGGAATCACTCGATCGTTTACCCGAAAGATTTCTGGGTGTTACGGAGTTGTGGTAGTCTTTGTAGTGAGACACTGCTAAAGCCATTTTTGGAAAGTTGCAGGGTTTAAGCACTGGAGAATTGGAGGTCTGAACCCATGTGAAGAGAATCCTTCTTCATCTATGTTATCGTTAAATTTCGAAGTTTCATGACGAGGGAGGAAGATACTGTGGCCTCGCGCTCTGAGGACAAGACAAAGCGTCTCTATCAACTCTACGTAGCTGATCAGACAAGACGACCAGATTCAGAAGCATGACTTTATTACATTTCTCTAAGAATCTCCAATAAACTATATATTAAGTCCCAAACTGAGATTCACTTCACCAGGAGGGTTAAAAAAGAATAGTCTACATCTTTTGTTTTTTTTTTTTTATTTTAAGAAAAAAAGGAAAAAGTGCACATCTTTATCATTATGTCAGTCACACACACACACATAAACACACGTGATTACTTGAATAATAATAAAAAGGTCTCGCGAGAGTTGAAAACTTGAGATGAGACAGACTGAAACATTTACTTTTATTCATTTTGTGTGATAAGATTAACTGATTTCTACGAAGCCATACGCGCGAAGAAGAGCTTTATGTTATGCCCGGTCATTTGGTCAGCGGCTCTTTACATATTTTGCTCACATAAGATAATAAGGGAAGACTCTAAGATGCGGTGGATATTTTCAGAACGATCAAAAGAGATTTTGATCATATTAGAAAATTCTAGATGACGTTACTAAGATTTAAAATGTTCTAGACAAAGTTAGAAGGTGCTAAATAGGTTGAAACGGTCTTACAAGCTCCTAGAATGATTTGGAAGAATCAAAATGATGGGTGAATCTCCTAAAATGATTTAGGTTATGCTTGTTCTAAATTTCTCTATGTAAATATTTTTGTAGATATTACTACTTTATTTGGGAAGATTTTAGACCATTTGTAAGATCATGTCACTTAGTGTGATCATAACCTTAGTTAGTTTAAGATTTGCCTATATAAAAGACTCTTTGAGTTCATTTATACATAAGTCTCATTTGTGAGAATTGTAAGCATTATAAAAGTAATATAAAGCATTCATTCACTCAAACTCTCTTATCGTTTGCCAATTTGTTTTAAAGCTTACTCTAAGTCTCTTTTTTATGTGTCGGTAGGCTAACTTAGTGCGACAGACTATGCTAAGTGCCGCACGATTGTCTAGTTTAAGGTTAAAGTCATGACAGCGTGGTATCAAAGCTTTGGTTGCTCGTTGTATCTTGGTAGTTCCATTGTCTATATGAAGACCATGGTTGCAACTCCTAACCCCGTCAAAGTTGGTGCTTCCGAACGTGGACGTGATGAAGGGAAGAAGAGTGCTATCCGTGGTAAGTCAAGGGATGTAGTAACTAATTTGAAGGCTAGAGTGTCCCCAATAAAGTCCAACTTAAGCAAGTTGGGCGAGCGAGTAGATGATCTAGATGGCCGTTGTAACGGTTCGGAGACCGAGAATGCGGAGATCCACAAAGACATCAAAAATGCACTTGGTGGGCTAGAAACCGACTTAAAGCGCGAGATTGAGTCCCTTCATTCGAAGATTGCCAAGGTATGAGATCTATTCCAAAGAGAATTTACTAATGTTTTACTTAGAGTAGATGAGATGAATGGTGATCTTGCTTTGTGCAAGCGAGCGGTTGCCACGGGGGTGACCACTACAACAACCATTGAGGCAAGGAAGATCGAAGTGTCTAAACTAAAGACCTTCAATGGTACTCGAAATACTCAGGAAGTTGAAAACTTCCTATGAGGACTCGAGCAATACTTCGAGGCCGCCGGTGTGACGGACGACACCGGTATAATTCGTAATGCTGCCTTGTATCTAACTAATACCATCATGTTATGATGGAGGCGGAGATACGGGGAGATGCAACGAGGGATGTGTAGTATTGCCATTTTTGATTACTTCAAGATAGAGCTTAAGAGACAATTCTTCCTCGAGAATATCGAAGAGAAGGCAAGAGGCCATCTTTGCCGCCTTAAACAATCTAGCAGTGTAAGAGACTACGTGAAAGAGTTTATCAAACTCTTCCTCGAAGTCCCTAACACTTCAGATAAAGATGCCATGTTCTTGTGTATAGATGGTCTTCATACTTGGGCCAAGTTAAAGTTCAAGCGCTGTGGTATCCAGGACTTGACCGATACTATTGTTGTAGCTGAGAGGCTTGTTGATTACTCTACTAACAAGGACCCTTCTAAGGCCAAAGACAAGAAAAGTGGTAGAGCAAAGAGTGGGGGAGAGCAAACAAAAGGAGAAAAATAGAACAAAGATAGTTCCTCCTACAAACACAAGGACAAGGGTAAGAAGAAAGAAGATTGCGACTTCTCTAAGCCAAGAATCAAGTGCTTCATTTATGATGGGCCACATTGGGTACGCGAGTGTCCCAAGAAAAAAGCTCTCAATACCTTAATCGCCTCTGAGCCAATCTAAGAAGGAGGTGATAGAGAAGATGATGGTGCACGTGTTGGTTCTTTGCAACTCCTCAATACTTTGCAATCAGCCCCTAAATCACAAGCTAAGGGAATCTTTGTGGATGTTGTTGACCTATGTGGCTTTCAATCTTATCTTATTTTGATAATAACAGACATGTGATTTAGTTACTAATAACTGGCTTGAGTTTGCAGTTATGAAGTTGAAAAAGAAATTGATAAAACTCAAGAAATGAAGTTCTCAAGAATAGAGCATCATTGATAAATCTCGAAGGATGAAGATCAATGTGAAGAATCAAGATTCAAGACCAAGTCTAAATAGGTTAAAATTCATTTCCTAGTTTTGTACCTGATTTATTGCATTGCACAAAATATTCTCTTTGATATGGCTCAAAAATCTTTCAAATGATTTTTCAAACGAACTTCAAAGAATTAGCTAAACTTTAAATCCATTGATTGTTTGAAAATAAATATCATTTCTAATCTAGCCAAAATATTCTCAAAAGTACATTTTCTTAAAGTTAAAAATGTTTTGAAAAATGAAGTTTTAAGAACGACCCAATTAATTCAAAGAAATAAAAAATCTTTTGCTTCTGACTGATTTTGGTCGACCAAAATAAAGGCAAAAAATGATCGTTGGAGCTGAACTGACATTTCGGACTCCAACAGCTAGATTTTTGGTCGACCAAAAATATTTCTGGTCGACCAAAATTTTGGCAGTAAGATACCAACGATCGAAAACGGCTAGTTTTTGAAGATGCCTTTAAATAGAGCTAAATTTGATGACTTAGATAGATAGAATACAAACTTATATTGATACCCAATCAGTTTCTAAGTGCAAAAGCTCTCTTTTACTCATCTATAACTTTCAAATCTATTTGAGCTATTCTTAGAGCATCATTTGTGTATTGTTCTCAAATCACCTAAGCTTATCTTGTATTATTTCTTTGAGAGGTGATTCTTTGCGTGAGTGTTCACTTGTATTTTCATAAAAATATTATTGAGAGATGAGGTTGGCACCGGAGTCATAAACAACCCAGTATAGGTGAGGTTGACACCAAATTTTAAACAATTCGTAGTTAGGCGTAATAGAGCCGTATTCAAGACTATTGTAAAGGCGTGGGTGTGCCTAAGAAGAAATCACTCCGGATTGTATAAGGGGTCGGTCAAGCCCACAATCTTAATCCGATAGTGAAAAGCTCTAAGTAAGTTGCGGAGAGCTGGGGACGTAGGCAAACCGTCGTGTTTGTCGAACCTCGTAAAAATAACATTTGCATCTCTCTATCCCTATCTCCTTAATTTATTTACTTTGATATTGTGCTTATTTATTTACTATTTTTACTTGCCTCATTCATTATTTACTCAATTTTGTTACTTTATTCAAAAAGTTTGTAAAAGTCTTCAAAATCCAATTTACCCCCCTCTGGGTTAGCTATTCTTGGGACAACAGATACAACAACCAATGGCAAGGCTACCAAAGCCTTAGTTGATGCAGGTGCATCCCACAACTTCGTCTCTATTAAGGAAACTAGGCAGTTGAGCTTGTCGATGTCCAATGAAAGAGGCTCCCTCAATGTAGTAAATTTAGCAGCACGTCCTATCCATGGAGTTGCTCATAGTGTCAAGGCTAGCCTAGGTGTATAGGCTGGTCAACTTGACCTATCAATGATGCTAATGGATAATTTTGCGATGGTGCTTAGTTTGTAGTTCCTGATTTAGTGCGAGCATTCTCCGTTTCTTCTGCCAACTCTATGTGCACCATGGATGGTGAAAAAGCTTGTGTGGTACCAACGATGTGGTCTACGAAAGCGGGAAATAAAGTACTCTCTGCACTTCAATTCAAGAAAGGCTTGAGAAGGGAGGAGGAGAGTTACTTGGCCATCCTGAAGGAGCATGATGATGAAAAGTTGAAACCTCAAGGTGACTTACCCATGGAGGTGCAAATTGTCTTAGATGAATTCCAAGATGTGATGTCTGACGCCTTACCCAAGAAACTTTCACCTAGAAGGGAGGTGGGTCATGAAATCGAGCTTGAGCTAGGCATGAGGCCACCTGTGATGAGTCCATATTGAATAGCCCCTCCAGAGTTAGCGAAACTCTGAAAACAACTAAAGGAGTTGCTTGATGCGAGTTTTATCAAGCCCTCCAAAGCTCCTTTTGGTGCTCTGGTGTTATTCCAGAAGAAGAAAGATGGCTCACTAAGGATGTGCATTAATTATCGAGCTCTTAACAAGATGATGCTGAAGAACAAGTACCCATCCCACTTATTCCCAACTTATTAGATCAACTTGGGAACGCTAGATATTTCTCGAAGCTTGATCTGTGCTTGGGGTACTACCAAGTGTGCATACCAAAGGGAGATGAGCCTAAAACCATGTGTGTGACAAGGTATGGTGTTTACGAGTTCTTAGTCATGCTATTTGGTCTTACCAATGCACCTACTACCTTCTGCTTCCTAATGAATAAGTTATTCCATCCATATCTCGATCGGTTTTTGGTAGTCTTTCTTGATGATATAGTAATCTATAGCAGGACCATAAGAGAACACTTATAACATTTGAGGAAGGTGTTCGAGGTCTTAAGGGAGAACCGACTATTCATCAAGAAGGAGAAGTGCTCCTTCACCCAAGAAGAAGTGACGTTCCTAGGGCATAAGATAAAGGGTGGGAAACTTTTGATGGATGAAGCCAAGGTGCAAGCCATCCAAGAGTAGGAACCTCCTACTAAGGTACTAGAATTGAAATCTTTCTTCGAGGTTGTGAACTACTATAGGCAGTTCATCAAGTCCTACTCAGTAAAAGCATCACCATTTACTAACCTGCTTAAGAAGAACAAGTCTTGGGAGTGGACACCTATGTGTCAAGTCTCATTCGAAGACTTGAAGAAGGCGATGAGCGAAGAGCCAGTTCTTAGCTTGCCCGACCACTCCAAGGCATGTGAGCTCTACATGGATGCCTTTATTTTTGCTATTGGCAGAGTACTAATGCAAGAAAGGCGTCACATTGCTTATGAAAGCCGCAAGCTCAATGACACCGAGAGACGTTATATGGTGCAAGAAAAATAGATAACTGCCATCATCCATTGCCCAAGCATGTGGTGGCATAACTTGTTGGGCACTCACTTCACAATCATGACCGATAACGTAGTCACAAGCTACTTTCAAACTCAAAAAAATTTGAGTCCCAAACAAGTTTGGTAGTAAGACTTCTTGGCAGAATTCGACTATAGGCTTAAATACAAGCCTTGGAAGGTCAATATGGTGGCGGATTCCCTAAGCAGAAAGGCGAAGTTGGCCGCCTTAAGCAGATCTGATAGCACCTTGATGGAAAAAATCGAGGAAGGGTTAGAACATGACGTTCTTGCAAAGAGTCTGCTGCCTCTAGTGAAGGAAGGAAATACAAGACGCTTTTGGCTGAGCAACTGACTTCTCTATGCCAAAGACAACTGATTCTATGTACTTAAGTAGGGGAACTTAAGGAAAAATTTTATTAAAGAGTGTCACGATTCTTTGTGAGCTGGTCACCCAGGTCAGAAACGCACTCTTGCTCTTATCAAAGCTATCTACTATTGGCCTCAACTGAGGGATGAAATCGAGGCCTAAATGTGAACTTGTTTTATGTGCCAATAGGACAAAGTGGAACAAGGCGGATTGTTGGAACCTCTCCCCATTCCTGAGAAGCCGTGGGAGATTGTCTCTATGGACTTTATCACTAGTCTGCTTAAGTCGGAAGGTTTTGGTAGTATTACAGTGATAGTTGATCGCTTCAGCAAGTATGCTACCTTCATACCTGCTTCACCCGATTGTCCCATTGATGAGATTGTGCAACTCTTTATGAAGCACGTTGTGAAACTCTAGGGAGTCCCGTCAAATATTGTAAGTGATCGTGACCCCCGATTCACTAAAAGGTTTTGGACAGAATTGTTCATGTTTATGGGTTTAGACTTAAACTTTTCTACTAGCTTTCACCCACAAAGTGATGGCCAAACGGAGAGGGTGAACGCCTTGCTGGAGCTATCCTTAAGGCATTTTATAAGTGCCAACAAAAAAGGTTGGACAAAATTTCTTGATATAACTCAATTCTCCTTTAATCTCCAAAAGAGTGAGTCTACGAGCAAGAGTCCCTTGGAGATAGTTATGGGTCAACAACCCATGATTCCATATGTCTTAACGACAAGTTACGGTGGAAAGAGTCTTATGTCATTCAAGTTTGCTAAGACATGGCATGAACGAGTGGAGTTGGCTAGGGCCTACTTGAATAAAGCTTCTAAAAGAATGAAGAAATGGACTGACAAAAAGATGAGGCATGTTGAGTACCAAGAGGGAGATTTAGTCCTTGTCAAACTACCACCCCAACAATTCAAAACCTTAAGGGAGGTGCATAAATGATTAGTGCGTAAGTACCAGGGTCCATTTTCGGTACTCAAGCGTGTGGGTAAAGTCTCCTATAAGCTTCAACTCCCTATCAAGTTAAAGATTTTCCCCGTCTTCCATGTTAGCATGCTAAAACTCTACCATGGAAATGAGGAAGAGGCGAGTCCAAAAGGACTCCTACTGCGACAGTAACCTTTTTTGATAAAGAAGTAGAGTATATTCTGGCCGATCACTTGATCCCTCGAAGTAGTGTGCCTAATTATTGAGAATACCTAGTGAAATAGAAGAATTTGCCCGAGGCTGAAACTAGCTAGGAGCATGAGGATGCCTTATGGCAATTCAAAGACCATATCGAGCGGTTCAAAGTTGATAGCGCAACTGGGACGTCGCGAACTTAAGTGGGGGAGGGTGTTATGCCCCACTCATTTGGTTCCTTAAAATCCAAATGTTGCTGCCCCATGGCCTTAAGGTCCTCTATATATACTGCTCACCTAAGAAGATGGGAGAAGACCCTAAAATGTGGTGGATACTTCTACAATGATCAAGAGAGGTCTTGACTATGTTTAAAGACTCTAGATAGTGATACTAAGTCCTAAAAGGCTCTAGACAAGGCCGGATGATGCTATATGAGTTGAAACGGTCCTAGAAGCTCTTAGAATGACTTGGAAGAGGCAAGATGGTGGGTGAACCTCCTAGAAGGATCTAGGTCATACTTGTTCTAGATTTCTCCATGTAAATATCTTTGTAGATATTACTAAGGATCTAGGTCATACTTGTTCTAGATTTCTCCATGTAAATATCTTTGTAGATATTACTATTTTATTTGGGAAGATTCTAGACCCTTTATAAGATCATACCACTTGGCACGATCATAACTCTTGATTGGTTTAAATTTTGCCTATATAAAAGACCCTTTGAATTTATTTGTACATAAGTCCTATTTGTGAGAACTGTAAGCATTCTGAGAGTAATATAAAGTACTCATTCACAACTCTCTTATCCTTTGCCACTTGATCTCAAAACTTACTCTAAGTCCTTTCTTGAGTATTAATAGGCTTACTTAATATGACAGACTGTGCTAAGTACCGCACAATTATCTAATTTAAAACTAGGGTCGTGGTGAAAAACAAAATATTCACTATCACAACTCAGATGGCGAAACAACATTGGCGTTCCTAAAATAATAAAACACGTCTAGCAAATAGGAAACAAAACCAAAAGCAAAATGTACAAACCAAAAGCAAAATGTACAATATGGGAATTTTATGGGATTATTATCATTATTATTATTTTTTTAGAGCACCCTGAAGGCGAGTCATTCAATTGAATTCATTGAATCAGCAAATGCATCAAGCTTCTCAGGGAAACCATTAGATCATTTCTTGAAATTCAGGGCAACCATTACATTAATTTCTCGGTTGCTTTCTTCAAGTTGTCATCTCTAAAACGTCATCTCTTCTCCATTTGCATAGTCCTTACAGCTCCATTCTCGTTGTGCGGACACTGCCAATGAGACTGAACTATTGCCCACATATCATAAGCCTCTCAAGATATCTACAAACGATCTGCAAGCAGAAGTGAAAGATGGTCATGTACACTATAAGATATAAAACAGGAAAAAGGAAAAAAGGTTAGTAATCAACCTCAGACGTAAAGAAAATCTTGATACACAAATGCTTACAGGCATTCATGGCTCGTTAAAGTGATGATCTACGAGACCGAGATCTGGAAGGTCAGAGGCCACTGAGAACCTCAACCATCCCTTCTTCTCAGTGTACTTGAGACAAGGCTGCATAACAAGCCCAATTATCACAGCCAAGATGCTTAGCACCATAACCTTGTAAGAAGCAAGACCCAAAACCACAAAAATCAATAGAGTAGGGGGGATACACAACAAAATTGCACCAGCAGTACCAACAGGTATCTTATAAGGCCGAGATGCAGCCGGATATTTTATCCTTAACTTCACAAACGCCATGAACTCCATTATCATCCCAAAACAGTACAAGTAGTTTTCTGCTGCTACAATCTCTTGGAAACTCAACCATGAAAGTAGAATCACCCCAGATGCAGAGAATAGAATTCCTATCAGAGGAGTTCCGTACCGAGACTGGTCGCCAAAGAATGCCGGAAGCATGCCACGGTATGCCATTCCCTGAAGCTGATAGGCATCACTACTCATCTCAGCTACAAACATCCCCATGTTTGACAAAGCAGAGGCACCTTGGACCCAAAATCTTAACCATACACCACCTAGCATTTTAGCAATTTCCGAGAAGTAACCGTCGGACCAGAGTTCACGATCAACCGGTATAGCTCCTGTCCCTATCAGAAGAGGAAAAATGTACCCTGATAAAACCAAGATAAGAGCATAAAAGAGAGCTTTTGGAAGCGTCTTGCTCGGGTTTTCTACCTCCCCTGCCAGAGTACTAATTGAATCCCAGTAATTGAGATTCCAAAACAAAACATTTAAGTACAATGCCCAGTTCACATTTTGCAGATCCACCACAAGCCACCTCGAGGGTTCAAGCTTGGGAATTGCAATAAGTCCCATGAATATGAAAGGAAGAAGTGAAAACACTCCTAGTAAAGTAGCAACCCAACCCACTATGGTTAAGCCCCTATAGTTCAAGTAAGTGAAAAGCACAGTCAAACACAAAATGGCAATTACTCTGTATGAACCAGTTTCCAACTCCGGAATTGCTGATTTCATATAGTCTAGGAATAAAACGGGATATAAAGCATTGTCAATGACCCCACTGAGCCATTTCATCCAACCTTGCTGGAAGCCCCAATAAGGACCCAAAGCTGACGAAACCCAAACAACGTATCCGCCATTTTCTGGAAACATGGTTGCCATTTCTGCAGTTATCAAGGCCTCCGGAACACTCCATATGAGTGCAAAAACCAGAAAACCCAGAAGGGCTAAGAGGGGACCAGCTGCCTGGACACAGTCTTCAACTCCAAATGGACCCCCAGAGACCTCGTAGAAGATCAAGAATACAAGAGGTACAATCGAAACCTTTTGAATCCTCTCTAGTTTAGGAGAAGAGCCGTTCCCTATATGAACATACACAGCACTACTGGAGTCCATAATTGGAGACGAAGTTTGCCTAGTCAATGAACTTCTCTGCTTCTGCATAAAAAGTTATATGTGAAAAAATACAAACATGGGGGAAAATTACAAAATCCTCCCTTAACTCTAATCCTGTTCTCAGGCCTACAACAAAGACAAGAGTATGTCTCAAAATAAGTACTAACCATTAGTTCTAACTTTTAGCAATTTAAAGTAAGCATAATCCCACTGGTTCTTTGTCATAAGCAATACCATTGCCATGTTTAGATAACTAATCACCTTAACACGCAAGTGCATGAATACTCAAAGCATATTTGATGTTCCTAAAGAGGCCCATATACTTATGAACAGGTTAAGGTCAATATGCTAAAAGGGGGGATGGGGAAAAAAAAAAAAGAGGCTTATTTACCACTTAATTGAACAAAGCCATGGTTCTGAATCAACTTAGGCATGTTAAAACAAAGCAAGAGAGGAAATCAAAATTCAACATTTCAGGATTTTGTCACAAAACTTAAATGTAATATTAAAAAGAAAAAAGGAAAACCCTCATCAATCTTGCAATTCCCATGGTTGGACGACACATAAATTGTAAGTTCCTCCTCTGTTTCATACAACAAGAATCAAATTACTCCACCAAATTTCATTCAAATGTGGGCATTTTCCGGCACAGATAGGATACCAGCACGCGAAATTACACGAAATAAAAATGTGGGTTTTTCTCAGAACAGCCAAACAAACGACGTAACTAAATACACACTGAGACTATAGTAACAAAGACTTACGATATCAAGTATTCAAGAGAAATAAGGTTACCTTCTTTCTTTTGGGGTCGAAGATTCAGGACCAATTCGAACCAGAGATTCAAACCCCAAAAAACAAAACCAAAAAAAAAAAAGGAAAAAAACGAAGAAAAGCTTCAAAAAAAAAAAAACGAAGAAGAAGAAATTATATATAGTAGTACAGACCATTGGAAGAAGCAAAAGGCGTGAGTTTGAGAGAGAGTGTCGAGTCAGTAGAACAATTCGATGTGTCAGAATGTGGGGGAAGTGTCTTTAGGTGTACGCCAACACGCGTCTCTTCAAGAAGAAAAGTGTTACTTCGCGAAACCCTTTTGGCAATTTCTCACTTTTCCACGGACCCAGAACTGGAGACTGGAGTGTTGAATCTGCTGATTCATAATTCGCCACGTTTATTTTATTTTATTTTTTATTTTATTTTCCAGCTCTTTTTTCTTTGGATTCAATATTTATTTTGTGCTTGCCCAAAGTGACTCAATATTCCTCCTTTAACTATTAAACTTTCCGACTTTCTCCACCAATCACTGTGCTCCGTTTAGAACTTATAATTTTGGAGAAAAAAAAAAATTATAAGGGTAAAGTCATGAAAAAAATAAGCAAAAATTATTTTTTTTAACAGAAATTTATTTTGAAACTTTTCTCTTTTTTAATCAATTTATCAAAATTCTATATACCGAAAAATGACATCAAATTTATATCTCATTTTCCTTCACAAATTTTTTATCTTGAATTTGTTTGAATCCAAATAAGAAATTGTCATTCTATCGTACAATAGATAGAAAAGAGAGAGACATTGTAATTTTAGAGTATTTATAAGAAACCAAAGTGAGCATTTCTTAGTTTAGGTATTGGTTGCATTCCAAACTATGCAATATTATGTTGGTTAAAAAAAAAAAAAAAATCATGCCGCGAGCTGTCACTCGTACAAGTCCCCCTCCCTTAATCTCTTTAGAGGATGGCTTTTTTTTTTTAATTTTATAATAAGTTTGTATTTAAATATAGTTATAATATTATATTTGTGTAGTTTTTATACCAACTAATTTATTATTTATATATTTTTAAATTTTGTTTATTGAATCTTAAATTTAAAAATTTTTCTTTGATTTAAATGTGCAATATATAGATTAGGTTTTTTTTTTTTGTCTTAGTAGATGTGGATCTCATCTAATATTGAAATTATAATCTACCAGTCAAAAACATAATCCATTAACAAATTAAGATAATTATTTGACGGTGATTCTTGTTATCTTGAACTATAATAGCTTGCAATTCTAGCTCAGTTCTTGTTATTATAATATTTATGATCTATTTTTTTAAGTAGTTTGAAATTGTAATATTCTATATTTGTATTGTAATTGAAACTTCTAATATTAGAGCCCATTTTTATTAATATATATATATTATTTTAGATTTTAAAAATTACTCATTCAAGATAACCCAATCTTTACCCATTATTCAGTCTGATCTAGTTAATTGGATTGTTTCGGGTCTTGTAATTGATTTTTTGTTTCATTTTTTTCTCCATTGATGTTGGGTCTTCTTTTCGATAATTAAACCTATAGTCAAATTCTTTGACTTTACTTTAACAATTTCAGAAATAAAAAATAATAAAAATATGCTAACTATCAATATTGAACCTCCTAAGCCCAAAATTATACGAAAGGTATAATAAAATGTTGATTACTTTTGAGCTATATCAAATATAAAACTAAAAACAGATATTACGCTAGTGATATAAATAGTATTAACTCTGATTGGATTTTTTTTTTTAATTTTAGGGAAGCTCGTAATTGGATTTTTGAACCTGCAATCCGCTAACTAAAATATACTATTAGTTTTCAAAATTATCCATCTAATCAATGCAACATTAACCTGATATTTGTATACTATAAAAAAAAAAAAAAAAACCCACCATATTTAGTGTTTTATAAAAAAAATAAATCTACATATTTTCATTTATATCAAATTAAATATTTAATTTGTATTTTCCTATCAAATAGAACCAGATCCAATACTTAGTTAAAATTGGAACTATGATTTGTTTAAAAAGATAACTTTACCCTTAAACTCATAAAACATAAAACATATATAAAAAATGATAAATATTAAAACTAATTATTATTATTTTTCTATTGAAAATAATAATAATTTAAGCGAAAATAATAATTATTAAAAATAAAAATTTTTGTCATTATTTTTACTTTTGACATTTAATTATTTTGAATAATTCAAACTCATTTTAGTTTCAAAATTTATTATTTTCACTTAAAATGATTAAAAAAAGAGAAAACAATATTATTATAAATTGTTTTCTTTTCTCTTTTTTTTTTTAAAAAAAAATCTTAATTATTTTGAATAATTTAAATTCTTGAAAAAAAAAGAATAAAATGAGAATTCTTTATAAATTTGTCATTTTTTTTTAAAAAAAATGAATAGATGAAATTCTTTTCACTTTAATAATTATTATTTTCACTTAAAATATTTTAAAAAATAAATAAATAAAGAAAAGAATAATTAGTTTCAATATTTATTAGTTTTAATAAATATTTTATGAGATTAAAGGATAAAATTATCTTTTTCAACAAACTAAAGTTGTAATTTTGATTAAATATATGGGCTCGGTCTTATTTAATAAGAAAACATAACTCGAAGATTTAATTTGATAAAAATGAAAAAGTGTGGGTTTTTTTTTTTCAAAAAAAACACTTAGGTGATGGGTTTTTATTATTATTATTATTATCTCATTTGATATTCAATCTTCGCTTGAATTTGATTTGTCGATTTTAATTGGATTGATGTTAATTTTGAACACTTAGATTTAGGTAGCTAAGTTGAAATGTTAATAATTCGATAATAAGATAGTTTAAACATTATAATTTATATTTAATAAAAAAAATTAAACACTTTTCCTTTTTTTCCTACCTAAAAGGCTAAAACGACATCTCTCAAAAAAAAAGGAGGCTAAAACGACATATATTCACCCGAAAATGCCAAATGATTCATTTTTTTTTCGCTTTTAACGGCCAAAAGAATCTAAAGTTTGTTCGTTAATTTAAGCGCTGATCATAGAATTAGACTCATGTATGACAGAACAATCTGAATTTGAGTTTCTCGTTAAAGTACCTTTTTGCTTTGTTTGTTTTTCTTTTTCTTTTTTTTTTTTTTTGTTTTTTCCTCCGTTAAAAACAAGAGCATTTTCTATACAAAGTAAAAGGGAAAGTGTTGCAATGGTATGGAAATTGAAATTTGGATTTGGACTGGATTGGACAACTAGGAAAACATTTACTACACTTTTTTTTTCTTGATGGAGATATTTACTCCACCTAGATGCTCTCTTTTATGAAGGGAAAAACCAGACAAGACGTACAATTTCTTTTCACTAAAAGACAATACAAGTTTTAAGGGTAAAGGATATTCATAAAAATGTCTCTCGACTTTATTTCAAATGTTTTTTTTTTAAAACTTGCTATTGAAAAATTCAAAACTTTTACAACAATAGAGATATTTTCTCTAACCAAATTAATATGCTCAATCTTCGTTCCTAAAATAAATCTAGATAAATCATGTTAAATTTCATCATAAAAATATGATTAATGAGAATATTAGGGGAAAAAAAAACGAAAATAAGTATAATATATTCAATAATATACTGAGAAAATTAAGTGGATCACTAAAATTTTAAATTATTTAAATAGTTGTCTATTTTTGAAAGTTATAACTAAATATTCAATTTTTTTTAAAGTTTTAGCTTGTGGAATATGTTATATTTATATTTTTTCGTTAAGTGAGTTAAATATTTAAGTATAAATTTTTAAATTTGGTCATAAACTAAACATTAAGCAAAAAATTATTAAATAACTAATTAGTCCGAGCATAAAATAAGAGTTTTTAAGCCATAAACTTTGATTCTTGCCAAAATACCCTCCACCATATGAGTTGCTATTCTGAAAGATCCGGTGGCAGATTTTTTACAAAGATTAACATTTTTCGCCGTTTATTATTCCAAATCCAAAACTAGATCCACCGATTATAAAGATCCAAATCTTCATTCAACAGAAAAGACTATTAAATAAAAGTAAAAAAATCAAATGAAAAGACAATCCTACCGGAAAGGATCTCTCTCCCTTTCGGGTAGAATACTATCTACAAGAGATCAGAGCTTTTGAGAGGAAGGAAAGTTTTCTTCAAATGCTCGACTTGTTTCTTGAATTTTCATTAAAATAAAAAAGTTCTTCTTAGATGATGTAAATTAATATGAAGGTCACATGTCTGTTTAATTTAGATTAAATTGATATTCAAAATAGCAAATTTATCCTTACTCTAAATTATTGCGTAGAAAAAGGGGAAGAAAAAAAAAAACAAGCGATAGTAACTCTCTAATGGGTGAGTGAAAAGGAAAAAAAAATGAATTTTTGGGAATAAAAGATTATAATATATATATTATTAGTTAATTAATTATGTTTGGGTAATGGTATCTTGGTGATTTGTGATCACTGATCGGTGACCACACTACTTCTAATATTAAGGCATTAAGTTCAATTCTCTCAAATTTTAATAAACAATTTTTTTTTAAAAAAAAAGAACATCAATATCTTGGTCATTTTATTAAGAAAGTTCTAGTTGATTCTGGCTATGTTGATTCTGGCCATCGTAGATAGAGGGTTAGAATTGTATCAATAGTAAACCAAAAGAGATATTTTTGATTTACGAAAGAGAAGAGGATAAATTTATTATTGTACTTAAACCATGGGATATTTTTTATAATTATCCTTTTTCTTAAAAAGAAAAACTTAAACTCATTTAATTCAATATCCTCTAACTAAATTTCTATTTGATTCGCGCTAAAATATGTTTTATATATTTGGACCCAATAGCATTGTGGAACCAAATCCAAGCAATAAACATTGAGGAGGTTTAAAAAAAAAAAATTGTGGAACCAAAAGATCAGAGTAATTATAAAAATATCCATATCATGATTAACTTTTGGGCAACTCTTTTGTGCTTTCCTTGTTGGCTTTGTCTTACATTATGTTGAACAAATCAATAATTGCAGCTCACCAACCAGCCTAATAGGAATAATGAAAAGGCAGCCGCAATGGAATAGTAAAAAAGGAAGCTGCAATAGGAATAGTAAAAAGGGCAGCCGCAATAAAAATAGTAAAAAGGGCAGCCGCAATAGCAATAGTGAAAAGAGCAGCCGTAATAGCAATAGTGAAAGAAGGTGTTCATACCACCTTTTAAATTCTATAAATACGGATGGCTTCATCACTTGTTTTGTATCCCATTCTAAATCCTCTTCCTTTCTAAGAGAGAATTCAAGCCTAGGAATTCCTCTTAGTGTCCTACTTATTTTCTCCTAAATTGTGTTTTCTCCTATTTCAAGAGAGAGAGGTTTATTTGTTCTCTCCTTGTATTTAGAGAGAAGTGAGTTGTAATCTCTTTTTCATAGTGAAATTCTTCACAGCCTTATCCGTGGACGTAGCCTAAATTGGGTGAACCACATTAATTCTTTTGTGTGCCTTATTTTTTTTTTCATTTTACCAAAATTTTCTCAACTCATATTTTAGCTGTGTTATCGCTTCCGTAAAACCGATCTCCTAACAGTGGTATCAGAGCCATTGGTGGAGTACTGTTCACATATACGGTATTATTCATGTATATGGTATTGTTCACGTATACGGTATTGTTCACGTATAGTGAAATGGTGGTAACTGAACAAATCGCGGTGAATAAAAATGGCGGCAAAATTTGATATTGAGAAGTTTAATGGGAACAATTTCTCTTTGTGGAAAATGAAGATAAAGGCAATTTTGAGAAAAGATAATTGCCTAGCAACAATTGGAGAAAGACCTGCTGAGATTACTGATAATAAAAAGTGGGACGAGATGGATAGCAATACTGTCGCTAACTTACCTCTGGCACTAGCAAATGGAGTCATGTCGAGTATTGAGGAGAAGAAGTTAACCAAGGAGATATGGGATACACTAACAAAGTTGTATCAGGCCAAGTCGCTTCACAACAAAAATTTTTTGAAGAGAATGCTTTATACCCTTCGGATGGCAGAATTAACAATGGTGACTGACCATATCAACACCCTCAATATTTTATTCTCATAGCTCACAATAATAGAGCATAAAATAGAGGATAATGAACGTGTAGAAATCTTACTTCAGAGTCTACCTGATTCGTATGATCAACACATCATAAATGTGACCAGCAATGCTACAATTCTAGTTTTTAACGATCTTACAGCTGCTGTTCTCGAAGAAGAAAATCGGCGTAAGAACAAGGAAGACAGATTAGCAAGTTCACAGTAAGTCGAGGTTTTGACAATGAGAGGGAGATCAACGAAATGTGGCCCTAGTAGGAGTCAGAGTCATGGTAGATCAAAGTCAAGAAGTAAGAAGAATGCCAAGTGTTATCACTGTGACAAGAAAGGGCACATCAAAAAGGAGTATTGGCAACTCAAAAAGAATGGAGATTCCAGAGGAAAGGACCCCGAGTCATCAAATGCTCAGGGGAATGTTGCAAATACTTCAGATGATGAAGAAATCCTGTATAGTAAAACAGTAAAAATTTCTAAGGACAGACGACAGCTTACTGATGTTTGGTTAGTAGATTCGGGAGCAACATGGCACATGACTTCTCATAGAGAATGGTTTCACCCATATAAACCTGTCTCTGGAGGATTTGTATTCATAGGTAACGATCATGCCTTAGAAATCGCTGGGATTGATACTATCAAGATAAAGATGTACGATGGCACTATTCATACTATTGAAGATGTGCGACATGTGAAGGGCTGAAGAAAAATATATTGTCTTTGGGACAATTAAATAACCCTGATTGCAAAACTCGTGTCGAGAATGGGATCATAAAGATTATGAAGGGCGCGCTTGTAGTAATGAAGGCGGAGAAAATCGCAGTGAAATTATACATGTTTAAAGGAGATACACTGATGGAAGCGGAGGTATCAGTTGCTTCAACGAATTCCGGAGAAGAATCAATGATGATGTGGCATCGTAAGCTTGGCCATATGTCGAAACGAGGCTGGAAGATTCTCTCTGAATGAAGGTTGCTTCCTGGTCTCACAAAGGTATCTTTACCCTTTTGTGAGCATTGTGTCACAAGCAAGCAGCATAGATTAAAGTTTAGCACATCTAGTTTTAGAAGTAAAAAAGTTCTAGACTTGGTTCACTCTGATGTTTGGTAAGCACCGGTAATGTCCCTAGGAGGAGCTAGATACTTTGTATCTTTTATTGATGATAACTCTAGGAAATGTTGGGTATATCCTATCAAGAGGAAGGCAGATATGTTTTCAATCTTCAAAATATTCAAAGCACGGATAGAGCTTGAATCTGGAGAAAAGATCAAGTGTTTAAGGATGGACAATAGAGGAGAATATACAAGCAATGAATTTGATAACTTCTGTCAATAAGAAGGTATCAAGAAGCAGTTCACAGTGGCGTACACTCCTCAACAAAATAGAGTGGCAGAGTGGATGAACAGAACTTTGTTGGAAAGAACAAGAGCAATGTTGAAAGCTGCAGGTCTACCCAAGACATTCTGGGCAGAAGCAATCAAAACCGCCTATTATGTGATTAATTGATCTCCATCAATAGCGATTGATCTGAAAACATCGATGGAGATGTGGACTAGTAAGCCAACTGATTATTCTCGCTTACATATGTTTAGATATCCTGTGTATGTGATGTACAACGCTCAAGAAATCACAAAACTAGATTCAAAGTACAGAAGGTGTGTACTCTTGGGATATGCTGATGGAGTCAAGGGATATTGCTTATGGGATCCCACTGCCCATAAGGTTGTCATCAGCAGAGATGTAATATTTGCAGAGAATAAACTGTAAGAGAAGGGAGACGATAGCAGACCAGAAACTATTATAGTTCAGGTAGAAAAGAATACTGAAGATTCAGATTCTTCTGAAGTAGCACCAGAGTATGAAATAGAAGAACCAGTCGAGGAATAGGCTTTTGAAATTCGTCAGTCAACTCGTGAGAGAAGAACACCGGCATGGCACTCGGATTATATCACTTAGAGCAATATTGCATACTATCTTCTAACAGAGGATGGAGAGCCAACAACATTCCATGAGACTACCAAAAGCCCGGATGTATCCCTATGGATGACAGTAATGCAAGAAGAGATTGAAGCCCTTCACAAGAACAAGACATAGGATCTTGTTACGCTACCACAAAGAAGGAAGGCTATTGGCAACAAATGGGTGTACAAGATCAAGCGTGATAGCAATGATCAAGTGAAGCAGTATTGTGCGAGATTGGTGGTAAAAGGATATGCTCATAAAGAATGTATTGACTTCAATGAGATATTTTTGCCTGTAGTTTGACTGACAACAGTTAGAGTAGTTCTAGCGATGTGTACTACGTTTGACATACATTTAGAGCAGCTAGATGTGAAAACTGCTTTTCTTCATAGAGAACTTGAAGAAGAGATTTATATGCTCCAACCAGAAGGTTTTGCTGAAACAGGCAAGGAGAACTTGGTTTGCAGGTTGAACAAATCTCTATACGTTCTCAAACAGGTGCCGAGGTGTTGGTATAAGAGATTTGATTCCTTCATCATAAGTCTTGGATACAACAGACTCAGTTCAGACCACTGCATATATTTCAGGAGGTTTGATGAAGATAGTGATTTCATTATCTTATTGTTGTACGTGGATGACATGTTAGTAGCGGGCCCCAACAAAAGCAGAGTCTAAGAATTGAAGGCACAGTTAGCTAGGGAATTTAATAAGAAGGAATTGGAACCACCAAACAAGATTCTAGGAATGCAAATTCACCGAGACAGAGGTAACGGGAAGATTCAGCTTTCTCAGAAGAATTATTTGAAGAAAATCTTGCGCTGCTTCAATATGTAAGATTGTAACTCGATTTCTACCTCACTTCCTGTTAACTTCAAGTTATCCTCTGGAATGTGTCCTAGTAATGAAGCAAAGAGGATAGAGATGTCTCGAGTACCATATGCATCAGTAGTGGGAAGCCTAATATTCACTATGATATGTACAAGACAAGACATTGCACAAGCAGTGGGAGCAATTAGTCGATATATGGCTAATCTTAGTAGAGAGCATTGGAATGTTATGAAGAGAATTCTGAGATACATCAAAGGAACGTCAGATGCTGCATTATGTTATAGAGGATCAGAATTTACTGTCAGAGAATATATTGATTCAGATTTTGCGGGTGATCTTGACAAATGAAAATCTACTACAGGTTATGTGTTTACTCTTACAAAAGGAGCTGTAAGATTGGTTTCGAAACTGCAAATTGTTGTGACTTCATCTATAATAGAAGCAGAATACATAGCAACTACACAAGCTTGTAAAGAGGCTATTTGGATTCAAAGGTTATTGAAAGAGTTCGGGCACAAACAAGAAAAGATTTCTCTATTTTGTGACAATCAGAGTGCCTTGCATATTGCAAAGAATCCAGCCTTTCATTCCACGACAAAGCACATTGGCGTTCAATATCACTTTATTCGAGAAGTAGTAGAAGATGGAAGTGTGGACATGAAGAAGATTCACACAAAGGAGAACCTAGCAGATGCTTTAACCAAACCAATCAACACTGACAAGTTCCAATGATATAGATCCTTATATAGCCTAGCAGAAATATAAGCAGCATGAAGAATTAACAAGAGAAGAAAAGAAAAATTCATCAAGTGTGAAGACATGATTAAAATCAAGTCTTCAAGTAGGAAAATGTTGAATAAATCAATAATTGCAGCTCACCAAACAGCCGTAATAGGAACAGTGAAAAGGCAGGCGCAATAGGAGTAGTAAAAAAAGAAGCCGCAATAGGAATAGTAAAAAGGGCAGCTGCAATAGCAATAGTGAAAAGAGCAGCCGTCATAGAAATAGTAAAAGATGGTGTTCACACCACCTTTTAAGTTCTAAAAATACAGAGGGTTTCCTCACTTGTTTTGCATCTCATTCTAAATCCTCTTCCTTTCTAAGAGAGAATTCAAGCCTAGAAATTCCTCTTAATGTCCCATTTGTTTTCTCCTAAATTGTTTAGAAGGTGTTTTCTCCTATTTCAAGAGAGAGAGGTTCATTTGTTCTCTCCTTGTATTTAGAGAGAAGTGAGTTGTAATCTCTTTTTCATAGTGAAATTCTTCACAACTTTATCCGTGGACGTAGCCTAAATTAGGTGAACCACGTTAATTCTTTTGTATGCCTTTTTTTTTCATTTTACCTAAATTTTCTCAATTCGTATTTTAGCTGTGTTATCGCTTCTGCAAAACCGATCTCCTAAACACAGTACTTGTGGTACATTCAATATAATACTCAAAACGTATTTGGAGGTATGACTCGTGCCATAAACGACCCACGAAAGCTAGAATAAGTCCAATGTTTCTCAAAACTTTGACGCTTATCCTTAATGATCCTCAAAAAAACCAGAAGAAGTCCTCTTCAAATTTTTACTTCCGAGTTGGCATACTTTTATTCTCTTTGACGCGTGGAATGTTGAGATACAGATACCATTACCATGCGATAAAACGGCATCCTTTTCTTCCATACCATGGGATGAAAACGACATCGTTTTTAGAGTTATAACTTTTTTAACTTTTAACGCATCTGTTAGACTGTCGTTTGTTTCATGTTCCCTTCGTTTTGTTATAAAAAGCCTTAAAACATTAAATTGCGAAACAAATTCATTCATGCTAAGTTAATGATAATGGAGGCAGAACGTAAACATTAGTACTTCTATTCCAAAATCAATTAAAGCATAGATCAAATTTACAACGATATGATCAGATATGACAACACAATATTATAGTCAATCAAATACATAAAAATTACAACGAGTCAATAGTAGCTTAAAGCCTCAAAGTTCTTCAGGAATGCTCTGTAGTACAGGACTCCAAGAACTCCTCCGGCTCTGCTTCGCTAAATTAGCCCTCATCAAAACATGCTTCTTCCGCAAAAGACTTAGCCGCTGTTCGGCCGAAAACGAAGGCGAAAACGACGACGGATTGTTGCTACTGCTACCTTGCTTGTTACCTCCCATAACTTCCAGCATTTGTTTCAAGTCTTGCTTGCGTACCACAATCTTCATCCTCACAACCCCATCTTCCTCTGCCTGCGAAACGACACCGTTTGATTTGGCAATGACGTCCAATAACAGATTGCTTCTCGTGTTAATCTTCTGTTGATTTCGAGCTCTGTGAAGCCGAGACTGAAGATCTGATCTCCTTGGAGACGCCTTATTATTTCCACCTGAAATATACTTAAGCTCCATTATGAAACCTTTTTCGAAATTGTACTATATTATGATCTCTTTATCCGTATCTTTATGTTTGAATAAAACACTTGTATGTATGATAATCTATGATTACCAAAGCCTTTTTATAGTAAGCACTCCTTACCAAAGTATCAATTAATTTGGTTATAAAATACTTCATAAAGTTCATAACTTAATACTTGAAATTCAACGATAAAACTAATAGCATTTGACTTCGTTAGGAGCATAATAAAAAATGTTCCATTTTACCCTTTTCATAGGTAGTTTTTGAGTTGAGTTTAAGGTGACATTTTGCCAGGTTAAAAAGGACTAAAATGTCTTTTTTATTTAAAGATTCAGGGTGGGTTGCTTGCATTTCCAGAAGGTCGGGCTAGGCAACCTATCTATAAAATTAAAATAGTTAAATATTAATGTCGATTATTAAAAAAAAAATATGGACTCGTATTGTTTTTTTTTTTTTTTTAAAAAGGTTTGTGTGTAACGAGAAAGAGGTTAACGAATATTATCACCGACGCATCACATGCAAAACCTATCATTGCGGTGGAACTACTGAAAGCGACCGCGTACACGTTAGAAACTCGAGGAGGAGGCCATCTGGCCATGTAAATTAATTAATTAGCTTAAGTCCTTAATTAATGGGAATGAAACATTCTATAAAATATTTTTTAAGCAAAAACTAAATAACAAATAAAAAAATAACGTAAGTAACAATGTAACATAACTAACAAAATGAACACGTAAATTAGTTAGCAAGTAACAATGTAACATAACTAACAAAATGAACACGTAAATTAGTTAGCCAAGTCCTTGATTGGTGGGAATGAAACAATTCTTTAAAAATTCATTAAACAAAAATGAAAAATAACATAAGTTACATAACTAACAAAAATGAAACATTCTTTAAATTTCTAGGTGTGACCCTTAAAAATAGGGAACAAATAGGTGGCATTCTTTAGGGGAAATTAAAATTGAAATTGAGTTCATCATGTAAATGGGGTATTGGTTCAAGTATTAGAGAATGTCAAATAGGTGAGCTGGGATAGCCTGTCTTTCTAATCATTTCTAACCTCCTAACCCACCTTCCTAGTTCTCATGGCTGCCGACTCGAGATTATATAGTTTACAAAAATATTAAAATATGTGACTCAGAATTTCCTGCTGCCAAACACGAAGGCTTACTTATCTCCCTTAATTCAACTGTTTTCTTCATGTGCTTAGCTGCACTTAGAAGTAGGTCAGCACCTACGCAGTTCATAAATCTAAGTATGAGCTTGGAATAACTAGGTCAACAACTATATATGCACATGTTATGTGTAACTCGTAGAAAGTTTTCGAATTCTGTACTCTCCAGAAAATGGGAAAGGAAGTGTCTGTTTCGTTTAGTAACGTTGCCTCTTTTGTTGGAGTGGTTTTGGCTAAAAACCAGCTTTCAAGAAATATGAATAAAAAATTAACATCAACTTTTTTTTGTACAACAAAATTTCTTTTCTGGAATTAACTTGGGTGAGATAATTGACAAACAACGCAGATTTCCTTTTTCTTTTTTTGGAAAAAAAATGTGGTACTGATTAGAACAAAAAAAAAATTGACTATTATGAACAATGAGTAATGCGATGAGGTATATATATATATATATATATATATATATATATATATATATATATATATATATATATTACTTAGCACTATATAAAATGTTAATATGTTCTTGAGAGTTTATACTAACTCTTTAAATGGAACTTGTATAAACTTAATTTATTAATTATAAATTCTTAATAATAAATTGAATTATTAGGCACTAATAAAATATCATAATATTATACTCGTAAATAATTAATCATGGAGCAATAAATAATAAGTGGTATGTTCGGCCAAAAAAAAAAAAGTGGGATGGGTTTAATTTTATCATCTAAAATTTGCAATTGCATCAGACTCCCTGGAAAAACTGAGCAACCTCAGAGATGGACGGCACGGCATTTTACATGGGTCCCAATGATGGGATCAACGCCAGTGAAAAGTCGACGGCGTAATCACTGATTTGTTACAATTTTCCAACAAGAGAAACTACAGTTATCTCTTCTTGCATTTGACTCTAAAAATAATGCCAGTTTTTCTGATCTTTCAGTAAATGTCCGTATTTATCAAGTTTCATACTAGCTATATCAACTGAGTTACCTTTTATGCAAACATTGATAGAGCCCGACATATATTTATTAAAAGATATAAGAAAAATAGAAGTTTAGTGACATAAAAATTCAAATATACCTCTTGGGCTTTGACGCCTTTTTTAGTTGCGAGTTGTTATTCGGAAATAGACCTAATTGGAGTAATTTGGACTAAAATAATCCTTTTTAGGTTTATTTTTCAAATAACTGTCACAATATTACTAACAATTTATAATTGTAAATAAATGACTTTTTAGGACTAATTATTAGTATAGTAATTACCCGTCATTAATACTAATATTATGAGACTCTTTTATGGCAAAATGACCACATTTGGGGCTTATTTTAAGTAAATATTTGTTTTTAAATGTTGTAGCAAAATAACATATATATTAGTGTATATACAAGTATAAATTTGATATACTTAGTATAAAACTAATATACTTAATACATAAACTAAAGTTAGTATATAAATAAATATACCAAATGTAAAAATATAGACACTCAGTCATTCAACTACAAAAAGAGAAAACAACATTTATTAAAACTAAGTATAGAAAGAGGATACACACTCTAATTTATAGCAAAATGATTGAATTTTAGGCTCGTTTTAAGTAGCTGTCTATTTTTTAAATATTATAATAAAATGACAGATAGATTTTAAAATATACTTAAATGATAATTATTTTCGATGCTAATTTATTAGTTTTTATGTTATTCTAAGCTAATTTGTGTTATTTTTATATTCCTAATATGTTGTGGATGTGAATAAGCAAAAATGAGCTAAAATTAAGTTGAAATAGGCTAAAAATCAAAATATTGAGTTGAAAAGTGGTAAAAGTCTCAAAATCAGACTAAAAAGTGATATTTTGCAACAGTCGAGAAATCTATCATAGAGCTAGTGTTGTGGAGGCATGAGTCAATAGAGTGGCTTTTTTAAGGTTTTTGACCTCTCCAACTTTTGGAAACCGCTTAAGCACGATTCTTAGCCTTCCCGCACTATAAAAGAATCTCTTTAACTCATAAATATTCGTTCTTAGACACACATAAGTACCTTAGAGATTAGACAGAGAGAATTAAGAGGAGAAGAAAAGTTTGGAGACCAAGAGTACATACAAGAGCTATTTATAGCGTTTCTTCTTCTTTTTTTTTTTTCCCTTTTCTCCTTTGTTTATCAATTCGAGCATGATGATTTTGCTTTTTATTCTTTGGTACATGCTAGATTAGGCTATAAATTAGGTTAAGATGATTTTAAAACTCTAGATATGATTCTTCTTTAATTTTTTCCATTTTATGCAATTTGTTATTTATTTAAAGTTGATTATATTCTTCTATGCATGTTGATTCTATAAAAGATATATTATTTGTTTAGATATATAACTAGATAATCATGATTGAATTCTATAGCTAGGGTTTGATTAGATATTTGTTATATTTGAGCCAATTAGTAGTAAAACTATAGTTGATTTGATCGGTTGATGAGTTATCCACAATGAGGAACATAACATAGGCTAAATTTTGCGTTTGTGATATTATCATCTAGACCAATCTAAGATCTTTCTCTACAATAATACTTTTGTTGATTAATTCTAGAGTATTTGCTTAGGTTAGTTGATGAAAAAACGTTATCTATAGTGTTCATCCAATTAATATATAATCTAAGAAAAGATAAAAATAGTTGTACATTTGCAAACTATTTATGGTTGGTAGATTTGTCAAATCAATATTAAACTCTGGTAATTAATTTACATGAATGGTTAATAACGGAGAAGAAAGCCTTAACCTATTTATTTTACTGTTTATTTTCTCTTTCATTTTATTTTCAGTTTCACAATCCTTCTTTACCTTAGGATCAGTAGCAATTTTATTAAATCAATTCCTTATGAGATCGACTTTACTTATTATTATACTAAGTAATTACTAGAGATTCAAGGTCTTGCTATATAGAGATAGGAAGGTAAAATAATTTGGTTCTCTGACCATATACTAATGACCAATAGCGTATATATCGAGAGTAAAATATGATGTACCCATTATAAAAACTTATATACTTAGTATAAATTAAAATTAGTATATAAGCACATATACCAAGTATAAAAATACATATATGAGTTCTTTTAGTAATAAAAGAGGAAAATAGATATTTATTAAAAGAAATTGTAAAAAAAAAAAGTAAACTTAGTTTCTCTAAAATTATTGTAAAAATTAGGTCACATATGTTGTTTTTAGAAAAATAAATTGGAAAAATAGGATCAGCTTAGTTTTTTTTTTTTAACTTTGGTACGGTATTTTAGAAAATATCATTTTAAAAATTTTTTTTTAGAAAAGTGTCATTTCCTAAAATAACAACTAGTAATTGATAACCAGTTTTTAAAAAATGGTAACTGATAACTAAAGGTATTTATATTTGACATATAACTACTAACTAATAATCGCTAACTATTTTTCAGACAATAATAACTAGTAACTATTTTAAAAGTGATTTTTTCTACAAAATTTTTAAAAATTGTATTTTTCTAAAAATAGTGGTACGAGAATTGAAAAAAGATCTTATCCACCATATTTTTGTAATTTTTTTATTTTTATTTTTGTAAGTACAATTGTTAGAAACCCAAAATTATTCTACAAAATACTTATTAAAAAGGAATTAGGACATTTTTACCTTCTTTTTTTGAGAAAAAAATAACAAAAATATGACCTAAGAGAAAAGTACTATTTTTGTATGATCACATAAGACATTTTCTCTACAATCTCGATGCTTAAGGATGTCATGGCAAATTTATAAATATTAATAAATTTTTTAAGTACCTTTATTATTAAAAGAAACTACAATGATTGATGGGAATTTTGTTGCCATAATGGTTAGATCCCAATTGATACCTTCCCTTCAAACCATGGGTCCACCATTTTTTTTATAGTTTATATATTTTATACATTTTATTTTTTTTATTCCTATATTCTTTATTTTTTTAATTCATTTTCTCATTTTTTTGCCTACCTTTCTTAATTTATTATATTCTATTTTCATAGTTTAGAGTTTTTGTTTCCTTTTTCTTTTTTGTTATTATATTCTTCATATCTTCAATTCATTTTTTTATGTTTTTGCCCACTTTTCTAAATTTATTATATTCTTATAAACCAATTTAGATTTTTTTTAGCAAAATGCCATCTATATAAGTAAATAACAAAAAATTAGTTTAGCTTATACGTAGCAAAATGTATTGTATGTAAGTAAATCATAAGAAACCACAAAAGTTTCTAAAAAAACTACTTTAATTTTCTTTTAATAGAATGTCCTTTAAAAAAGTAAATCACATGAAATCACAAAGGTTCCAAGAAACCAGTTTATACTTTATTATTATTATTATTATTGTATTCTTTATCTTTTTAATTCCTTTTTTTTTATCAACCTTTCTAAATTTATTTTATTCCATTTTCATAGTTTATGCTTTTTTTTCTTTTACTTTTTTGTTATTATATTCTTTATCTCTTTAATTTCTCTTTCTTTTTTTTTTTTTCATTTTTCCCCACTTTTCTAGAGTTATTGTATTTCATTATTATATTCTTAGAAACCAGAAAGATTTTCATGAAACCAATTTGGTTTTTTTTTAGCAGAATGTCATACATATAAGCAGATCACAAGAAACCAAAAGGGTTTCAAGGAAACCAGTTTAGTTTATATGTAGCAAAATGTCATGTATGTGAGTAAATCATAAAAAAAAATACAAAAGTTTCTAGGAAACTAGTTTAGTTTTCTTTTAGCAGAATGCCATATATTAGTAAATTACATGAAACTAAAAGTGTTTCCAAGAAACTAGTTTGCTTTAT
Organism: Parasponia andersonii; assembly: GCA_002914805.1. Classification (NCBI taxonomy): domain Eukaryota; kingdom Viridiplantae; phylum Streptophyta; class Magnoliopsida; order Rosales; family Cannabaceae; genus Trema; species Trema andersonii. Next base: position 195,885 of record JXTB01000338.1, on the reverse strand, counting down.
GTGTAGCAGAATGTCTTCTAAGTAAATAAATCACAAGAAACTGCAAAAGTTTCCTGAAAGTTAGTTTAGATTCTTTTTTGCAGAATACTTTATACATAAGTAAATCACAAAAATTAAAAAAGTTTCTTAGAAACTAGGTTGATTTATTTTTAGCGAAATACCCTATATGTTGGTAAATCATAGGAAACTACAAAAGTTTTTTAGAAATTAGTTTGGTTTCCTTCTAGCGGAATGTCTTTATGTAAGTAAATCTCTAGAAACCCCAAAATCTTTTGAAAACTAGTTTGGTTTCCTTCTAGCAGAATACTTTGTATATAAGTAAATCAAAGGAAACTACATAGTTTTTCTAAAAATCAGTTTGGTTTCTCATAACAGAATTTCCTGTATTTAAGTAAAATAACAAGAAATTCTACAAGTTCAAGAGCAAAATTTGGATTATTCTATATCCAAAAGAAAATTATGTTATGAAATATAAGTTTTATTACAAATTTGAACCACCAGAAACATAAAATAATGTCATGTATTATCGTGTCCAAATCATTCAATCGAGAATAAAGAATTTTTCACTGAACATTATGATGTGATAATTTTCACTTCTATATTTAATATATCAACACAAAGGATATAAGTTTTTACTTATGTGTGCGTTGCTATTGTAGTTCATAATTCAAAATATCATTCAATTTATTTACTTTGTGATTGTTGAATTTTCCTTCCACTACTACATTTAATATGTGTGCAACAAAACTTAAATATTTCATAGTAGCCAAATTCAAATCATCTGCATATTCTGCAAATGCTCCCTACAAAAACTGGAATGATAATTTCCAAGTATCAAGAACTTTCATATTGATTGAAGATGCATAAAATAATTCAAAATTAATGGATATACATGGTAGCGTATAATATAAATAAATAATAAAAAACACAAACTATAAAATAAGTTTAAATGCATGTGCATTGTGCAAGAATCATATAATACAAACCAAAAATTTGACAAAGTTGGGTTTACAAGTTAATCTACGAAACTTCCATTAAACAATAATGTACTTGAACAATAAAAGGCATAATTGAAAATTACATAAGATGGACTTCAGTAAGGTTTAAATATCCAAATTATCCATGTGGGGTTCGCTAAACCTCAAAACAAGTTAACAAATATTATCAGGATTACCAAAACAAATCATAAATCTAAATATGAAAGACCCATTTTTGAAAGAAAGGCAGCAATTCCTTGTGGCTCCAACCACATCATAATCTCCACTGTTGAAATACGACAACCAACAAAAAAACCAAAAAAGAAAAAAAAATAAGTTACACTCATCAAATTCCACAAACAAAAAGACAGCCCATAACACGAAAAAAAATCTTAGTATAGCAGTAACTCCAGTTTCATATATTTAGGCATGTTCATGGTGATTAAGAAAAATTAAAACTAGAAAATGATAGGGAAAAAGGACCTATTTGACGGACTTGGTGTTCTCAAGTCCGATTCATCGTCGGGGAAGGGAGTCTCTCAGATCGGAGTTTTGACAAATGATAAAAGCCTTATTGACAATGGTGAAGATTAGGTTTGGGGAAGAGGCAATCTAAGTCGAGTGGCTTCCGAGGGCATGCCTTATTATCTGGGAAGCTGTCGATTCCAAGAGAGAGGTTTGAAAAAGTTTGAAACTGAAGACGAGGAGAAAATTGAAGTTCTAAGATATTTTTCTAAAAAAAAACACTGTAAATAAATAAGTAGAAATAATATGATCATTCAGTTCGTACTCTACGTCATTTTCCCTGTTAAAAAGTTACTTTGGCCCAAATTACTGCTTAGTTAGTTAGTACATGTTATTTTATTCTAGTTTATATTTAGTATACATGTTCCCTGTTAAAAAGTTATTTTGGCCCAAACTACTGCTTAGTTAGTTAGTATATTTTATTTTATTCTAGTTCATATTTAGTATGCATGCTTTAGTTTGCATATTGTATATATTGATTTTTTATGTCAGATATATAATGTTTTACAAAAAAAATATATAAAATATATTCATATACCATAATAATAAAAAGGACTTATAGAAATGTGATAAAATTTTAAATCCAATTTTAATAAATATTCTTTTATAATATATTAAATATTATAACAAAATATTCGGTATATACATATATTTATATATCAATAATAAACAATTATATACTCAATATATTTTAGTACCAAAATTAAAATTAATAAATATATTTACTTACTAAATATAAAAATAGGTTAAATTATAAAATTTTATAAATAAACTTCTACTTAATTAAATTTAATAAAATATTAGTCATGTACTATTATTTTGCTACGACTCATTGCGCTTGCTTCTCTGGGACCTACTGTTAGCCCGCGAAATCAGATTTAGTGATATGAAATATGAATCTCAGTCATGGTGGCAGGACCACAGGTTGCCACAACTCCAAAACCCAAAAAAGATAGAGAGAAACAGTTAGTGAAGTGGACAAATATGATTTGCAGAAGTGGGGTCAGGACTTGGGTGTGCTAAGAGCACGAGGAATCTTTTTTAAGCTTTCCTCCATGCCGCACTCATTCTGCCGTCGGTCCTGGATACATCGACGAAACTCCCCTAAGTTTTTATACCGACAAATAATGCATGACACATACAAGTAGTCCAACGTGGAATAGAAACATCAAACAACAGCTGTTCAACCATCCATGATGTAATGTAACAACACGTCGGAAGCTGTGGGGCCCTCACATTTTGAACCATGGATTTTTTTTTTTTTTTTTTTTTTTCCCCTAGTGTAAAGTGGCAAACTATATCATAATATATTTGCTAAGTTTTTACATCCTTAAGTAGATGTTTTCCTCCTCAAATACTTTTGGAATATTTTACGTTTTAAAGTTAATTTATTCTCCAAAATTTCAAATACAATGAATGATGTATTACACCAACCACTGATACGACAATTGCAAGTTCATTCTATTTCTTAAAAATTTTAAACTAACTCTTGGTAATCCTTTAGCACAATTGACACAGTAGTGTGGTTACGGTCAATAGTCTTGCAAAAATTTCGTACTTGAATTCAATCTCAATATATATATATATATATATGCGTATCCATTATATATATTTAAAGAAAAAGTTAATCCAAAGTATATTTGTAGCATTTATTGCCTCGATTCATTTACTCTACCTTATTCGTCAGTCAATTCATGCCTTTAGAGTCGATTCATGCCTTTAGCTACTACAAGACTTTTTTTTGTCAAATTAAGTTTAATTAATAACTATCATTTATTATAAATTTAAAAAAAAATAACATACGTTGTATTAAAATTTGAATTTCTAATCCCTAAACTCACCCACCCATCTCTCAGCGCTAATCCACGCTAATCCAGTTGGCTTAGCTAATACAAGACCTTATGTAAAAGCAGTTTGTTAAAAGACTTTTTTTTCTTTTTCGTGAAAGATAAAGTTAAAGACTTTAGAAGCCACAAGACATCAACTTTTATCACCGGAGTAGGAAACAAACAACGTCAAAAGGAAAAATAAAGCAAAAGAGAGGGGTCAAGCAGAGGTAAATATAAAAGTTTTGAGTGATCAATCAATGGCTTGAATCTAAGAACTTCTAAAAGCATTATTTTCTTCCTAATTAGAGAATAGGACGTTATACTTGCAAGCTATAGTAGTTGAGTATAACTGCTAGTAGTGGTGGTTAGTGGAACATATATATTGATTTTATTTTATTTCATTTTTAGTTTGTGAGCAGAAGCAGAGTGGGTGAGAGTGGTGGTGAAAGAAAGAAAACTGAGAAGAAAATATTTGGAGTTATGGAGAAGAAAAAGCTAACAGCTCTGAGTCATCTCTTTGTGACGATTTTCATCTACTTCTTCGGAAACATGACCGTACTACCCTCCATTACAGATATCACCATGTCAGCTCTTTGCCCTGGTCAAGATCAGTGCTCCTTTGCCATCTACCTTACTGGAATTCAACAAGCGGTATGCTATTTTAACTTAATTCAAACATTCTTCTTTTTCTTCTTCTTCGCTTTCTTTTCATTTTTTTTTTCAGGGATTGTTCAGTTTTTTTTAAAAAATAATTTATTTCATTTTATTTTTCATGCGTAGTTATTTTGAGTCGAGAGATACGAGGGAATAACATTACTTCACAGACTCTAAAATTTGTCCATTTGTAAGAAAGTGGCTAGTACTTCATGTTTATCTTGTTTATATCGAAATCTTGTCACATTCCCTGATATATCGGTTACTTTCTTTTTCCCCTCGTTATGAGTAAAATTATTAATCTTTTTTTTTTTTTTTGAAGCGATCAGATTAACTGCTGAAGGTCTCAAAATTTTGATGTGTGTATATATATATATACATGCTTTGTAATTTAGATGATCGAGGGCTCAAAATTTGGTCTGGAACAGATTAACTGCTGCATGGTTTTCTTCTGTGGATTTTGATGGAGTTGAAAAAGATAGAAGCGTGCACTTTTTGTCGAACTTAAGAAATAATTTATTGCGCCTTAACACTTGGTTTTGAGAGTTACAGAACCATAAAGAAATATACAGTTTCCTCGAGAAGCCGAGGCAGTCTTAAATTATTCTTCTTTTGATTTATGTACTTTTTAACTTTTTTTTTTTAAAAGTCTTTGAATATTAGTACTTTTGACAGTCTAGTCTTTTTAATTTTACAATTCACGAAAATTATAGTACTTTCGTGGTTAACTAATTATCTTAAACAAGAAGCAGTACGGTCCAAAATATGTGTAAACGTACTACATAGTTAATTAGAGTGCAGCTAGAGAACAATGAATAATTGAATATGGTCTATAAAAAAATCAGAATTTATACCAAACTGTATATTCAATCACGAGTCACAACGATCCAAAAATATTTCCGCACGACCTTGTTCTTAGTCATGTCCTTCTTTCTTAGCTGTACGACATAGAGAAGTGTAGATAAAAAGTATGGTCCCCCATCAACAATACATGGACACTATTGTGTGCTTAATTTGTTGCAAGCTATATACATATCTATATATATATACAGTTGATTATATATGGATTTTGTTTATGTTATAGATGAAGCAAAACCAAATGGAGATATTCCCGGAGTGTTTTATTTTGCCTCAGTATCAACATTTTTTTTCTTCCAATTTAAGTTAATTTAATCTATATATTTGTTGCTTTAGAGTTTTGAGGTGCCCTTCTCTAATCTGATTTCTTAACAACGTAAGACTTGAATTTTATACTGCAATTAAACTTGTATGTTGTCACAATATAAAAATAAAATATATTTAGTAAAAAAAAAAAAGGCAAAGGTAACCTTCTTTTCATAAGTTGCTAGAAGGTAAAAGTTAAAGAACAAGAACACTACTTTCATATTACGAAAGTAAAAGGGAGGGGAAAAAAAAAAGTAAAAGGTGGAACAAAACTCTCTTCGACAACCATATATAGTTAAATAAGCAAAATGGACTTGACGTTAATTCTTCTCTTTTCATTTTTCAATAAAGTTAATTCTTCTCAAACGCAACGATTTTCAAAATATGTAGAGATAAGTATATGTGTGAGCTTCTTTCTACGATGATACTATAGTGTACGATTTTAAACATCGCATTCGTATCATAACCAAATAATATGTAAATCTAATAGTTATGCTTTATCACGATATTTTTTTATGTAATACACAAACATGATGCAGATGATAGGGTTGGGAATGGTGGTGATGACACCCTTGATTGGTAACCTATCGGACAAGTATGGTAGAAAATCCCTGCTCACACTTCCATTGACGCTCAACATAATTCCACTAGGTATTTTTCACTGCACTAGCTACTTTTATTTCCCTCCTTTCATTTTGGTCATAATTTTTGGGTCTAAAGTGCTCTTGTGGGCCTATATTATTTATTTATATATAAAAATATAATATGATACTCACCGTATGAATTTGCACACGTATACATTAATTACATTTATGGACAAAGTCCTCTTCTAATTATAAACTTTTGAATATGCGTGTTGGGCAAACAACTTATCTCTCTTATCAATTTTTAGAAGGCATCTTTTTCAGTCTTTTCTGAGCAATATTGGTAATGCAATCTTATCGAATAACACTGTTAACACACTACCGTGTGAGTGTGTCTCACTTTTTGGCAAAACTCTCTTAATTATATCCTACACATTCTTTAGCCTTAATGATTGTTGACAGTATTAAAGATTATATTTAAAGCTAAGTAGCTCTCTCTGTTTCTTAAAGTGGGTCAAATTCATCATTAATTTATTGGTTAACCACCAAAGTTTCTAGTCCACTTTTCTTTAATACAGTATCATGTATCAATCAGTTAATATGATTGTTTCAATGAAGCTTTCGTTTTCAACAGTACTGACACATACGCTTGTTTATTATTATTATTATCATTATGGTGTAGATTTATTCTAATGGTTTATATTTTTGGCAGTGATACTGGCATATAGCCGGGAGACCAATTTCTACTATGTGTATTATGTGATCAGGACTCTAACAGCCATGGTATGCGATGGTAGCACAAACTGTCTCGCTCTTGCATACGTGGTAATCACTTCAAGCTCTATTTGTTAACTAATTAATCAATCAACAATTTAAAAAAAAAAAAAAATTGATTCAACTTTTTATAGACGAGTTTAAAACGTACTAATTTCCGGTGAAATAGTTATACCACTAGTAAAACTGGTATACATAATTGATCAACATTTAATTAAGGTACTGATTTTTGGTAGTGTTACAAAATTTAAAGGCAGATAATATTTCGGAGCAAGGACGAGCATCAGCATTTGGAGTTCTATCTGGTGTTACTTCAGCCGCTTATGTTTGTGGAACCTTAGCAGCTCGTTTCCTTTCTACTGGTTCAACTTTTCAGGTCTTTCCTTTTTCTTTTTCCTAGCTACCAAACAAGTTTTTTATTGTCACTTATAATTTTCATGCTATAGTTTTGTTAATCAAGATGTGCAACTTCAGGTTGCTGCAGTGGCATCCATGATTGCGGCCGTATATATGAGAATTTTCCTCAAGGAGAGCTTGCCAGCTGAGGAAGATTTGATGCAGCCTATCTTGAAAGATCAACAGAATATCGAAGGGAATGGCGAATTACCGAGAAAAACTCGGCAGTCTAAGAACCTTCCGAAGGTGGAGGATCTAATTTGCTTGCTGAAGAATAGGTAACACTTTAGTTTATGTTTTGCTTTTCTAGTTTTGAGATAAATGATGGATCATAATCACCTCATGTTAAGATGGTCCTTAATTTTGAAATATTCCAACATGTTTCTCTAGTTAATTTGCTAAATAGTAACTTATAAGAGACTGTGATGTTCCAGCAAGACATTTTCACAAGCAGCAATTGTTTCCTTCTTCCTTACTCTCGGGGAGGGTGGGTTTCAAGCTTCCTTACTGGTACAATTCTACCCTGAAGTTTATTTATATCAATGGAAATGAATTTTAAGAATTACAGTTCTTCCTTGATAATCAGATTTTGAGTTTGACAGATCAGACATTACATATTCTAAGACTTAGTGGTACCAAAAGATTATATCTCATATGTTTTCATCATTGTAGTACATATTTTGGCCTACAATCAGAAAATCTGTGTTATATTGAGGGGTTTTCTTTACCCTGCAGTATTTCTTAAAGGCTCGTTTTCACTATAACAAGAACCAATTTGCTGATATAATCCTAATTTCCGGGGTTGCAGGAACCATTTCTCAGGTATGCTTCATATATATATAAATATACCTTTGCTGTTGGAATCTTTATTTTCAGCATGACTATGATGATTTCTGCTAAATTATACTCTGCAGCTACTTTTCATGCCCCTGATTGCACCAATTGTAGAAGAGGAAACATTGCTCTCTATAGGGCTCTTTGTGGGATGTGTAACTGTATGTACTTTGATTTTCACCATGTTCTATATTTTCCTCATTTTATTTTGATTTGCCTGTTTATATATGCTTGCCAGTGATACTGCAACATGTAACATGATAGTGATTGACGCAAAGTAAGTGCTGACCTTTTTTTCCCCCCTTTTTTGATCCAGACGTTCATTTACAGCTTATCTTGGTCAGCTTGGGTAATCCTTCTGGAACTTACATAAAGAAGCCTTGAATTTTCCAAATAATTGTAGTACATGCCAATATTTATGTGAGTGTATGTTTATGTGCTCAATAAAAGGACACTTATTCAAATATGTGCCAGGTTCCTTATGCCATTGCAGTGTTTGCCATTTTTGCTGTCTTTTCATACCCAACTGTAAGTATATTGGTAAAACCCCTGCTATCAGGATCGAGTTTATGTACTAACAAATTTTCATGAAATTATCTGCTTGAGGCAGGTACGCAGCATTGCATCAAAGCAAGTTGGCCCCGGTGAACAGGTAGTTTTAGTGAGGAAATTCAACCTTGAATATCAATACGTTCTAATGAAGGCTCAATGCTTTTCATTTCGTATTCATTTGTGAATATATCTATTAACTTACACAAAATTAGTAAAATTCATATCAGGGGAAGGCTCAAGGATGTATTTCAGGGTTAAGTTCCTTGGCCAGTATCATTTCTCCGTTGATTTTTAGTCCTTTGACAGGTAGAGAAACCCGAAATAACCTCTATTTTTCACTCGATAGATACATTGTAACTATCTAAGATTGACAAGTGGTCCTCTCCCTGCACAGCTTTATTCCTATCCGAAAGAGCACCATTTAATTTCCCTGGTTTTAGTATTATGTGCATTGGTCTTGCCACGGTAAGAGTTTCTGTACTTTAATGGGAAACAATTTGCATTATTTTTCTAGTCAATTCATTTCAATATCTTTTTCATGATTCAGCCTTTGTTGCTCGGCTATTTACTTGCAATAATACATTTTCTTTACAGACGATTGCCTTCATTCAAAGTACTTTGATCAAAGCCGTTCCTCCTATACCAAGTCAGATAAGCAGCAACAACAACCTCTCAGAAGATTAGTGACGAGGACATGAATTCTCCATACCTGTAACGCATAACTAGACGATAGTAATTAGTACCCTATAGGCCTCCAGTCTATATAATTCGACCTGGAAAAGTCAGTCTTCTGGGGTCTCTCATGAACTCAAAGAAGAAAACAAGTAAAAGTAAAAGCAAATGCTAATGAGAGTTGTGATGCAGAAGGTAAAGGTTGTCCACTTCCCTTCCCGACAGCAGTATCTCAAAAGCTTTGTATTGTATACATATGTTTGGCACATTGTTATATCAATGACGGTACAAATCAACATGAAAAGTTTCTATGACTAGACATTTCACTATTAAAATATCCCTTATTTCAATAAAGATCGAATATCCAATGTATTAAAGTGGATTTCAATGAGAACACCCTGATAGAATAGTGGGCACGGGCACTATACAGGAGAACTGAGCTAAAAGTTCCAATGTTCCAGTAGAGAATATACAAACAACATTAGCATTAGAAGCAGCTCCGCCTTACTGGATGGGAAATACGTCATCATCGTTGCCTTCTATATCCAGGTATTTGAAATTCATATCCTCCCAGTCATTACCTCTGTAACTAAAACTTGGGTTCACATAGCAGTTCATCTCATGAAACAGGTTCAAGTTATCCACAAGCTTGTGAAAAGCGCTGCAACCACAGCACTACCAAAAAAAAAAAAAAAAAGGATTTCCGTTAAAACCAATGTAAGTTATCAACGAAACAACCATCTTAAACAGCCAAAACACTTGTATATCTTATATGGGTTAAAATACAATTAACCATATGAGATGTTAAAATCACTCTTTCCAAGTCCACAATCATATCAACATAATCCTCATAACTAATATTTATTACCTGAACAAAGACTGTCCCATCAGTGTATGCATGGGGGTTGATAGCCCGAGTGGTCCTTTGGCCACAAATGTTACAGGTGAAAGCTACAAGCATTCTACGCCTTGGAGATTTGGTAAAGAGAGACCATGGGAAAGTGGAGACATTTACAGTGCTTGAATCTTTCTGAGGCCCATCAGGAACAGGGGGACCTTCCATACCAGAACCTGTAGTCCACCCTCTTCCAGTTGCGGCACTTAGCACCAATCCCATTGCTGCATCCTGAAATATTCAAAATTTGTATAGAAAATTATCTCTTCCATGGGGATCTCATTAAACCTAAACAATTACATCAATTCGACCAATTTCAGGGAAAGTTCAATTCTTTGGCAAGCCATAAAGAAAGTCAAAGATTTGACTAAACAATTTCATATTTTTTCTGCTGTCTCGCTTAATTTCTCGGGAACCAAACAGAAAAATGAATCTATGAACTAAAGCGAGAGAGATAATACCTTCGAGAATGGGGAGAGGGAAAGGTTGCGATTACTCAGAATCGGAACACTTTTCGCGATTTCCTTCGATACTGAATCAGGATCGGCTTCATTCTCGTGACCTAAAACCCAAATCCAAATCGACTTCTCATCAATAGCTAATTTTGATATTAATCTTCATTGATGAAAAAACTCAAAAGAGGAAACATACGAAAATTCATAATCTTCAAAATCAAAAGCTTTGAATTTCTGGGTTATCCCAACTACCCATTGGAGTAAAAGATATGGCAACCACATATATATATATATATATATATATCTATAGAGATGAGAGAGATTACTTTTGGAGGCGAGAGAGAAATGAGCAGGTCGTGATGGAATCGTCCTTCTGGGAAAGAAAATGGGTAAAGTCGAAGAAGAAGAGGACGCCGTTATTGGGGAAGAAGAGGGGTTCATCATGGACTCCATGGTAGACGAGATAAGATGACTCAGTGAGTCCGTTCGACTCGATGCCACGATGATGATGATGATACTTGTGCACTCACGAGAAGAAGAAAATAGCAGATGACGGCTTGAAAGGATTGGGCTGGCTCCCATTGTTCGGTGCGGCCCTTTAACTTACATGGGTTTGATTGGGCCCACCTTATTGAGGTGAGAGCCACAGTTTTACTCTTTTTTTTAGGAAATTAGATTGTTTATGGTAATTTTAAAAAAATTGAAAAATCTCGGAATTTAAAATTGTTTGAAAAATCCTGATTTAATTAAAAATTTATCATTTTTAAAAATATTTAAAAAATACCACATTTTATTATTTAATGATATATTTGAAATAACTAAGTAAATTCGAGTATCATTGAAAAATATTAATTTTGAATGAACAATAATATTTTTCTAAATATTTACTAAACATATTATTTTTTCAGAAAACCTTTAAAAGTGATATTTTTCTAAATCAATCCGGGATTTTTCAAAAAAAAAAAAATTCGGCTTTTTCGGATTTTTTCATTTTTTTTTTGTGACTTGTATGATTTTTGGAAAAATAATTGAGAAATTTCTGTCTAGTACCTGTTTTTAAAACTTATTTTCATAAATACCCTTTCATAATTTTTATTTCCAAAATATCCTTTTTATGGTACACATTTATAATGTAAATTTTATTCATGAGGTATATATTTTATGTGTAAAATATGAACAATATACATTTATAATATAAATATTTACCACAAATTACATTTTTCATTATAAATTTGACTTATGGTATACATTTTAAAATGTATGTCAATTTTTAGTGTAATTTTTATTCATAAAATATAGACTATTGTATACATTTCATGTATTAAATGTATGAAATATATATCATGGTCTACATTATATGAATAAAATAGCGGTGGTCTACATTTCTCTAAAAACAGGTATTTATGAAACAAAAATAGAAATCAGGTATTTATGGAAATATGATTTTAAAAAGGGATATTTATGAACTTTTCCCAAAATTTTCCAAATATAGGGTAATGCCAACACGCCATTTTTGTAGGGACCTTTAAAATTTGGCCATTTTTCGGATTTTTGCTTGCTTTCTCTCACTCCACCGTCTGGCCCATTTCCTCGCTTCCTTGCTTCTCGCTCAGACCCAGCGTGATGTCGAACTGGTGTTGACAATAATAAGTGAGCTTAGTACGAATCTTGCATTTGATTGGACGACGGAGGTTGACTAAAAGTCACTGATGTGGCGTGTAATGAAGGGACTCCCAAACTGATTGCACGAATTGAATGACCGCATAAAATAAAACCGCCTCAACAGGCCCTGCACACGCTTATGACATCACCGGGCCCACATGTTTCATGCACTTCACTCTCCTGCCGCTCAAATGAAGCTCACGTGCCTGCCTGATTCTCCTCAGGCTTGATATAGCGGCCTAGACAGCTCGTGTAGCTCCCTTTGTTCTCCGTGCGCATGGGACTTCAGTTTTAGGAGTTTCTTGTTTTTTTTGCCCTTTAAATCTGAATTCAAATTAAAGTAAAACTAAAATTAAAATAAATTAAATCCAAATTCAAAAAATAAAATAACCTAAATCCGTATCTAAATTATGTCTAATCAAATTCAAAATAAATAAATAAATAAACTAAAGCTAAATCGAAAATAAACTAAAGTTGAATAAAATTAAATCTCAATAGCTAAATCAAAATTTAAATAAAATAACTTAAATTATTTAAGAACTAAACTAAAAATCCCAAAAAATAAAAAGAAATTGGTTTTAAGTATAAACCAAATTAGTTTCTTATAGAAACTAAATTGATTTCTCGTAATAACCAAAAAATCAAATTAGTTTATTATAAAAATCAAATTAATTTCGAGGAGAAACCGAATTAATTTCTAGTAGTACATACTATGGAGCTAGAATATCAAATTAATATTGATTAGTTTTGTGTAGAAAGTAAATTGGTTTCTTAGGTAAATGTGTCTCAGTCCTTAGAAGCCAATATAGAAACCAATATTTGGGAAATAAATTGTTTTTAGAGTGGAAGTGAAATGAAAAGAATAAACAAAAAATTAAGAAAAAAATATTGATAAACCAAATTGTTTTTGGATTGGAACTTAAAAAGAAAAGAAGAAAATTATAAAGTGAAAAAAATAATAATTACGGAAAAAAAAAATTGGTTTTTAGGGTGGAAGTGAAAAAGAAAGAAGAAAAAGAAAAATATAAAATGAGAAAAAAAATTAAGGAGGAAAAATAAATATTGAGAAACCAAACTGGTTTTTTTTGGAGTATAAATGAAAAAAAAAAAAAGAAGAAAAAGAAACATATGAGTGAGAAAAAAAAAAGAGAGAGAGTTAAGGAAGAAGAAAAAAAAACAAATTAGTTTTTGGAGTGAAAGTGAAAAAGAAAATAAGAAAAAGAAATATTAATATTAAAAAAATAAAATGTAAAAAGAAATGCGTTGGTTTGGGACCTAGGACTTGAAATGCTTACAAGAGGCCCAGTTATTAGGCTCGCAAGCCTTTATTAACAAAAGTTAATAGGGACTGAACAAAAATACTCACTTTTATAAATATGATATATTGGATATTCTTTTTTGATTTTACGAATAAATATATCTCTTTCTTAATAGTAATGATTTGGGCTTGCCATTATACTTCTGATAAATTATTTATTTACTCCTATTAAGAGGTAATATATAATTTATTTATCATGATTTGCGATAAAATATTTATACTTCTAATAAATTACTTATTACCACTATCAAGAGGTAATATATAATTTATTTATCACGACTTCAAAATTTTTGTTTACAAGACAATAACATATTTAACATTATACTCCTGATAATTTACTTATTTACCATTATTAAGAGATAGTATATAATTTATTTATCATAATTTAAAAACTTTTATTACTTATATACGGTAGCATATTTACCATTATATCCCTAGTAAATTACTTATTTACCATTATAATGAGGTGGTATATCATTTATAACCATGATTTAAAAAATATTATCACTTATAGATAGTAGCATATTTACTATTATACTCCTGATAAATTATTTATTTACCACTAGTATGAGATAATATCTCATTTATTTACCATGACTCTAAAAAATCTCTTATATAAGGATATTTTTGATGTATGCATGCATATATATATATAGGGCACCAGTCTAGTAGGTATTTTTTTTACCTATACATAGGTATTATTTTAGCCAATGAAAATTTATCATGCTAATTTTTTTATATTAAATAGTAAGAGAGAGAAATAGCATTAATGATACACGTTTTTTCGTGCACCTCATTATATATATATATATATATATATATATATATATATTTAGAAACGTAGAACGCTTAAAAACTTCTTGATGCTCAAATTTTGACCACAAAAAAAAAATCATTCTTATTATGATAGTCATGAAACATAGCTTTGAGCAAGTTACCATTATTTTTTCATAAAAATTTCAATTCATTATTCAGATTTTGAGTATGAAAGAAGTTCCATTACCATGAGTGGGTTATCTAAGGTATCAACCCACAACTTGCTTTTTAAATAGCATATTTATCATTATACCCTTACTAAAGTACTTATTTACACTATTATAAAGTGATATATCATTTATTTACTATAATCTAAAGACTAAAAAATATATCACTTATTTATGGCAGCATACTTACCATTATACCAATGATAAATTACTTATTTACTATTATTATGAGGTAGTATATCATTTATTTACTACGATCTCAAATATATATATATATATATATATATATATATCTTATTTACAATGACATATTTACTAATATATCTTGGTAAATTCTCTATTTACCATTGTATAAAGTGGTACATCACTTATTTACTATGACTTCAAAAACAAATATCACTCATTTACGTCCAATATAAAATGGTATATTTACTATTCTGCTCCTAGTAAATAGTGGAATATCACTTATTTACCAATATTATAAAGTGAAATATCACTTATTTACCACATAGTCACTGTAATCTGTAAATAATTTACTATTGATAGAGTATCATATACAATGATATATTACTAATTTATTACTGATATGCAATAATATATTACTCACTTAACATTGATTTACTGTTATATATAATCATACTCATAAAAAAATAATAAAAACAATTATTTACTCGAAAAAATTAAACTTCTTATCCATTTTTCTTAAAAGAAAGAAAGCGAAAAAAAATAGTGATAAATAAACTATTTACTTGTAAAAAATAATAAATCAATCATTTACTTAATTTACTTGGAAACATTAGTAACCTGGTGATATATTAGTTATTTGCATGATTTACATAATTTTTTTTAAAAGGAAAACAAATCAATAGTGGTGCTAAATCAGTTATATACTTGATTTATATATTAGTTACATAATTTTTGAGAATGCCTTTCATATACTTTACAGGTGAATCTATTGTCACCTTATTTTTTTCTCTTCTAATCGGGTTTTACTTAATATTTATTTATAAAAAATATTTTTTTTATAAAACTAACATAAATGTCCTCATAGTCCTTAAATAATAAAATTCTATTTTTTAGCATATCCTCAAACACATCAATATGAACATTAAGAAATCAGGTGTATTTGGTATAGAATTCGAATGCTATTCTACAAATCCATAAGCATAAAATCGTTTTTAGATTTGTAGAATAGGATTTTAATCTTATACCAAATACGCCCCAAATTTTTATACATTTTAATTTTTATAAGTAGAGATGAACTATGATTAAAATTTTTAATTACAGTGAGATAAGGTTGTTGCATATTAATATTATTAATACCAATTTGTTCTTATTTTCTGTTTAGGATAATGAAAATTAGATTTTCAAGTGTCATTTGATTTTGATTGTAAATATTTTCTTTTCATTATTTGTTCTTTTCTCTGTTTATCTTGGATATGAACTAGTTATTCTTATTTCTTACTTTTCCAACGAAGTCCATCATAAGCCTTTTTTTATAATTTTTTTTTTAAGAAAAAGACTCTCCTTAAAACATGAGAAAGGTGAAACTGGCCTTAACATAACCTTTAAAAAAAATAAAAAATAAACTTAACCTATTGGAACTTAATTATGTCTTCTGTGAACCTCACGATGGGTATGATTTTTATATATATATATATATATATAGATATATTTAAAGGGATTTCTATATTGAATATATTAACAAAGTTATTTTTTTCCGTAAATCCTCATGTTGAGTGTGTGATTTCCATATCGAGCATTTTTCCCCCTTAAAACCACATAATGAGTGTGATTTCTATATCGAATAGATTAAAAGAGTTTTTTTTCCCTTAACCTACGAACTGATGAGTTCTATATACAAAGGTCAAAGGATTTTTTTTCCCCATAACTACAAACATATATCTAGTTTCCATAATTCAAACATACATATATATATATATATATATATATAGGCACCAATGTAGTAGGTATTTTTTTTTTTTTACCTATGCATAGGTATCAATTTGGCCAATGAAAATTTAGCATGCACATTTTTTTATTGTAAAAAGAAAGAAAGAGAAAAAGCATTAATGATGCACGTCTTTTCATGCACTTACCATAATGGTGATCCAACGGTTAAAAAAAAAATATCTACCCATAGGTAAAGAAAAAAAATACCTATTGGATTGTCAACTTATATATATATATATATATACACACACATATAGGTTGCCAATCCAATAGGTATTTTTTTCTTTACCTATGGGCAGGTATTTTTTTTTTAGCCGTTGGATCACCATCAGATGGTGATCCAATGACTATAATGAAGTGTATGAAAAGACGTGCATCATTAATGTTCTTTCTCTCTCTTACTTTTTACAATAAAAAAATGTGCATGCTAAATTTTCATTGGCCAAATTGATACTTATGCATAGGTAAAAAAAAAAAAATACCTACTGGATTAGTGCCCATATATTTATATATAATATTCATATTTCAATGGAAATTTTTGTTTTTGCTCCATTAATGGGTATATTTATTTGGACCATTGGATTTTGATCTAATTTTTATAATGATATTAGTAATTTTATCAAAAAATAAAAATCTAATTAATACGTATGTAAATATAAAAAACTATGTATGACTTAAAAATTTGGCAACCTATATGTGACCTATGAGTTGGAATTTTTTTTCCAATCACTTTTCCAATGTTTTTATTTTTTTTTTCATTTTATTGTTGATTTATATTGAAAAAATAAAAACAACTAACCGTGTTCACTGTTTTTGTTTTCCCTCTTCTAAGCATATTGAAGATATGTAGCATTTATATATCACTAGTAGACTAACTTTATTAATTTAATTGATCATTTTATTTTTTTTTTCAAGAAAATTGTTGATAAATCATTAATATAGACCACTTATATATAAAGTTAATTGATTAAATGAATTGACCCTCTTATATTTCAAATAATTTATAGATATCCCAAGTTATTTAATTGATTGATCATTTATCAAGTAATTCAAGTTTATTACTAAAGTAAAATTGTAAAATCTTAAATTTTGTAGGGCTAATTAAGTAATTTTACTTCCAAGGGTATTTTAGTAATTTTATATTTTTAGATTAATTAAATAAAAATCAAAAATAAATTATTGGTATTGAATCTAGATAAGATAAAGTCTAGGTACATTTGGGGCAAAAGTGAAAAAGAAATTTCAAATCGGGGACAAAAGTGTAATTAAAGAGGAACTAAAGTGAAAGAATATTTTAAAATTATGGCCAAAGTGGAATTTTAAAAACTTATTTTTCGGTCGAATCAGATTGTGCCACGTGTCCCACTGCTATAATTTTTAAAAAATTGCATAAAAACCCCCTCATTTCTTCTTCTTCTCCACGTAAGCCCCCAAACACCCACCTACGGTTATTGTTCACCCAAGCCTCCACCAGCCGCCGCTGTGCCAGACGTGCCCACCCGCCATGACCAGAAGACGCCGATGAACCAGCGTCGGGTAATGCCGTCGTGAACTGCCGCCTCTCGCCGGAGAAATCGTAGCCCGAAATTCGCGCCACCGGATTGGTTTTTCGTCCGCCGTTTCGCCGTCCGCTGTCCGATCAACGCACCAGCACCACCGTTGGATTCGTCTCGACTCCAGCTTTGATTTTCAACTACTCTCGACCTCCAGCTCGGCTCCGGTGAGAAGTTTACTACTATAGCAATATTTTAATATTTAATTTTTGTGGTATTTTCGTAATTATTTCAGAATTGAGTTATTTTTCCGAGAAAATTTTATCACGTGATAGAGGAGTTTGAAACATGAAATCTCATGATTTTTAGGTGTTAAAACGATAACCGGAAGATCGTTAATTATGAGGATGAAAATGTGGTATTTTTCTAATTATTTCCAAAATGTGGTATTTTTATAATTTTTGGATTTTTGAGCCCATTTAGTGTTCGGGACTTCGAAACTAAGTTCTGATTTCGAATTTGGACTCAGTGAGGTCGGGACATGATATAAAATACCACTATTTTCCGAAGTGGCACGAAAATTGAGAAAATAGCTCGTGAATTATACCGTTTTGTGTGCCACGGGCCGGTCCCGTACCGGGACCCATTTTCGATGAACTTTATGTCTAAACCAACATTTTTGGGTATTCTAAATTCAGTGGTGACCTCTGTTTCTCAATCAGAGACTCCATTTGAAAAGTCATCTTTTCAAGTGAACGTGACGAGATTCGAAAACGACTGCCCGAACAACCCGGTGATCAATTGAGGATATTTTTAGATCAATTGAGGATATTTTTAGCGTTATTAGCTCAGCATAATCATTATTTCGAGGTAGGGGATTCAATTTCCTTGTTTTCTATTATTTTCATTAAAATTAGAATTTATTCTGAAAAAATGAAATTTCGTGATTTTATTAAATTAAATTATTTGAATAGTTATTTAATGAACTATGAATTTGTGAAACACTGTAGACTGCTTTAGATATTTTTAAATATGATTTTATACAAGTTTTTATACTTTTGGATTTTGAAGTACAAAATAGATTTTAATTAAAAAATCAAAGCATGTCTAGAATGTTAAACCACTGCATAGTTGTTTGAGACTCTATATATTGCACATTTCATATGATCATGCATGAAAGTCGTCTTAGACATCACAGTATTATAGTAGGTGGACTAGTACACCTGCCTTCGGTGAGAGCCCGTAAACCCGCGTGGGGTTTGATTTCTGACTATCTCCATTCGGTAGGCGTAGGCATTCGGTGCCCCTCCGGTTCGGTAGGAGTTGACACATGGGTATCCCTCCGGTTTTCAGAGATAGATGTCAGGCAGAGAGTACTCAATACATATAGTATAAGTTGCTCTAGTTGGGATGAGAGGATGAGAACTCATGTGATGTGTTGATTTATGTGATGTGCACTATGCTTGTTTTATTATGGTTTTCTATCTGTTTTAACCTGGATATATATCTGGTTTTGGTTTTAGCATAATTTTCTGTAAATGGTTTAAATCTTTAATATTTATAGAAATATTTTCTGGTACTACTAACCATGCAGATATTTTGAGATTTATAAAAGATTTTTCCAAAAGGAAAATTGGATAACCTACTCGGCAATTTATGCTCATCTTTCCTACTTTCTTATCAGGCGGTGTCCAGTGTGACATTGACGGTCAACAAGCGGAGTAAGAAGCTATCTTTTATTTATAGTTTGAAACTTAGTAATGCTAGGAGTGTGAATACAAGACTCGTGTTTAAGTCTTGTTAAATTTATGGATATTGCTAGTATTTATGTTAAGTATGTTACTTTGAAAATGTCTGTAACTATATATGCCATACTAGTATGATGTTAAGGTGTGAATGATGATGCTCAGTGAACTATTTGAGAATTTAATTTTTCTTAAATTTTTTCAGTCTGTGTTTATTGGTGACTATGAACTGTGGAATAGGTCCACTAGTTGAGAAAAAAAAATTCAATTTTTGTGAAATTCCCCTTTTGCCACTACCTCAGGGTTTGGATCATGACAGAAATAATTAAATTAATGGACTAATTTATTTTTCAATTAATTCATTTATATATCAAGGTACTCTAAGAGAAAAAATAATAAAATTAATGGAATGGCTCTGGAAGGGTTTATAGACATCATAATGCAAGATACAAATATTTTTTTTTCTAAAAAATACATATTTGTGCATTTAATATATATATAATAATTAGAGAATAATACACATTGTGCATGTAGTTTAAAAAGTCTGAAATAGTCTTATCCTCTTCGTTATAATATCTAGAGTGACTTTGCTTCCAGAAAAAAAAAATGGTGATTTGGCCGGTTACAAATGCATTTAATATAGATTTATTGACATAACTGAGAGTGGTGGGAGAAAGTGATTGACTCGGATATAAGAACTTTATTACTTTTATTGATCTCATTGAGAGTGTTGGTGCATGGGAGAAAAGTGATTGGACCGGACACACAAATAGCTATATGTGTAGAAAAGCTTAGGGGATTCGTGGTAGGAAATGTGACAAAGAAATTATTTCATCAAGAGAAATACAAGTTGAGGACCAATCATAAAAATAAGCCGAATATTATATAATAAGGCCTTGTATTTCATTTTATTTTATGGGTGGCTCTATTGTCACTCATGGGGTTTATTTGGATTCACTTTTGTTTTCTTAAACAAAAGAATGGAAATTTTTTTTGGAAGTTTGCTTGGCAAACTTGTTTTTGTTTTCTCTTTTTAAAAATTGTTACCAAAAATTTCAAAAAAAATAGTAACAAAAAATTTCTAATACCTTTATTTTTTTAAACAAATTTCAAAAACAAAAGAACATACAAATATTTATATATAAGTGCGTACATATATATATATATATACATATACAAATACAAGTATATTGGACTTTCTCAGTCGTTATTTGTACTTTTTTGTTTTTGAAAATAAGTAGTAAAATAAAGTTTGCCAAGCATATTTTTTGTTTTTCAAAATCGAAAATCAAAACAAAATTTTTACTTCTGTTTTCAATTTATTTAAACAAAAAACTAGAAGTGCATCCAAGCAAGCCCATCTTTTTTCTCTCCCTACCCCTTTTCTAATTAGACACCTCATGAAATTTTAAAAATTGAAAATTTATTCCAACACCTTTTAAATTATTTTGATTTCAAAATTAGCCATATTAAAATTCCAAATAGTGTATTTTATACCCATTTATTACTTTCCTATTTAATCCATTTGAAAGTTTTACCCTATCTTCTTCTTCTTCTTCTTTCTTTTTTGGTTTCTTATTATAATTAGTGTATAATGAGAAGAATTATTCCCTCCCATTGCAATCATATTAAAAGAAAAGATAACAACTACCATTTTACATATGAGAAAAAAACACGTCAAGACTCTTGACAATGGCATTGGTAATGCTTGCAAACCTTGGCTGCAGATGAGCACATTGGTTTCTAATAGGACCATTAAATGGCAGACCCTTGCATTTCTCCTTTATTCACTTTGAAGATTAATTACAAAAACTAAAATATTATGTTATTGGACTTTTGAGCTCTTAAAAAAAAATCATGATCATTTTTTTTATTCATCATTTTGTTTTCTTCCTTTTTTCTTGTTAGTCAAGGTTGTTTGATTTCACAGTTGATTTATAACAAGAAAAAATAAATAAAAATTCCCTCGTTTGCAACTTCGTGATTGAAGTCAAAATTATTGATCCATGACTATAAAAACTAAATCTAATTATATTTTTTTTACTGATTCATACCTCAAAACTCATGGCATGTGTTGATTGTTAAACAATTAAAAATTTGGATAAATGCATTTGAGATGGAGTAAATAGGAATTAGCAATAATCATTTAATGTGATATAGGTGCATTTGTGTCATTTTATACAGGGTGATTTTGTAAGAAAAAAATGAATTAAACGAGGGGTGGGGGGTAGAAAAAAGAGGGGTGGCAATGGAGCCACCCTTATTTTATTTTTGAGTAAGTCTTTAAATTAAAATTTCAAATCGTGAAACTTTTAAACCAAAAATTCAAGTTAGAAATGAATTTATTGTTAGATTCTTTAATTTGACATTTAATTATAATAAAATACTTAAACACAAAAACTGAATAAAAAGAATATTAGAAGTAATCAATAAATAAAAATTATGGAAATTAAGAAATTATTTGAGATGAAGAATAAGAAAGGAAAAGTGATAATGGCTAATAGAGTTTTTTTTTTTTTTTTTTAGATGCTACGTTCAGATTTTATCAACTTCACCGGGTTCACTGAAATGAGAAAAATTAAATTAAGAAATATTCAAGCTTTTTATCAGTGGCTGCTATTTAAAGACTGGTGTATTTTAAGGTTGCATTTGATTAATTCTCTGATTAGTGGTGTCTTTTTAACAAAAATAAGGAAAATTTCATTCCAAGGCCTTATATAGATTGAATCTTATATAATAGTACTGTCAAACAATCTCAATCATCTCATGAATATCTTTCTACAAAATATAACTTCTCAATATTTCTAAAACAAAATCCAAGAATATAGTGAGAATAAAAAATAATTACAGTCTAAGGTCTACTTTTACCGTTTTGATTTTTCTTTAAATAAATTGTTTTATTTTTTAAATAAATTCAAATAGATACGATTTTTATAAGTCACACAATTTTCAA
Source organism: Parasponia andersonii (assembly GCA_002914805.1). NCBI lineage: Eukaryota > Viridiplantae > Streptophyta > Magnoliopsida > Rosales > Cannabaceae > Trema > Trema andersonii. Next base: position 173,467 of record JXTB01000338.1, on the reverse strand, counting down.
AAACTAACTAATTAAATACTACAATCCTAAAAAATAGGGAATTAGATAAAATAAAAAGGAAACTAAATTCAAGACATTACTAAATCTGGGATTTCGTCCCCTATATTTATTGCAGGGGTTAAAAAAAAAAGAATCTTTATAATTAATGCTAAATACTAAACTGTTGTAAAACTTATTATAGCAGGTAATTTCTAAGTCTACATCATCTTTTGTATTTAATACTTACACTAATTTTTACGATGGTTATATATAAATATTTTTTACGATGGTTATATATAAATATATGGCTGCTAATCCAATAGGTATTTTTTTTTAACCTATGGGTATGTATTTTTTTTTAGCCGTTGGATCACCATCTAATGGTGATCNTACCTACTGGATTGGTGCCCATATATATATATATATATACTAGTACTTATAGTATGTGCTTAGGGAACATATCTATTAATTAACTTTTATTGTTACTTTAACACAAGTTGAAAAAGGTAAAAATTTAGAGTAAAAAAATATGGCAACCACATATTTAACCATTTTTTGGCCCATAACTCAGTATAGGATCAAGCTCAAAAGTTTACAACTAAATACTCAACTCACCTGATGATAAAAAAATGAAAATAGAATATATTCCATAACCGAATCTTTAAAAGGAATGAACAATTAGTTATAATTTTCAAAACATAAACATCTGCTTAAAATAATTTAAAAAATTGACCATCCACTTAGTTTTCCCCCCAAAAAAATATCTAGAAAAAAAAAATCCAAATTTATAAGGTATTTTTGGTGTGACCGAAAGTTATAAAATTTGGGGCTGACCTAAGAAGGTAGAAAAATGCCTAAGGAAAAAAGCCTAGCATTAAAAGACAAACTAACTACGCAAATTCACACAACCAGTAAAATAAAACACAAAAACTGCAAAATATTAAAAAATAAATTGGTAAGCAGCTGTAATAAGGCACGAATATCAAGGTTATCTCCCATTTTATAGCCCAATATAACATGATGTATTAATACGTTAATAACTAATTATAATTATACATCAATTATGATCCACGTGGAATCAAATTTATTATTTAAAATCACAAATAATAGATTGATAGTTACAGACTGATAATTATTGTGATAGTTATTGTGGTATTGAGCAGCACGCCTTGTAACATTGCTCGATAGATTTGGATATACAGACTATTTCAGGGGAAAAAAAAAAAAAAGAAAAGAAAAGAAACGACATGCTTAAAAATATAAATTTGAAAAACGACAATAAACGCGACAAAGGCAAGTTATTTTACGTTCATCATGTTTCACAAGTTCACCTCCCGCTCATTCCTTCATGACAAGAGTATTTCGTCTGCGGACGACGCTAACGAGCATTGCATACGGCGTCGCTTCGAGAACCATCCGTGTTCCCTTACAGCATCTATGTCAACAACGTCCGGTCACCATCGCCATACCCAAGATTGCGTCTGCAACATCTCGTCGTTTTTTTGCCTCATCTTCTAATCCCGAAAGTTTAAGCCCGACCCTACATCTGGGCTTGCTTTCGCTGAACAGAAGGATCTCCCATTTGATCCGAAATGATCGAATTAGTGAAGCGAAGGAGGTTTTTGATACGATGAAGAATCGGAATATCGTGACGTGGAACTCAATGATGAGTGGGTATGTGAAGCGCAGAGAGATGGTCACAGCACGCAAGTTGTTCGACGAAATGCCTGTTAGAGACGTTGTGTCATGGAATTTGATGATATCGGGTTATATGTCGTATCTGGGGAGTAAGGCTATTGAGGAAGGGCGAAAGTTGTTTGATGAAATGCCTGAGAGAGATTGTGTTTCTTGGAACACAATGATTAGTGGGTATGCCAAGAATGGGAGGATGTCTCAGGCGTTGAAGCTTTTCCATAGCATGCCGGAGCGGAATGTTGTCTCTTGGAATGCAATTATCAGTGGGTTTTTGCAGAATGGTGATGTGTTTAATGCTATTGATTTGTTTGAGAAAATGCCGGAGCATGATGCGGCTTCGCTTAGTGCGCTAGTTTCGGGTCTTATGCAGAATGATAAATTGGATGAAGCTGCCAGGATTCTGCTTGAATGGGGAAACAGAGATGGTCTGGGAAAAGAATTGGTGCATGCTTATAACACTCTCATTGCTGGGTATGGTCAAAGAGGTAGGATCGTAGAAGCACGACGACTGTTTGATGAGATGCCATTTTATAATGATAAGGGGAAAGAAGGCCATAAGAAGTTTGAGAGAAATGTGGTAACTTGGAATTCCATGATCATGTGCTATTTGAAAGCAAAAGATATTTTCTCCGCTAGGGAACTTTTTGACCAAATGACAGAACGAGATAACTTCTCTTGGAATACCATGATCACTGGATATGTACATATGTTAGATATGGAAGGGGCCTCTAACCTCTTCAGTCAGATGCCAGATCCCGACACAATGACATGGAATGCTATGATCTCGGGATATGCGGAAGTTGGTAGTTTACAACTCGCTCGGGATTTTTTTGAGAGGATGCCCCAAAAGAACCTGGTCTCTTGGAACTCCATTATAGCTGGATATGAGAAAAATGAAGACTACCATGAATCAATTAAACTATTCACTCAAATGCAACGTGGAGGAGAGAAACATGACCATCACACGTTATCTTCAGTTCTCAGCACATCCACTGGGCTGGTGGATCTGCATCTTGGTAGGCAGGTTCATCAGCTGGTTACAAAGACTGTTCTTGCAGATGCACCAGTAAACAACTCCCTCATTACCATGTATTCAAGATGTGGGGCAATAAGAGACGCAAGGATTGTCTTTGATGAGATGAAACGACAGAAGGATGTAATTTCCTGGAATGCAATGATTGGAGGCTATGCATCTCATGGTGTTGCTGTAGAGGCTTTAGAACTTTTCCAATTGATGAAGAAACTCAATGTGCAACCTACTCATATAACATTTATTGCAGTGTTGAATGCATGTGCTCATGCAGGCTTAGTTGAAGAAGGCCGAATGCATTTCCAATCAATGATTAGTGAATTCGGTATCAGGCCACAAGTCGAACACTATGCCTCCCTTGTCGACATCATTGGCCGGCAGGGGCAGCTTGAGGAAGCCATGGATTTGATCAATAGCATGCCATTCAAACCAAACAAGGCAGTTTTGGGAGCATTTGTGGGTGCGTGTAGAGTACATAACAATGTTCAGTTGGCTCAACATGCTGCCGAAGCTCTAATGAGGCTCGAACCAGAAAGTTCAGCTCCCTATGTGTTGTTATACAATATGTATGCTGATTTAGGACAATGGGATAATGCAGCCAAGGCAAGACTGGTGATGGAAGAAAATAACATCATCAAGGAACGAGGGTATAGTAGAATAGATTCTTTATGATACTCCTCCTGATTCGGTGAATGATTTCAACCTTTGATAAAAGCAAACAGCCGAGTATGTTTTAAGAATTAACCTGAGATATGGAAAAAAAAAATTATATAGTATATAATATATATATAGATATATATATATATATATATATCTACAAAAATATAGAAGCAGAAGCAGTAACTGATTAGTTTATTGCGCAAATCAAAAGATGCTTCGGGATGTTCTGTCTCCTTCGGGGTTTATTTCGGAGAAAATGGATTCTGTCGTTTTACATTTGTCATGTTGTCAAACACCTTAAACTAAAGTTTAAAATAACAAAAAAAAGCTTTAGTCAAACATTAATACCTCAGAGCATCTTGAACATTTGAAGGCCCTCGTATTATCTAAAGCTAAATAGTTAGGCCTCAACATAGTTTATGGTTTTGTCCTTTCCAATTTAATATTCGTCATAATCATCAATAAGTACATGCCTTAATTCAAAACCGTGTTGAAACATTCTACGAACTATTGATAAAAACAGAACTAAAATATAGAACTGAGTAAGTCACTGGGCTAGCTCAGTGGGTGGAGTTGGGTTAGATTGGTAATTAGGTCAGGAATTCGACCTTCAGGAATTATTTTCTTTTTTTTTTTGTAATAAGTGAAAATTATTAGTTAGGTTCTATATTTTCTTAATTAAAAAAATAAAATTGAGTAAAATGTTATTCTATCATGTTTACAATTTGTTTTAGTCACAATTTGCAAAACAATAATACCCAAGTGACACCCCTTTTGTTACGTGCCTCAATAGAAAGCTGAAACATCTTATTCCATTTTGTTGAAATATTAGTTAATGGCTACTTAATATCTCTTTTAAAACAATATAAGAGCATGTATTAACTTGCATTTTACAGAGCACGTACTCTTACAAGTTGAAAAAAAGAAAGGTATATGTGAAATAGATATCGGATAGAACCAGAGGACCTTTTCTTGTTCAAAAGGGGCTAATGATCTCAAGATGTGTTTAATCTTCAAAACCTCTAAGTGAAAAAAAAAATCATAATTTTGGACTTTTTTTTTATAAGTACGGGATTAATTGCAATTTATCTTGGGTATTTTCGTCTTATTAGGTTCCCCCGGGCACAAAAAAATTTGTCTAATTAGATTACATGTTCAACTATTTCGCCCAGTAACTTTGCTATTTTGATTTCATCCTACCAAAAACAAAATGACACTGACTTTCTTTTTGTTTGGCTCAAAGATTCCTATTAGGTGTGAATAGGTGGTGTGGGGTCCGCTCCTAGATCATGTACCACGTCGACGATTAAGTGGCAGAACAGGTCACAGGGAGCACACCGTCCGACATGTGTCCAGAATGACCGCTTAAAAGCCACACGAGTTGCATGTGATACTGTATAGGACCGTGGGCTGTCGGAGGATAGGGCCGAATCTATCCCAGACCCTGGACGGGTTCGGCCTAGTCTAATTCTTACCTCGACAGCTGGGGGTCAGGAGCTTCGAGGGTCCTCTGTCAGAAGATCATTGGAGGCAGCGCACTACTCTAAACCCACACAAGGCATTTAATGCAATCCTTGGTAGGTGTGCGCATTGGGCAAATCGTCCTGATTGGACGGCGGTTTGTCAAAGTCTCGCCTCCGTTAGGCTCGAGCCATAGGGGACGGCAGAAAGTAGGTCACGACGATGTAAGGGAAATTACGGTAACCATGGCTCATAATTTATGGAGTAAGTCATGATGAGAAAAGGTACTCGATCCTGAGATTGAGAGTCAGAAGGTTCTTAGTTCCAGGACTATATATATATATGAGTCATGCATCCCCCTGAAGATATATGCACATATAGAGACAGATATATAAAAATTTATAAGCAAGAGAAAAACTTAATCTTTACTACTTAATCTCAGGGATAAACATCTGACTTAAGCATTGGAAAGTCTTTGCAGGTAGACACCCCCGCCTCTCCGACCCGACTTGAAGTCAAAAGCACTCTGGGATAGCGAGGAAACGTGGACAGTTGATAGATACAGCATCAGCAATTTAAATCCTGAAATTTGGATTCTGCAAAATAATACCATGAGATTAAGAATTTCTGAAAATTAATACATTGAATTGACTTTTTGAATAACTTTAACTTATAAAAGACAATAATGTACTCAAAATTAAGTAGAATAATAATGATTAATCCAGTTATAATAGAAGATATTATTGTTTTTTCGTTACTAAAATTGGTCAAAAAGTTAGTCCATGGTATTAATTTTTAGAAATTCTTAATTTTAGAGTATTATTTTGCAGAGTCTAAATTTCAGGATTTAAATTGTAGAATACTCAAACTTAAGGGTTTTTTTTTTTGCAATTCACCATACATATATATATATGGTTGCCAATCCAATAGATATTTTTTTTTTTACCTCTAGGTAGGTATTTTTTTTTAGCCGTTGGATCACCATCTAATAGTGATCCAATAATTATAATGAAGTGCATGAAAAGATGTGCATCATTAATGCTCATTCTCTCTCTTATTTTTTACAATAAAAAAATGTGCATGCTAAATTTTCATTGGCTAAATTGATACCTATACATAAGTAAAAAAAAAATACCTAGTGGATTGGTGCCCTATATATATCTATATATACATATATATTTGTATCTAGACTTCTTCCATTTCTTCAATTGATTAATTTATTATTCTCTAGTATCGATTAATGTTTAAATTTTATCCAAAACTAAATACATATTTACAATATATATATATATATATATATATATATATTTGCTTAAAAAATATGACTAAGTATTAATCAAAAAATTAACTATAAAATTACAATTAAAAGTGTTTTCTTGGGAAGTATGGATATTTATCTGATATAATAAGTGAACATGCGAAGTATTTTTATAACTTTTGATTCATTCTCATTTAGAGATGTCAAATTGGCTGTGCCGGTATGTTTTATAGGCATGTTCGTGCTTTGTGTCGTGCATAGCAGGACCCAACCAAACTACGTGTCGTGCTCGTACTGGCCTAAGTTTCAAAACTCTAGGCCCAACATGTCCCACAAATATATGCACATCTCGTGTCGTGCTTGTTCTTGTGCTTGTGCTCGTGTCGTGTCGTACTTTTGCTCGTGCTTGTGCTTATGCAAGACTCATATCATATCGAGCATAGTGAGCCTAATGTAAAACCATATATTTGCGTCTGATTTTAGTTTACCTATTAAATTATTGTGGTCAATATTTTATGAAATTTTTAAAAATTATTTAATTAAAATCTTATATTTTGATTTAAAATAATAACAAAATTATGTAATATACACATAATTATTTGGGAAAAAAATATTCAATTAAAAATCACTAATACAAACCTGTTTTTGAAATAAAGAACAAGAAAAGTGAGTTTATTTATAAGTAAAAATAAAAAAGTCATAAAAATTTTTCAAATATAAATAATATAACAAAATTCTTGGGTAGAAATATTATTTTTTTCGTCAAAATAATTTGAATACATCCTAATTAGGTTGAAACGTACCCAAACTAGTATTATTTACATATCCTCAAAACTTATTTCGTAAGAAGTGGTTTTTTTTGTTCAAATTATGTGAATTAGCATATGTTCTATAAGATAACAAATCTTTAAAATTTTTAATATCGATTTAGCCATTTTAGTGTGAGATTCATAATCAATTTTTATTTAGCATTTGGCCTTTTCTACTAGTAATTATTAGTATTAATTTTTTTTAATATGTAAAATTGGTCATTTAAGTAGATAAAAAAAAATTTGTCATTTAAGTCTTTCAGATTATTAAAGTAAAAATAAATATTTTTTAAAATACTTTGAGTCATATTTTTCGTACTTTTTGGGTCGTGTCGTGCTTGTGTCTTACTCGTGCCTAAGGTCGTGCCATGCTGTGCCAGCCCATAGTGCCTAAAAATTAGAGCCTGACACGACCCAACACCTCGTGCGGTATCGTGCTCAACACGGATTTTTTCGTGTCGTGCCCTCGTGTCAAATAGGCAGCCCAACTCATTTGACATCTTTATTCTCATTCTTTTTCATCGTTTTCATTAGATTATGTTTAGTAGGAGAGAGAGAAGTAAGAAGAATGGAAAATGTGAAGAAAGTGAAAATCCTTTAAATTGTTTATTTAGTAGTAAAAATGTAAAATAAGAAGAATAGAGAGTATTTATTTATAAAATTATTATATTATTTATTTTATTTTTTAAAATTAATATTTTGGAGGGTAAATTTGTTTGGAAGGGTTAATTTTAGTGGGCCTCAGTCTTGAAGGGAGCTATTTTCCCTCCACTTCTTCTATCTCTTCTTTCTACCAAACATTGAATTATAAATCTCCTCCCACTTCTCTCTATCCCTCCAAAAATCCTCCTTACCAAATATAGCATTAATGTAACTCATTTTGATTTTACTACATATTAGTAAACACCATGTTTCAATCTACTTGTTAAATGTTTAGTAATGGGATACATGTTATAGATTTTGAATTTGATTAAAATCGAAAGGTATGTATACAATAATACATATTTATCTTTGTTTCCACAATAATTTCTTATCCGAAAAAAAGGAATAAAAGAGATATTTTAAAAGAAAAAGAAAAAGAAGAATAGTAATAAGACATCACGTGTCACAATCTAGTTGCCTATGGAAGGCAGTTTAAGCACTTGACGTTGAGTTTGGAATAGACTTTTACAAACGTGTGCATTCTAAAATCTAAAGGATTAACGGCGTCATTGGTCCTCAATTTATTATTATTTTGGTATATTTGTCTTTAGTCTTTTTTTTTTTTTTTAAATTATGGTATTCAAGTACTAAACGTATATCTTTTTGGCACTATTGGTCATTTTGGCATATTTTATCTAATATTCCGTTAAAATTCATTTGAATGAGAGAAATTTTGCACCATTGATCTCGATTTTTCAATTATTTAATAATTTGGTTTCTATTTTTTTTTTGTATTCATATTTTCAATTAACAATATTGTATCTGCCAATCTTTCAGAAAATTAAAATTCTAAAAAATTAATTTTCTAAAATATTAATAGATGCAATAATATAAAGAAATGAACATTTGATAGAAAACTATAAAACTTTTCAAGCTTATTTGCTATTAATTAATTTTTTTAGAATAACCATTCATAATTATATGAATATTTAATGGATATAGTAAAATTTCAGTCAAATTTAACTAGTATAAAAGCGTGTATGTGAAATTTTTTTAGTTTTAAAAATGGTAAAATAATTATTTTTTGTTCATAAAGTTATTATAGTTTAACATAAACTATGATTTATTAGTATAATTTTGTTTTAGAATTTAGTTTTTAAATGAACTGTTTGTTTTATATCTGTTTTTGAATTTTAATTTTTTAAAAGATTGGATGATACAATATTGTTAGTTAGAAATATGAATACAAAAAAAAATTAAGGACCAAATTGTTAAATAATTGAAAAATCGAGATCAATTATATAAAATTTCTTTTATTCAAATAAATTTTAACAGAATCTTAAATAGAATATACCAAAAAGACTAATAAAAGAAATGTTTAGTATTTAAATACTATCAAAAAAATAATAAAAAGTTGAGAACTAATATATCAAAATAATAATAATAACTTAGGGAGCGGTGCCATTAACCCAAATCTAAAGTACAAACTTACAAACATAGAGAGACACTCATGAGTCATGACTCATTTCATCGCACTCTTAACGTATAAATTAATTAATTCGAAAAAAAAAAACAAAAGAAAAAGAAGCAGCTTTATGATTAGAAAAATAAAAACTAAATAAAAGGACATGGAGAGAGAGAATTTACCAATAAATAATCCAAGAAAATTGTATATTATATTTAAAGCTTCAGGAGAAGACTGGAAAGCAAAACTGTATCAACCAAAATCCCTCTCTATATATTTATCTCTCTCTTTCTATCTGAGCCAACTCGCTCCGATTCACCGAGTCGGCCGTACAAAAAGCGATTGTAATCTTGAGGATGAAGAGGAGGGCCGGGAGTAGCATCGACAAGGCCCTCGTCGATGTTTGGCAGAGGGAGGTTGGCCTCCTCTCCACCAGGAATTTCGCCCACCGACTCGGCGCCTCCGAGGTTTATTTTTTTAGTTTATTTTTATTTTATTACCAAAATCTATTGACTTGTTCTTAAAATTTGTTGATTTAGCTGAATTTATTCGTACTTGGGTAATCATGTTAATGATCATCGGCGTCGAATTTGATCTGGTTTAGCGTAATTTCTTCTCTATCAGAATTTCCGTGTTTGTATTTGTGTACTGTGTATGTGTATAGTCATTGTTGATCACTGTGCTGATCAGTAGGCAATATGATTAGTGGGTCTGTTCAATTATGGGGAAAAAAATGGTGAAAGTGAACCAAAAATCGCTCTATATTTTGAAATTTGGCTGAGAATCTTAAGTTGGTGAATAATCTTATAATGAGAAGATGGTGTAGAAATCTTGTTTGTCGTTGTAGATTATGACACAAGTTTTTTCCTATTTGAAATTTTGAGTAATGCCTGTTCGGATGTTAAAAAGCTTTAATGTAATTTAGATTTCGAAAATTCTTTATTGTCTGGAATCTAGTGAACTAACTATGTCAATTTGTAATCTTTCAGGATCTTGTTCTTAGGCTTGATATGTTTAGGAAGCTTGACAAGCATAGAGGGTGTGTAAACACTGTAAGCTTCAATGCAGCTGGTGACATTTTGGTGTCAGGCTCTGATGATAGGCGGGTTATACTCTGGAATTGGGAAAGTGGGGAAGTAAAGCTTTCCTTCCAATCAGGTCACTACAATAATGTTTTCCAAGCAAAAATTATTCCCTATACAGATGATCGAAGCATTGTCACCTGTGCTGCTGATGGGCAGGTATCTCATTTTTTTTTCTTGCAAGTGGTGGCAGCATGATGTTTTCGACCTCTTTTTATTATCATGCTACCAGCCTTGATAGTTTAGCATTTTCTCAACTTTAAATTATTGACCTGTCATTGCTTACTTTATTCTTGTCTCTTTGTCTCATGAAAACTGCGGTATTTTAAGAATGTGACACAGAGAAGTTTGTAAAGCAAGTTAATACATTACACACAGTGCTCTTTATTCTTTGACAAGTTTGAGAATGTAATGACTGCAATTTTTTTATTTTAATATCTCCGTTTTTAAGTGTATGTAGAGGTATATCTAAGGCTGATTCTCTTTTAAATTAAGTAATTTACGTTTCTAACAAGTATCTGTGCAATTTTAGGTGAGACATGCTCAGATTTTGGAGCGTGGGCTAGTGGAAACTTCCCTGCTCGCTAAACATCAGGGGCGAGCTCATAAGCTAGCTATTGAACCTGGCAGCCCACATATATTTTATTCCTGTGGTGAAGATGGATCGGTGCAACATGTGAGTTATAGTTATTTTCTTTCTAGTTTCTTGTTTTAGTTGTCAATTTTGCAGTCTAAAACAATATAATTACTCTTAGTTTGAGATGTCACCATTTTTAACTTCACTTGGAAGCTTTACTGGTGAGAACAATATTTTGTATTACCCATGATGGTTAGGTTTAGTGGTCAGACCCATGGTTTGTTCCTATGAAATTTGGGGTTTGGTTCTTCATGGGACCTGCTAAGCAATATGCTAGAGCTTCCCGCCTCCCTAAGACTATAGGATTCTGCGGGAGGACAAGTATCAAAAAAAAAAAATAAATAAATAAAGGAGGAGAATAATGATATTTTGTATTAATTGATTATTTTCCTGGCTTCTTGCTATTCCACTAATCAAACAAAAAATTAAATGAATGATTGGCTGGTTTTGAGCCTGGAAATGCCTATGAACTTTGTAAATCATGAGCTCTAAGTCATTCTCCTTATGACAGTGCTTTCCTTTTCCACAGTGAAGTTTTCCTGTCTTTTATTTTTTGGATATGTAGACATGTGACACGATCTTCCTTATAACAGTTTGATCTAAGAACAGGGAGGGCCATTGAACTTTTCACATGCCAACGAATTGATGATAGGAGGGGGTACATGCCAGTCATTCAATTGAATGCAATTGCAATGGATCCGAGAAACCCAAATCTCTTTGTAGTTGCCGGTTCTGATGAGTATACCCGACTTTATGATATCCGGAAGTATAAGTGGGATGAATCATCTGATTTTGGTCAACCTGCAAACTATTTCTGTCCTCCACATTTGATTGGTGATGAGCAAGTTGGAATTACAGGCTTGGCCTTCTCAGAGCAAAGCGAGCTTCTTGTCTCATACAATGATGAGGTCATCTATCTTTTTACACGGGAAATGGGTTTGGGAGATAGCCCACTTCGATCTTCTCCAGTGTCTATGGGCAGTCATTCAAGTGAAAGTGATGCTAGTGAAATGGGATGTGACCATCGGTCTAAAGCATCTTCTTCAGCTATGGATGTTGATGAAAAGGTTGCGCCTCAGGCTTACAAAGGGCATAGGAATTGTGAGACAGTGAAAGGTGTGAATTTCTTTGGGCCTAATTGTGACTATGTGGTGAGCGGGTCCGACTGTGGCAGAATATTCATTTGGAAGAAAAAGGGTGGGGAGCTTATTCGTGTTATGGAAGCAGATCAGTATATAGTTAATTGCATTGAGTCTCATCCTCATACAATGGTGCTTGCAAGCAGTGGAATTGACCATGATATCAAGATATGGACGCCAAAGGCCATGGAGAGAGCTAAATTGCCGACGAATATTGAAAAGGTATGTTTATCATCTTGAGCTAGTTATTTAAAGGCATAAGGTGTACATTACGTTGTTTAGAGAGTTAGAAAAATTTATTGCGAGTCACATGCATGACATAGCACATAGGAATGTTATTATTAGGATTTAGGAAGACATTCTGATGATATCTTGATGCAAAACCTGCTTGGGTTGAACACCTTAGGCATTTAAATTAGTCCTCATTCTTCTTCTCTGAAACGTCTAGACCATAAAGCTTTGTTGGTCAGACATTGCATCGTTTATTAGACTCTATTTTCAGGGGAAATAGAATGAAGGGGATGGGGCATGTTTGGACATGGTATCTTCGTTGCGCTAACTATTTGTACAGCTTTCACTGTCATGGTGTATAACGTTTTTCGCTTTCTGAAAATTGCGCTGTTGCTTAAGTTGACTTTACTAGTTCCTTTTAACCAAAACAAAGCATTGTCCCAAGTTTAACTTTTCCCTTGGAGATACCATGTAAAGCGTCACCTTTGTTTCTGGACCTGCCATGTTGAGGAAGGTTATGAGGTGGTCCTTGGACCCTGCATGATATCGTAGGGTGTTCAGATAGATCCTAGATTTACCTGATGTAAAAGCCAATTTTTGTTATTGTTTATTCTGAGTACGATATCCCTGGTACAAAATGTACGAGGTAAGAGCAGCAGAGGAACTAATTTCTCTGCTGTTGTTTGGAAAAAAAAAGGTTCTACCTCATCGCCGCATGCATTGGTATGCCATTGGTGGTGACGATGAAGATAGTGATGATTATTTTTATGATGACGATGAGGATGACGAAGATTATGATGAGGATGATGACGATGACAACGATTATGATGATTGTGATGATGAGGATGATGATGATAATAGTGACAACAACGTTGATAACGACAATGATGGTGACAAAGATGATGAAGATGATTATGATGATGAAGGCAATTGATGATGATGATAACAATGAGCATGATAACTTTTTCTGAAGACTATGACGATGCTAATGGTGATTATTGCACTTTTGTTTCCAACAGAAACCAAAGGCTAAGAGCTGGATGTACCATGTGTCCACACCACAGGATCTGATGTTGCAACTATTTTCTATGCAAAGGCGGAGAACAAGTTCAGAGGGAAGTGGAGAAAACTCAGCTGCAGGTCGGGAACTTTTAGATCTAATATTGACATTCAATGCCAACAGCGATGGTTCCTCAGATGGAGGAGAAACCTCCAGTCAGGATGACTTGTTTAGTTGAGTGACTCATTGGGGCAACCCTCAGGTCTTAGTAAAAAATAAAAGTGTATATAATCTTGGAATTACTTTTACTGCCTGAGAATTTTTCATCTTTTATTTTCTCTTTTTTCCCTTTTATTGTTCAATGATTATCCTAATTACGTTAGGTTATTTCATAGTTATTTATCTCGTAATTATTTTCTTTTCATGGATGCACCTTATATATATATATATATATATATATATATATATGTATATGTCTGTGTTTCCTTTTTGTGCGTGGTTACATTAAGCATTTACTTTAAACTTTTCTTCGTTGTATATTAATATGGGTACATGTTGTCTAGTTGGATGTTTTGTGGGAGATGTGCCGTAATCTTTGATTATTAGAACTTTTGTATGTTTTAGACAATTATCGGAAAGAAAATCAAGGAGGGAGCGTTAGCATTTTTCTCTAAGAAAATGATTCATATTTTCTGACGCTTCATTCATAATGGCAGTGGAGATGTGCCATTATCTTAACCTTCAATTTGGTTTCTGAAGCTTAACATGTCATATTTTGCCACTATAAAATATGTATTTTTTGTCCCTCCCATTTTTTATCCACAATATTGTTCAAAACTTCAAATTGAGATCAATGACTAGAATTATGACCAAATATATAAATATTTGGCCCCTGAAGTATTACCCAGCTCATAAACTTCGTAATGTCGCTATTGTGGTACCAAATTTCATTTTTGTCTCATTAACCCATCCATTACTCTTTGTTATAATTGGACGGAAAATATTTTGATCCAGAATTATTCTAACATCTCATTTTGGCCTTCAAACTTTAAAAATGTCTCTATCTTGACACTTAGATCCATCGAAGTATCTCATTTTAATCCGTATTTTCATTTTATTTTTAAAATGTTCCTAGTTTCTCCTCATTTCTATCAAAGCGTCTCTTTTACTTTTTATTCTAATTTACTTTTTAATATAGCAAAGAAAAATCAAAATTTGTTGTCGCTAAAGTTAAAAAATGGCATCTATCTATTTCAACTAAGAGGTATACACTCTCTTTTGCACAGTGGAATCCACGTAGGTGTTAGATTGTGATATTGGAGAGTATAAAAAATGGTAAAAAAAGTGTATTAGTATTCATCTTCAAATAATTGTCAATCTATTTAATAAAAACAAATGTTCAAAATTCTCTTTTTAAGACATTCATTTGAGCGTTTCATACTCTTTTCCATATCTTTTTAACAATAAAGAGATGACACTGTGCAAAATAAGACACTTTGGTAGACTAGGTGCTAAGACAATGATGTTTTAAAGTTTGAGCGCCAAAATGTGACATTTTCTATCCATCTATAACATATGAGTGACAAGAAACGATTAAATGAGACAAGAGAAACATTTTGAAGTAACTAATAATTCGGTGTTAAATAAGAGATTAACCTATACAGAAACTACATACTTAGTATGTGAGCTAACTCTAGAACATTTTAAAAAATAGGACAAAAATTTAAATGAGTGATTTATATTAATTAACAGTAATATAAGAAAAAAGCAAAAACAAAAAGTGACTCAAAATTTAACCGCAAAAATGTAAAGAAATGCCATCATGCCTTTTTTTTTTTTGGGCGGAAGAAAAGTGTAAAGGTAAGTAATATACAATTCTAAGAGTCAAAATAAGACTTGATCTATTCTCAAAAAAAAAAAAAAATGTTTTAATAATCTGGTTTATCCTAGGAGTTTATCTTTAGTATTACTTAGACGTTATCCGGAGGTGTGTTAATATTTGTCTATTACGACTACGTAATTTTGTGCAAGTCCTTTTTGATGAGTTCTCGCCTCGTAACTAAAATAAATTATTTTTTAAAAGAGAGAGAGAGAAATGAAAGTAGAGAGAGGGAGAAATGAAAGTAAAAACACGTATTACAACGGCAGTTTTGCCATTAAATGAAACTATGATCATACAATTTTCATTATTTAAGTATCAAAAATTGTTGCTATAGAAAAAAAAAAAAATCTGTATTTTGCATTTTGAGTTGTAAGTCACCTAACTCCACGGAGGCCCAAAATACTTGCAATAATTTAATGAGTATAACTATCCTAAGTATTAAGCGGAAAAAAAAAAAGACTCAACCAAGGAAAATAAAGAGTAGTGAAAAGATGAAACTAAATTAAAGAAATGAAAATTATTTATACATGAAATGACAAAACTAAATCCAGTAAATGACTATTATAAACTGAAAATACATATTGAGCGGAGGCTATAAATTTCTAATACATATCTAACGAAGGTAGAATCCAAATGGGTCGCTTTCGCAGCCTGGGAAAAATTTTAGTATCAATAGTAAAACATGTTGTGAGGGTTCCATTTTCAACATTATACGCACCCAAGTCTCTCGATCCACAATCACCAAGACTAAGAGGAAGAGTGTCCTTATCTTGGGTGAAGTATATGCAATTTCCTTGGCACCCAACAAAGTTTGAAGCCAAGACTGATATAGAGCTATTGTCACCTAAAAAGAAAGCTGCATCATCCAGATTTTTCGTCTCAAGCCACCCATCAAAATGCCATTTGAAGATTTTGAACTTAATTGTATCAGGATCAAAGCCACTTCTGGTGTGAACTACAAACCTTTGAATTTGCACAAGTTCTCCATATTCCACTAGATATTTTTTTTGACAAAAATATTCTTTATCAACCTTTGGAATCTCCCTTGCAACCAATTTTAAATTGGGGTTTGTAACATTGAAACACATGAGCTCACCAGCATATGTTATGGCATAAAATTTGTGGTTGAAGTAAACAACATCCTCAATTAGAACATCCTCCATACCAACAACAAAAGTCCATGTCACATCTTCAGTAGGTCTAATATAAGCTAGTTGCTGATAATCTCCATAAATTGCCACACATATTAGATCATTTGACTTTGCTATTGGATCAGGAGTAAATGTTGTAATCTTATAAATGTAATTTTCAAGAATATCGGGGTTGTGCTCTTCTTCATCCTCCTCAGTTGGAGGAATTAAAGGAGGAAGATAAACCATTTCGTTACTCATTCTCTCCTTCACCATAAATGGCTTGTAAAGTTTTATTGCCAATTTTTCATTAATGCATCCTAACCATCCTTCTGAAGAGCCACCAAAATAACGTCTACCGCAACGAGGAAGCACTCCCTTCGTCTTTAAGAATTTGTTTTCTAATGTACTATATATGCTCCACGTACTAATTTTTTGGGTTCTTTTAGGGGGAAATAAATGCATTGGAACATGATGATGGCTCAAATTTTGGATTTGTCTACTTTGGTTATCCACTGCTACCAAATGCCATAAACCACAAACAGTGCTAAATCATAGATAGTCCACTGATGAATGGATGCCCTTTAAAATTACGTCTAGAATGTGTTTTGGTCAATGTGCCCAATCTGATATAAGAGAAAGTGATAACAGAAAATATAATAAATTATTTGACTTTGTATACTTCAAAATTTCAAATTAAAAGTCATCTGACCAAAAGTACAACAAGAGGGAATATACATTGAGATATTATCAAATTTTGATACTAGTAACTTCAATTTTGAGTTTAATATGGACGTAAACCCCCAAAAAACCAAAATAATAATAATAATAATAATAACAACAACAACAATAATGATAATAATAATAATAATATGCATTTTTATTCAATTTCAACTTTACGTTACATGTGTGCAGGAACAATTAAGCGCGTAAGTATACTCAAATCTTATACTTGACATACTAGAAAACACGATAATTCTGAATACAAATTCTATTGTTATATGTAATGGATTTTTTTATATAATATATCTGCAGACACAATTATGATGATGCAAATTATCGGTTCTTATAAATTAAACCACATTAAAAAAAAAAAAGCAAATTATATGCACTTTCAATTTATTGAAAGAATAATTGTGGTGTATAAGCAGTTAATGCTACGTATTCATATCTGGGCAAAGAGAGTGTATTAGAAATATAATGAATATACTCAAATAGTTAGACATATATGCGAGATGTTCTAATCTAAAAGATTTAAATAAATAAAAAAAGAAGAAACGGGATGGCCGTCGTCGAGATCGTTTTAGTACCTGAATCCATTGTACTCTTGTTTGCTCTGCTATCAATATTTGATATCGGTTTTCGATCCTATTATTCTCGCTCTGTTTGTAAGGACGAGAAGTAGAATCCTAATTCAAGTGAGACTTTATTTTTTTTTTTTTAAGGATATTATCATTTTTATACGACACTTTGTTCATATTATATCTTCTATTTTGGTTATTATTAATATTGGTCTTTATATTTGAAATTTGTTACAAATTTAAACTCTAACACCAATTTAGAACAGTTAATTTATCAAGTTGCTGTTTAAAAAATTAAAAATAAACCATATAAAAACTTATCCGAGAATAATTTATTAAATCATTTTAGTAAATTAACTGCTCTAAATTAATGTCAGAATATAAATTTGTAACAAATATTAAATCTAAAGATCAATATTGATAATAATCAAAACAAAAAATATAAATTAAATAAAATGTCAAAATATAAAGTATAAAAATGATAATATCCTTTCTTTTTAAGGTCTAACCGACGTAACCGTCTAGTACACCTAGAATCCCACATATATTACTAGTCGTATGATTTGTAACTTTAATAATAATAATTTTTATTTAAATGTATACGGCGAATTCTTTGGTGCCTCATGCACCTTTTGAGGCACTTATTGCCTCACAAAAAGACAAAAATATGAGAAGATTGATACTTGGAGTAGCAAGTTATGGCCAAAAAAGAACTAGTAATTGGCCAAAAAAATTTATGGAAAAATGTGAAAATTACTTTTTGAGGGGTAATGTTGTAAAATCAATGATATAAAAAATATAAATCTGAAAAAATTAGAGACTGAATCCTAAAATTACTATGAAATTACTATTCACGTTATGCAAAATGACCATTATGGGCTTGGACAAACAATTAAATGACAAATATCTTACATAGAAAATCAAGTATTATGCATTAGAGAACAAGTATTTTGATTCAAAGGCCGAGTATTTGGGTTGTAATGGAATTTTTCAATGTCGTTTTGAGA
The DNA here is from genome assembly GCA_002914805.1 of Parasponia andersonii. Classification (NCBI taxonomy): domain Eukaryota; kingdom Viridiplantae; phylum Streptophyta; class Magnoliopsida; order Rosales; family Cannabaceae; genus Trema; species Trema andersonii. Next base: position 155,059 of record JXTB01000338.1, on the reverse strand, counting down.
AATTAACGTCATTTCTTACTAATCTCACTTATATTTCACTTTTCTATTGAAATTAATAAATTAATTAAATTTTTTCTTATTAGTAATCAGTCCAATAAAGTCATGAATAAAGCAAATGAAGTTAATCTCATATAAATAATTAGTGAGAGAAAATTAAGTGATATGTCACCAAATGAATAAAATTAGTGAGAAATTTAGTTAATTTGATATTATCAATGTATAATTAACAAATTGGGTAACTATATTAATTAGCTTAATAACATTACATAACTTGCCATGTTAAAATTAGAAATAAATTGAATGAATTCTACAAAAATAAGATAAAAACCATATTAATCTATTATCACTAATCCTAATCTCATGAAGAATACGAGTATATTACTTATACTAACACTATTGCATATTGTCCGATGCTAAAATTAGATAAAAAAATCTATAAATTTAGCAAAATATGGTGAAATTTCACATTAATCTAATATAACTAATAATTATATCACAAAGATGTAGTTATAATACTTAGCTTAATACTGTTGCGTATTGCATCATAGTAGAATTAGATTTAAATTGAATGACTTTAAACTACTTAGTGAGAAACGTAACTAATTTGGTATGTATGAGTATAATGTGACAAATTAAATAATATTGTACTTTGTATATCCTATTTACATATTGTCCTATGATGAAATTAGTTTTAAATTGCATGAATTTGCACTAACATAGTGATAAATTGATTATTTTAATATATTTTTAGTAAAATGTAACAAATTAAGTATTGATTATATTAAAAAGAAGATGATTATAATATGTAGTTTAATTCTAATCTATATTGCCCCATGGTCAAATTAGATTGAATGACGTTGAACTAAATAGTAATAAATATAATTAGTATAATCTGTTTGAGTATAATAATACAAAGTAATTATTTATAGTATATTGTCTAACACTAATTATATATTGTTCTGTCATCATCAATTACATTACTTTGTATAACATTAATTACATATTGAAAAAATTAGAGAAATTAAAGTAATTCAATATCTTTGAGTATGATGTGACAAAGTAAGTAAAATACTTAGTATAAATCTATTACAAACTATCTCATGCTTAAATGTAACATAAAGTAGATGAATTTCGCTAAATTGAGCAGAAATTCACGCTAATTGATTATATCACCAATCATAATCTCAGTAAGTAGGTGTCTATAGTACTTATCATAACACTATAACTTATTGAGTCAATGATAAAATTAGATACTAAATGAATGACTTTGCACTAATTGGTGAGAAATTTCATTAATTTAATATTATTGAGTATAATGTGATAAAGTAATTCACTAGAGTACTTAGTTTAATATTATTGCATATTGTCACATTCTAAATTTATTTAAAAAATGGAGAATGTTTGTAAAATTTAGTGATAATTCAAATTAATCTAGTATCATTAATTATAATTTCACCAAATAAGAAAGTATAATACTTATAATAATGCTAATACATATTCCATCACGATCGAATTAGACACAAAATGAATGATTGTGTAGTAATTAATTATAAATTTTATTAATTAATATATTTGAGTTTATTATGACATAGTAATTATTTATGGTACCTAGTATAGTACAATTATGTAATGAAGAATGCTTAAGTTAAATACAAAGTGGATAAATTATGCAAAGTTAAGTGAAAATGAATATTAATCTATCATCTTGATCACAAATCTCGTATATAATTAATAATTATTTATTAGAAACAATTGATTCATGGGTGGATCGATTAAGGACAATGGCCATTCATGATGATCAATTTATTTAGTTTATTTGTTAGCCTCTTATTATTTTTTATATTTTCTTGAGTCAGTTTGGCCCAACCTTAGTAAAATGATGGATTGGGTTTTTTTTGAACTCAAATTCACAATGATCTTATTTAGCAAAAAACGAATGAGCTTGCTCTCATTTTTAATATATTTGGGATACTGGTTTTAACAATAGCATTATGAATGATATTATTTATGATATAGTAACATTATAATAATCCTCGTAATATTATAATAATCCTCATAATATTAGTAATATAAAGAACTTTAAATGCTGCATAAAAAAAAAAAGTTTCCAACACTTTTATCTATAAAAATCCAAAAACAAAAATACAGACTTTTTCCAAATTTTCATACAGTTTTTATTAGAAAAATATCACTTTTAAAAAAATATCAAAGCTAAAATTTTATCTGAAATGAAATATACAAAGTTAAGTGAAAATACACGTAATCCTATCATCACTAATCATAATCATGTGTGTAGTTAACAATTTTTTATTAAAGAACTACTAATAAAGGACAATGGGCTAGGCTAATAAAGGACAATAAACTGTGCATGATAATTAATTCATTTAATCCATTCTGTCTTGTTGAGTGTCCAACCATACTAAAACGATAACATAGACTGACAAATATTCTTGCTCATAATGGGCCCATTTAAGAAGAGAAAATGATATGAATACGACTAATTTGGACTAAAATAATTTTTTGTATATTTTTTTGAAAATGATATTTTTAGGAGTGTCAAGAACTTCTTACCGGTCAAAATGTCCTTGGCAGTCCTAAAACTGTCATTTTTAAGAAAACACACAAAAAAGTCATTTTTTTCAATCTGAAATGTGTCGATAAAAGTATTAGCCATATAAACCAGTCCAGAAAACTTAATCCCTTTGCCGCTTGTAAAATTATAGATCCATAGAACAAAGCTAAATACAAAGAAGCTCTAAGTTTAAACTGACAGATGATGGATCTGCTACCAAGGCTATTTGCATTATAGGAACTGAGAAATCTGTTACAAATTACAATGATTCCATAGACGCTCATGGTATTGAGAGATTGTTAATTATTGTAACACCATTAACTAGTGTATATACCAGAAACCTAATATTCACAAAATTTGCAAAGGCCTTTGCCCATAAAAATGATTGCTACCCCTTTGAATTGACAGGGTAATAATACATTCTCTGATCTACCCGAAGAAAGGAGGAGAGGGGGTGGGGGATGAGACCAGGAAAAGGGAATAAGATAGAACAAAAGGAGAGATGAGACCCTGTACACATACCTCTATATCAGTCTCTATCTTTCCAAGCACTAGAGTGGTAATTTACATGATTTTTCAAAATCAAAAAGAAAATGCTTGTTAATATAGCTTCAGTTGTCCCCGTTAAGTTTTTAAGAAAAACCTACATATAATAATCAGCATCTCCATCCGTCCTATGTGGAATTGCCAGCTTCATCTGTGTATATAACCCCACACTCAATCAGCTTCTTTCTTTACACCAAAAAACAAATCACTAAAGTTTAATAGAAGTAGCTCAATAAAAGGAACGCAATGTCACGTAATGTTCAAAGGATATATGCATGTAAGATAGCTTAAATAGTACCAGAAGAAGTGCATATCCATACATATATATATATATATAGAGAGAGAGAACTTGGAAGAACTGAAGCTATAGCCTCAAATAATTTATACTAAACTAATTTTCTCCATATTAAACCTGTTATTTTATACATTTATAATTATAATATTTACATTATTTGGAAATAATGGTTATTTTTTTTCCTTTAGTTCAATATTAATTCTATAAAACAGACAAATTTATTTCAGTTAAATTTTCAATGATTAAACAAAAATACTTATTTTATTAACGCAATTGAAACACACTCATTACTTGATAAGATGTCCATATAAAACAGTGATCAAACACAAATAGTTCATTGATACAAAATACCTAACTAATTTTTATTATTATAATTGATCCACCACATAGCTTGAGAAATATTTACAAAAATGAAAAGTAGAATGTCTCATATATTTACAAAGTTCTTAAAAACCTTAAAAAAATACTAAATAAAAAATCAATACACTTCACTTGATATACATCTTTCTCTTAATCATAGATAATCTTGATTACATGAACACTTGAAACTAAAATTTCTATATCTATGTCTCTTGTCCACATTCCGGTTAGGTTCGAAATAAAGTGAAACATTCATAAATAAGAATTGTAAGTATTCTAGACACCTAGCCAAATGAACAAAAGTAGTCATAAAAATAGAAGAGAGGGAGAATTCATATGGCAAATGCTACATGTAAAATGGACAAAAAAGTAATGACATTTTTTGACCAACAAAAGAACTGTTAACGCTTCTCAACCATCCCTATCAACTGCAGATGTCTCAATTCATCAATTAAAAAATGGAAAAAGTTTCCTTTTTCATTCTGCATTCCCTTTAAAAATGTATCCTTGAAGGAAAAAAATCACATTACTCCTACAAACAGCGTTATGATTTTAGTCACAAATCAAATTATATTTGGCTTGACAATGGATAGGAAACACATAAGAAATAACATTTCCAACAGGTAGTAAAAGGCGGTTATACACTTATTCCTATTCTAATAATAAATTATACATTTGCTTACTCTATTACAAATGGTCTAACTTAAGTTTCAACTTGTATTTTGTTTATTTACAGGAACCAATAAATTATTTCCTTTTCCTCATAACATATCCTTTTAACTTATACTCATTTATCTGTATATCTTTGACTTTTTTTTATTGAAATCTCCATGGGTACTCCTCTCCCCAAGAACCAAAAAATGAGTTACATGCTATTGCATAACTTTTAAGAGAACTTTCCCACTGTAGCTTTCTCTAGAAAGCTCTAATGTGGCCATGTCGATGAGAGATTGTAATGAAAACCTACACCTCCACTGCTTCGTGATTTCAGTCTCAGTATCAGCTATGACACTTAAATACAAATTGAGATGTATTGCAGGAAAAGTGTTCTGCACCAAACATCATGCCAGATTCTCACTTTCAAACCATCCTAAATATTCGAAAGAACGTAATTATCTAATTTTCATCCCAATTGCACCTAATACATTTTCTATAAACTCACACCATGAGATACACCTCCCTGGTACTATGGTACACTCTCCACCCATGAATATCCACTTAATTTTCTATTTAAAACATCTTTTCAAAGCCACCTAAGAAATCTTCCTACACTAGTCATAACTCCAAACATTCTTCTCCTTCTAAGTCCCGACTTTCCCAAATCTAAAAACCCCCATTTCTAATGCCAAACAATTAAATAAAGGGCTAAGAGCAACCCTTAATCCATTATCGTGCCTATAATATTTACATACTCTAAGAACTTAAAACATACTATTAATGGCCTTTAAGACAATAACACAAATATACGGTGACCCAAATAAACAAACGAAAAAAAAAAAAAAAAAAAAACTAAAAAAGCAGAAAAACTCTCAAAGCGTAATAGAAATCTAAAGATCAAGGCTTCAGATCAGGGGTTCCAAACTAGAGTGATTGAGTGAGAGAGAGAGAGAGAGAGAGATCAGGGGTTCCAGATTAGAGAGAGATACGAAATAGCGAGGTTGAGGACTCGGCCATCGGAGCCGAGAGCGTCGGAGATGAGGTCGACGAAGATGCGAGCGCCAGAGTTAAGCTGAACAGGCCTGAGAGCTTCGACTGAAGAGAACTCATCGAGCTCTGATATTTTCAGAGAATTTTTTGAGAACAAATTCTCTGTTTTTTTTTTTTTTTTTTAAACTTTGCTGTTAAAAATTGTTTTCAGAAAATAAGACCAAACGCATACATTTGTGTTCTGAAAACAATTCTCTGTTTTTTAGGGATGATAACAGTTTTTAAGTGTCTATGCCAAACTGGCTCTTGCAATCTAGTACTCTGGTAATTCAGTTCAGAAATTAAAAAGGGTTCCCAGATTTTTAGGGCAAAATGAGTTCTTCAGTTGATTAAGGAATACAGAGCAAAAATAATGACTCCAAATAAACTAAAAGTGAGCAGTTTTTAATTTTGTATTAAAAAATTCATAAATCAAGTAACAGTAACCAAACCAGTTACAATTTTTGTCATCTAAAATACCCTTTACTTGCTACCCTCGATTCATAACCGTTGGATCATATAAAAATAACTTTAGAGACAATCTAACGATAAAAAAATCTCTGAGGCAAGTGCCTCAAAACAAAGTGAGGCACCAAAGAAGTACCCCATTTATATTGCCTCTATTGATTTTTTTTTTTTAAATATTGCCTCTATTGTTTATCCTAATTTCCAAAGTAAAAAATCGTAGTCGGATAGAGAATTAATTTTGTTGAAGGGTACGTTCATTTGAAGTCAAAAGTGTAACGAGCCTTTCAAAAAAAAAAATTGAATAAAGAGACTTTTTAACAAAATCCCTCCTAAGTTTAAACATTTTACTAAAATCAATGCTGAAATCACTTTTTTTTTTTTTTTCAGAATAAACGTCACACTTATTTGTAGTAGAAGTCTCGTCTGGTATGAAATCGAAAGGTATAGTCGGTATTCCAGATATTCACATCCATTTTCTCACCGATTTGGCAAATATTTTTAATACATATTACACATATATGACTGAAAGATACTATTTTGTAATTTGAGATGTTACAATATTACTGTCTTTGTTGACCGATAGTGATTCTAAGTTGATGTTACAACATAACTGTAATATTTGATCTGACATTTTTTAACGTGTTTGTCCGAATTTTGTAACTGTCATATGAGTGAAAATCTGTTCAATTAGTTGTGTTTTGATCAGAAATATTAATGATTAATATTTGCTTTATAGGAAAATTATATTCACATATTTCTTTCTTAATTAGGCATGTTTTAATAAAGATTGATTATTTTTTGATTACTAATATTAATTAGAAATAATCAATCTTGATTTTAATCAATCAGATTATCATTTTTGGACTAATTTAATCTGATTATTTTGACAGCTTGCATTTTATGGAAACTACCTTATTGTATGAGTATTAATTTTTATCTCTTGAGGTGTCGTTTCCTTATTAATTTTTAGCTGATTCTTTTTGTGTGTAAATACCTTTTATTTGTTTGATTTGTATAAAAAACGGAATTTTTATTTCAAATAACAAATCAACGTTTCTTCTAGAAAAGTTACAAATCTGGCTGTTTAAACAAGGCCGATATTATAACATCACTGTACAGAATCAACAATAATTTCATTTCAGTCTTGATTGCTAAAATCTTATCTTTGACTGATCTAATTGACTTCCAATCAGCATTTATGATGAGAAAAAAGTGTCTTGCAAATTACCAAAGATTGGAAGAGCTCAAGCACTATAAATAGGAGTCTAGGCTAGAGTCCTATAGGTGCCATGTATGTTTAAGATTGTCATTAGAGCAATACTTAGTTAAATCTCTCTATACTTTGTTATAGTGAGACTAGGAGGGATTCTTAGTCGTAGGAGTACTTCGGGAGAAGTACGAGTGCTTTAGGAGAAGTGCATCAAGTCTTCGGGAGAAGACATATTCCGAGAAATCTGAAGGGAGTTCAGACGGAAGGAATTACATCAAGTCGAGAGGAGCTCGATGGACATATTAGTAAAAGAGTACTGGCATATTGCAACATTTAAAAGATGAAGTTTTTTAAATTTGATTGGTATTTGTACTCACGTTATTCTTTACTTATAAGTTTATTTCTCTGGGTGTGGCTCTTTGGATGTAGACTATCGGGAGATAGTTGAACCAAGAAAAAATAGTGTGTCAAATTTTTATTTTTCAGTGTTACAATATCCATATCATAATTTTTCGCATATTCATCTTACATAATTAATTGGATAATTAATTATATTCGGTAAGAATACAAGAAACAGTTGTAACAATTGGTATCAGAGAGAGTCAATAACAGTTTGTTTTGTGAGATCTTGTGAATTTTTGATTGTATTTTACAGATATGTCATTTATTGCCAAATATGGGTCCATTACGCGCTCCTCACTGATTGATGGTACCAACTATTCATATTGGAAGGGACGTGTGAAGGCTTTCATCAAATATATTGATGAAAAATCATAGAGATCAGTTCTTGCTGGATGGTCACCACCGACTACTAAGGACGAGAATGGGAATGATATTCCTATACATTAATTCAATTGGTTGTCTGATGATGATGAACTGGCCAATTACAACTCCAAAGCATTACATGTCATTTTCAATGGTATTGATGCTACTCGTAGTAAAATGATAACAAATTGTGATTCTGCCAAAGAGGCGTGAGATATTTTACAAACACATTTTGAAGGTTCTGGTGATATGAAAAGAACCAAAATAGTTATTTTAACTTCTAAATTTGAAGAGTTAAAAATGAGAGAAGATGAAACCTTATCTGAATATTTTACTAAACTATGTGATATTTCTAATGAAACTTTTGCTCTTGATAAACGCCTTTCAGATACTAAAATGGTTAGAAAAATATTTAGATTTTTACCTGACAGGTTTCAACCAAAACTTATGGCCATTAAAGAAAGCAAGAACCTCGAAACTATGAAGGTGGAGGAACTTATGGAATCTTTGTAAACCTATGAGATGAATATCATGCATAAAAAGAAGGATAAATCAATTGCTCTTAAAGCTACACCTGAACTGGTAAGTGAAAACCTTAATGATGAATTTGCTCTTTTGTCCACAAATTTAACAAATTTTTAAAGAAAATGGGCAGACAATCCAAGGGGAGCAACACAAATAAAGGTAAGTCCACACCTCCTAAATCTGATGTTCCTAAAGACAAAAAAAAAAGGTATTCAGTATAGGGAGTGTGAAGGTTATGGTCACATACAAGCTGAATGTGCCAACACCCTAAAGAAAAAATCTAAGGCAATAACTACCTCGTGGAGTGATGAGGAGTCAGAAGGCAGCTAAGAAGAAGATGAAACTCATGTAAGTAATTATGTTGCTTTTGGAGTTTCTTTAGTTTCAGATAATATGTGTTCTGTGCATAATTCTGTAGATAATGTTACAACACTGGCTACACCTGGTAGTAATGTTGTAACATCTGGCCGACTATATGATTCTGATAGTGATGATTCCGAGCTGGATGAAGAATCAATTAGAAGATCCTATGAGAATATATATTCTCAATGGGTTAAAGTTGTAGATCAGAATAGATCCCTTGAAGAAGAATTTCTACGCTCATCCAATATAAGGAGAATTCTGAAATAAAGATCCAAAAATTGGAAACATTACTAGTTGAAAAAGAACCAAAGTTAAAAGATGTTTCAGCAGAGCTTAATAGGACTCAAAAGTCCTTAAAAATGCTAAATCCTGGAACTGCCAAATTAGACATATTCTGATAGTTAGTAGATCTGGGTCAAATCATCATGGACTCAAATTTAAAGGTGAAAGCTCGAATTCAAAAACTGTTTTTGTTAAGGTTCTATTCCTAGCCCGGTTGCAGGATCCAGTAGTAATGTTACAACACAGAAGAAACCGCATGTTGTAACTACACCAATATCAATTTTTAGAAAACATGCTAATGTTGCAACAAAAAAATCTCCTGTTGCAAAACACCACAAACCTGTAGGATTTAATTCCATGAGAAACTATAGTAAGTTCGTTCTAACTTGTTATTTCTGTGGTGTAAAAGATCACATCAGACCTAAATGTTTTACTATGAGAAACTTTTTGGAAAATAACTACTATTCTCATGAAATTCCACTTCAAAGAAAAACACCAAAGAAAAAGATTGATTTATCAAGAAAAACAAGAAAGATTTGGGTTAAAAAATCTGAATTAAATTGTTTTAGATCTTTTAGTTGTTTTAAATCATATGCTACAAACGATTGGTATTTCGATAGTGGTTGTTCCAGGCACATGACAGGTGATAAATCTATTCTTGTTGATTATAAGGTTGACACTGGTGGTATTGTAACATTCGGATATGGTGTAAAGGGAAGAGTTCTTGGAAAAGTTCAAGAACTCTTAATGTTGAAGGTTTTCCTAAATTTAGGAATATTTTGCACGTATAGGGACTTATAGCTAATTTGATCAGCATAGGTCAAATTTGTGATTTAAACTTTAATATTAATTTCACTCGTGATAAATGTGTTGTAGTTGATGTTGGGAATATGCCCTAGAAAGCAATTTCTTTGTTTGGCATTTTAAACAATGTTTATTGGATTTAAGTATTATCTATTTATTATTAATAAAATCCATATTATGTCCTAATAATATACATGTGATGTTTATGTTTTCTATTATACAAACGTCTAAAAGTTTCTATGACTAATAATGAGTAATAAATAATTGTTCGTGTGAAGTGTTCACATGTGGGAGACTAAATTATTTATTTCATTATGTCTAAATTAAAAGTTCACATTTTGTAAATAAATATGGAATTCTTTATTTTGCCATAGAATGTAGTGTTGTCTATTTCAACGGGATTAATGAAGTCTCCAATCATCGAAGTGTCTGACTTCGGATAGAAACACTAGTGTGCTATAAGAAAGTTATAAGTGCATTAAACTAGACCAAGTGAAAATAGAATTTGAGGTTAAGTGTTGTAACTCAATATTCTATCTTTCACTAATCTAGTATTATTGCAAGATTATCTTAATCCTAGTGATTGTCGGACTTGCTTTTATGAGTTTTATTTTTTTGACTTACTAAAAGACTAGTTCCGATTATATGGTTCGAACTCTGATATCTTGGAAGATAAGATTTGTAAATTGACGATAATGCCTCTCATGATTTGGACATTATGCATATAATGTTACTTTGAGTTTTTTTTCAAGGACTTGGATAATAAAAAACCAAGCGCCAGGTATTCACTTTGTGAATTTGACTGTGTTTGTATGGGCAGTTACAAACACCGTAGTCAATTATTATCCATTAAATGAAAAATGGCAATTCAAAGGTAAATATGTACTAGAGGGGTAATACAGTAATTTTACCTTACTAGTACGGCATTGCATCAGGGGTATATCTGCAGGTATAGTATATGCTAAATGGATCAAGTTAATTAAAGTGTTAATTAGCTTCACAGAAAATATATGATATTTCATTTAAGAGTGCAATATTAGACCTATAGTGGACTTCTCCAATATTAATGGACATGGCCTAGTCATAATTAAGAGTTAATTATGATTATAGGTAGTTAACCCATTAGAGCTTAGACGATTTGGATCCATAAGGTCCCCTATCTAGCTCACACATAGCCCAATAACTAATTGAATNCCTATTAGGGTTTACATCTCTTTAAATACTGAAGAGAAAAGTTCTCCTAAGTCACTCTGTGTATTCTACACGCCACTCATGTACAGTAATTGTGCTTTTTCATGTGACAGAGAGAAAAAGAAAGAGTGAGAGAGTCGAGCCACCGCGGGAGAAATCCCCATGTTCGTTCATGGCCGCTAAAGGAGAGATACTCATGGTCATAGATATGCACTCAAGGAGAAGGAAGATCGTCTTCTAGATCGTTTTCTCATCTCTCGTTGGGAATCAAGAAGGTGTCTATACACCGGATCATTCAACGGGATCTAGAGAATAGATTAGAAGGCTCAATGGTTATAAAGCGCTTCCATGTTTTATCTAAACTAAGATCCATGAATTGATTTATGTTAGATCAACGATCTTACGTTTTTGTTTTGTAAAATTTCAAGAAAATTTTAAAATACCTATTCCGATGTGTTCTTGATTGGTTTACAAAACTGCGGAAATCGTTTTCGGTAAAATCATTTTTCGGAATTTATTTTTCGGAATTTTCAGCAATTGTTATCAGAGCAAAAGTTTTCGATGATCTAGCATATCTTGTTCATATTTATTCTATTAAAGTTTGATAATCTATGATTTCCATAATGATCTCTTTGATTATGTTTGGTCTTGTTCATATTTATGAGTATGCTCTTCTATGTATGATAATTGATTGATTTAATGAGTTTAAATGATAATCAATTAGATGTTACTATGAGTTTATGATCATGTGATTTATTTTTTATTATGATTTTAGCATGTTCTTAATTTTCTATGTGTTTATGTTTTATGTTCTTGATAAAACTATACATAAAAAGTCGTTTGATCTTTAATTGTGTCATAGTTTTTGAGAAGAGCTATTTGACAATTTAGTTACGGATTTTTCGGATTCGAAAACACTACGAGGCGGCGCACACTGAGAGTCGTGTGCACCGCTCGTGTTGCTATGGTGGGGAGACCTGCACGATGGCCGCACGGGTGGCAACCCCGCATATTGGCTGTGCGAGAGTAACCCCACACGCTGGTCGTGCGGGTGGCACCCCGTGCGCTAGCCGCACGGGTGTTGGCACGCTCCCGTGGCCACGGAGCTTTGTCCCGCTCTTGTGATTGCTTTATCACGTGCCCGTAGCTATGCCAATGTCATGTGTGACCCATTGGCGTGTGGAATTAGTTCCATACGTAACTGCACGACATCTCCGAGGACTCGTTCTTTATGTCGTACGTGGGTATGACTACACGTCTGCATGCAACACTGTCTCGTACCCATAGCCATGCCACTTTGCCCCGCCTCCGTAGCCGCATGCATGTCATCTCGTATGCTTGTCGTCGAAATCTACGCGAGCCCGTTGTCGCTTGGTTATTGTCCCCAGAGAGGCTGCGTAGTGTTATGCGAGCCAGTCGGTGCTCGAGATTGTCCCGAGTGTGGCCGCATGACATCTCGAGGATCGTCCTCGTTACGGTTTTCCCATTTGGACTTTCAACTTGTTCCGAACTATGTGGCGGCGTCCCGATCGGCATCTCGGTGCTGTTGACGTCAGATTATCCTTTTTAGATAATTTCTTATTTTAAAATTTCGTGATTTGAATTTCTAATTAGAGAT
>JXTB01000338.1:103740-138473 GCA_002914805.1 Parasponia andersonii | reverse complement strand
AATAAGCCTATTAGGGTTTACATCTCTTTAAATACTGAAGAGAAAAGTTCTCCTAAGTCACTCTGTGTATTCTACACGCCACTCATGTACAGTAACTGTACTTTTTCGTGTGACAGAGAGAAAAAGAAAGAGTGAGAAAGTCGAGCCACCGTGGGAGAAATCCCCGTGTTCGTTCATGGTCGCTAAAGGAGAGATACCTATAGTCATAGGACATGCACTCAAGGAGAAGGAAGATCGTCTTCTAGATCATTTTCTCATCTCTCATTGGGAATCAAGAAGGTGCCTATACACCGGATCATTCAACGGGATCTAGAGAATAGATGGGAAGGCTCAATGGTTATAAAGTGCTTCTAAGTTTTATCTAAACTAAGATCTATGAATTGATTTATGTTAAATCAACGATCTTATGTTTTTGTTTTGTAAAATTTCAAGAAAATTTTAAAATACCTATTCTGATGTGTTCTTGATTTGTTTACAAAACTGCGGAAATCGTTTTCGGTAAAATCGTTTTTCGAAATTTATTTTTCGGAATTTCCAGCAATTGTTATCAGAGCAAAAGTTTTCGATGATCTAGCATATCTTGTTCATATTTATTCTATTAAAGTTTGATGATCTATAATTTCCATAATGATCTCTTTGATTATGTTTGGTCTTGTTCATATTTATGAGTATGCTCTTCTATGTATGATGATTGATTGATTTAATGAGTTTAAATGATAATCAATCAGATGTTACTATGAGTTTATGATCATGTGATTTATTTTTTATTATGATTTTAGTATGTTCTTGATTTTCTATGTATTTATGTTTTATGTTCTTGATAAAACTATATGTAGAAAGTCGTTTGATCTTTATTTGTGTCATAGTTTTTGAGAAGAACTATTTGACAATTTAGTTACGGATTTTTCGGATTCGAAAACACTACGAGGCGGCGCACACTGAGAGTCGTGTGCATTGCCCGTGTTGCTGTGGTGGGGAGACCTGCACGATGGCCGCACGGGTGGCAACCCCGCACATTGGCTATGCGAGAGTAACCCCACACGCTGGTCGTGCGGGTGGCACCCTGTGCGCTAGCCGCACGGGTGTCGGCACACTCCTGTGGCCACGGGGCTTTGTCCCGCTCCTGTGGTCGCTTTATCACGTGCCCGTAGCTATGCCAATGTCATGTGTGACCCATTGGCATGTGGAATTAGTTCCGTACGTAACCACATGACATCTCCGAGGACTCGTTCTTTATGTCGTACGTGGGTATGACTACATGTCCGCATGCAACACTATCTCGTACCCATAGCCATGCCACTTTGCCCCGCCTCCGTAGCCACATGCATGTCGTCTCGTATGCTTGTCTCAAAATTTACGCGAGCCTGTTGTCGCTTGGTACTTGTCCCGAGTGAGGCTGCGTAGAGTTATGCGAGCCAGTCGGCGCTCGGGATTGTCCCGAGTATGGCCGCATGACATCTAGAGGATCGTCCTCGTTACAGTTTTCCCGTTTGGACCTTCAACTTGTTCCGAACTATGTGGCAGCATCCCGATCGGCATCTCGGTGCTGTTGACGTCAGATTATCCTTTTTAGATAATTTCTTATTTTAAAATTTCGTGATTTGAATTTCTAATTAGAGATAGTTTAGGAAATTTGAATTAGTTATCTTATCTGATTTTTGAATTCAAATTTTGGTAACTAATGGATAGTCTAAGATTCTATCAGAAAATCCTATATTCTCTAATTTTGAAATTTAAATATTTGAATTTAAATTGAGGATGAGATCCTTAGTTTATGGAAGAATTTAAATTAAGAATAAGATCCTCAATTCAAATAAATTCAAATCAAGGATAAGATCACTTGATTTAAGGAAATTTAAATGACTATTTAAATATGGATAGGATTACATATTTAAATAGATTTGATTTCAAATTGAAATATGGATGAGATCCCACTATTTAAGGAAATCAATTTAAATAAATATGGAATTAATTAACTACCAAAATTAAAATTTTAAATTAAATAGATATTGATAAGATCTATATCTTAAACATATTTTAATTCGATTAAAATATAAAATTTTGAAATTAAGAGTTAATTCGAAATCAATTTAAAATTTTAATTAGATATAATTTTTAATTAAATATTATGTGATAATTTTTAAAATTTCAAATTCAAAATAGTTGGTTAGATATTTACTAAACTATTTATGAGATAATTAGTTATTTGTTTGAATTTGAATTTGATTTGAATTCAAATCTAGAGATATTCTAGGAGATTTAAATAGTTAATTTTCTTTTAATTTAAATTTGAAAATTATGAAAATTTCAAATTAAAATTGGAAAGAATATCTTATCTATTCAAATCTGTTTGATTTTGAATTTAAAGTTTGTAGTTAATTTTAGTGAGATTAAAATGGATAATTAGAAATTATGAGATAATTTCAGATTTGGCAAGATCTTAAACTTTCTATTTATTTTAATGAGATTAAAATAAATGATTAGATATTATGAGATAAATCTGAATTTAAATTTATGTGATTGGATAATATTACTATATTAATTATTTGATAATTAATTTATGATTTGAAATTCAAATGTTGAATTTAAATCAAGAGATAATCTAGAAGATTTAATAAGATTAAATTTTCAAAAGATTATCTAGATCAGTTATCTAATAATTAATTTAAAGATTTGAAATTCAAATGTTGAATTTAAATCTTGAAATAAGCTAACAGATTAACGTGATTAATACGGTTTTCAAATGTTTTTACTCAACTCATATCACAATACCAAAAAAGGAAAAAAAAATAAATCCCAAGCACTAAACACATAATTCTAGTCCAAACAATAAAATGCGCGAATAATGGAATTAAAA
Organism: Parasponia andersonii; assembly: GCA_002914805.1. NCBI lineage: Eukaryota > Viridiplantae > Streptophyta > Magnoliopsida > Rosales > Cannabaceae > Trema > Trema andersonii. The sequence continues at coordinate 135,616 of JXTB01000338.1, read as the reverse complement.
ACAAGCCCAAATGCTCCTTGCTATCGAATTAAAAAAAAAAAGCCCAAATAATCTTTGCTATCGAATTGAAAAAAAAACAAGTCCAACTATGCTTCTTGCTATCGAATTAAAAAAAGTCCAAATACTCCTGCTAGAAGAATAGCTAGCTGCATGCCCTGAAAAAAAAAAACCCTACTATGAGATAGACTGAAAAAAAAAAAAAAAAAGCCCTCACAGTAGGAGATGAATGCCGCAAGAAAAGATGGTGTAATGATTGATGATATGCCTCTTGGCATTAACTTGGTGCTTCTGTAAGGGCTCGCCCTTTGGGTACGATCGCCCACACATGCGACAAGGAACTTTTGGCTCAGTCTCAGTCTCAGTCTCTGGCTCTGGCTTTGGCTCTGACTCTGGCTCTGGCTCTGGCTCTGTCTCTATAATATTGGTAAATAAGTGATATTCCATTATTTAATATTGGTAAATAAGTGATATTCCACTATTTATTAGGGGAACAATAGTGAATATACCATTTTACATTGGAGGTAAATGAGTGATATTTGTTTTTGAAGTCATAGTAAATAAGTGATGTACCACTTTATACAATGGTAAATAGAGAATTTACTAAGAGTATATTAGTAAATATATCATTGTAAATAAGATATATATATATATGTATATATATATAAAAATATTTGAGATCCTAGTAAATAAATGATATACTACCTCATAATAGTAGTAAATAAGTCATTTACCATTGTTATAATTGTAAATATGCCACTATAAATAAGTGATATGTTTTTTAGTCTTTAGATTATGGTAAATAAATGATATACCATTTTATAATATTATAAATAAGTAATTTAATAGGGGTATAATGACAAATATGCTACCTTATATAAAAGATTGTTTTAAGTCATAGTAAATAAATGAGATATTACCTCATACTAGTGGTAAATAAATAATTTATCAGGGATATAATGATAAATATGCTATCATCTATAAGTGCTAATATTTTTTAAGTTATGGTAAATAAATGATATACCACCTCATTATAGTGGTAAATAAGTAATTTCACAGGAGTATAATTATAAATATACGACCGTATATAAGTAATAAAAGTTTTTAAATTATGATAAATAAATTATATACTACCTCTTAATTGTAGTAAATTTGTAATTTATTAGGGGTATAATTCTAAATATGTTATTATCTTATAAACAAAATTTTTTAAATCATGATAAATAAATTATATACCACCTCTTAGTAATGGTAATAAGTAATTTATTAGAAGTATAAATATTTTATCGCAAGTCATGATAAATAATTTATATACTACCTCTTAATAATGATAAATAAGTAATTTACCAAAATTATAATGGTAAGTACAAATCATTACTATTAAGAAAGAGATATATTTGTTCATAACATCAAAAAAGGATTATCTAGTATATCATACCTTTAAAAGTGAGTATTTTTGTTTAATCCCCATTAACTTTTGTCAATAAAGGCTTGCGAGCCTAATGGTTGGGTCTCTTGTAAGAGAAATTAGGTAAAATATACATCAAGATATGCATATTTTGGTCTATATGCTCCGTTTAAAAAATCTCTGAAAAAATATGCATATGGACAAAATTACCCTTAAAAATATTAAGAAAAAATTATGCACATCACATTTAATTGATCTGAATCTCTCTCTCGCACAGAAACTCTCTTTCGACTGAAAATCTTAGGTAATTCAAGAATTATAGTACTCCATAATCCATACTCGCACAAATTCCCGTTCTTATCTCTTACAACACCGTCAAACTCAGCATTTCCCTATTTTCTCTCTTCATTCTTCTCCACATAATTATGAGTATAGTCTAAAATAGAATATCATCAAATTTCGAGATATTATGAAGTAATTTATGTGTGGAAAAATCATTTTGAGGTTAATTTTTGTGAATTTTAAAAAAAAAATCGCGATAATTTTTGATGATTTTCGATGAAAATTGTATTCTCATAAAAATTTCGACGAAAATGGTATTTTTAATGCTATTTTAATGAATTTTCGATGTATTTTCGATGATATTTTGATAAAAGTGATATTCTTGTTAATATTTAGATAAAAATGATATTTTCGATAATTTTTGACATAATTTCGATGAAGTGGTACTTTCAATAAATTTTTTTTAAAAAATACCACTTTTATCGAAATATTATCGAAATTACATCAAAAATTGTCGAAAATGTCACTTTATCGAAATATTAATAAAAATACCATTTTTATCGAAAATTCATCGAAAGTGCATCAAAATTGCATCAAAAATACCATATTCATTGAAATTTTGCTGAGAATACAATTTTAATCGAAATATCATCGAAAATCATCACAATTTTTTTAAAACTCGCAAAAATTAACCTCAAAATTATTTTTCCACATATTAATTACCTCATAATATCTCGAAATTTGATAATATGCTATTTTAGACTATACCCATAACTATGTGGAGAAGAATGAAGAGAGAAAATAGGGAAATGATGAGTTTGACGGCGTTGTAAGAGATGAGAACGAGGTTTTGTACGAGTATAGACTATGGAATACTATAATTCTTGGATTACCTAAGATTTTCAGTCAAGAGAGAGTTTCTGTGTGAAAGAGAGAAAGATTCAGATCAATTAAAGGTGATGGACATAGTTTTTTCCTTAGTATTTTTTAGGGTAGTTTCATCCACATGCATATTTTTTCAAAGAGTTTTTAAACTGAGCATATAGACCAAAATATGCCTATTTTCATGCATATTTTACCTAATTTCTCTCTTGTAAGCCTTTCAAGTCCTAGGTCCAAACCAACACATTTCTTTTTACTTTTTATTTTTTTAATAATATTTTTTCTTTTTCTTANGTTTTTACTCTTATATGTTCGTCCACATTCACTGGTGAGACTAGTGAAGAAAAATAAAGCATATATGTGGTGGGAGAATTCCTAGAAAATTCATTGATACATGCTGACATATGATGTCCAATATGTTACTACATGAAATTCAAGGAATTCAAACCACTGCAATATTATACTGAATCTCAATAAGATACCTAATGAATATCTTCACCAAGCTAAAGTAGCTAAAGGTGAATTTTTTAATCCCTAGCTAAAAGGAAAATATTTCTTATATAGCATTGAAGGATATTGAAAGAAAATTGTTAGGGATACCTATACAATACTTGATTGGAAGGTAATAATAATTTATTATTCATTAACTTATTTTAGTGGATGACTTAATGAATCTTGGGTAGGATTTAAGAATCATTAACCATGTTTACATGTCTATTGCAAAGGGTTCAATAGAAACCAAAGGGTTTAGTGAAGGCAAGTTCACTAAGAGTAAGAACTTCAATGGCTATAGTGTCTGTATATAAAATGAGAAATATTTAAATTCATATTTTATGAATTTATGAATTAGAACATTAAAAATTGTCAAGCATTTGAGAAAAAATTTGATTTTTGTTTCATACTTGATAAAACGATATCATTCTGTTTGTCTCAACGACAAAGTTTCTATGTGAAAGAATAATATTCTTAATTGTACTAAATGACATTTTTATTGATCTAAATTATTCTCATTGTATAATACTAATAATGATGAGATTGAACATGATAAATCTAATCATAAGAAAGTAAGTAAGTACTAAGAATAAAACATATTTGTACTTCGGTTATATTAATCTAAATATGATCCAAAGATTAGTTAAGAATGGACATCTAAACTTGTTAGAAGCCATATATTCACTAATCTGTGAATCTTATCTGGAAGGTAAAATGACTAAATGGTCCTTTATTAGAAAAGACCTAAGAGTACAAGAATGTTTAAAAATAGTACATATTGTTGTCTACGGACCCTTGAGCAATCAAGCCCAATGAGGTTTTGAATATATCATTATGAATGATTATTCAAAAAAAATTTATTCTGTTTTCCTAATGTTGCTGCTAATTGAATTCTTTTGAAAAGTTCAAAGAATTGAAAGTGGAAACTAAAAAGTAATTAGGAAAACTATAAAAACTCATCGATTGGATCGAAGTGTTGAATATCTCTATAGAGAATTCTTAGGAATATCTCACAGACAATGAAAATTTTTGGCTATGATTAAGTTGTTGTTCAATTATTCATTATTACAACCCCAAAGTAAGTTATTTCTTGAGGAGCTAACTGATGATATAATCAGCCTATCTATGAAAGATAGATTAGAGTAAGCACTTAGGAAGAATAAATCACTAGAAAACCAACATATATCGGACCATCATTGTAGTGGGAGGATTGTGAGACAATCTGGTAGATATTTGGAAATAAGAGAGTCCTATAACCTAGAATCTGATTATTTTATCTACTAAGAGGAAATAGATGATGTTGATATAGATCTTTGGCAAAAGGCAATAGAATCCATATTAGAGTCTACGTACTTCAATAAAATCTGGGATCTTATAGATCCACTTGGAGGGATAAAATTTTTTAGGTGTAAAATTAGTCTATAAGAGAAAAAGAGGAATAAACAGGAAAGTAAAGACTTTCAAGATAAGTTAGTTGCAAAAAGATTATATATAGAAGGAATGTCTATTTAGTTGTTATCATCAAGTCTATTGATATACCTTTTTCCATAGTCGTATCTCTTGATTATGAGATATAGTAAATAGACGTCAAGATAGCTTTCCTGAATAGCAATCTTGACGAATGTATCTAATAGATACAGCCAGAGGGATTCATTAAAAAAAAGCCAAGAAAGTATAGTTTGTGAAACTTTAGAGGTCTAATTTATAGACTTAAGCATTTGTCTAGAATTTATTGATTTGATCAATACATAGACGAATCTTGTATCTATAAAAGAATCAGGGCAGCAAAGTGATTTTTCTGATTTATATATATTGATGATATACTAATCATTGAGAATGATATAGGATAACAATTATCAATAAGAATTTGGTTAGCACAATAACATGATATTTATTATACTATTGGAATAATAAGTTGTTACTAATCTAATCCAGAACCTGAATATAGAGTTATAGTCAAGTGTATCCTTAAGTATCTTCAGAGAAATATGAATTATATGCTTGTCTTTTCTGAAGAAAGATCTGATTTATATAAGATATATTAATTTAGATGGTCGATCTGAAAATATACTCCAGAGGATCAACCTTTTGTTATGTGTTAACCTTAATAGGGAGATGTCATAGTGAGTAAGATAGCCTTAGCAGAAGAACCTTGCTGATTCGTTTACCAAATCATTAGCAATCAAAGTATTTGAAGATCACCAAAAAAGAATGGGACTACGTGATATATCACATCTGCTTTAAAGGGTAAGTGGGAGATTGTTGGAAATAAACCCTAGAAAGTAATTTCTTTGTTTGGCAATTTGAACAATGTTTATTGGATTTAAGTGTTATCTATTTGTTATTAATAAAATCCATATTATGTCCTAATAATATACATGTGATATTTTTGTTTTCTATTATACAAACGTCTAAAAGTTTTCATAACTAATAATGAGTAATAAATAATTGTTCGTATGAAGTGTTCACATGTGGGAGACTAAATTATTTATTTCATTATGTTTAAATTAAAAGTTCACATTCTGTAAATAAAGATAGAATACTTTATTTCGCCATAGAATGTAGTGTTGTCTATTTCAACGGGATTGATGAAGTCTCCAATCATCGAAGTATTTGACTTTGGATAGAAACACTAGTGCGTTATAAGAAAGTTATAAGTGTATTGAACTGGACCAAGTGAAAATAGAATTTGAGGTTAAGTGTCGTAACTCAATATTCTATCTTTCACTAATCTAGCACTACTGCAAGATTAACTCAATCCTAGTAATTGTCGGACTTGCTTTTATGAGTTTTATTTTTTTGACTTACTAAAGGACCAGTTCTAATTATATGGTTCGAACTCCAGTATCTTGGAAGATAAGATTTGTGAATTGATGAGAACACCTTTCATGATTTGGACACCATGCATATAATGTCACTTTGAGTTTTTTTTCAAGGACTTGGATAATAAAAAACCAGGCACTAGATATTCACTTTATGAATTTGACTGTGTTTGTAGGGGCAGTTACAAACACCGTAATCAATTATTATCCATTAGATGAAAAATGGCAACTCAAAGGTAAATATGTACTAGAGGGGTAATACGATAATTTCACCTCACTTGTACGGCATTGCATCGGGAGTATATCTGTAGGTATAGTATATGCTAAATGGATCAAGTTAATTAAAGTATTAATTAGCTTCATAGAAAATATATGACATTTAGTCTAAGAGTGCAATATTGGACCTATAGTGGAGTGCCCTAATATTAATGGACATGGCCCAGTCATAATTAAGAGTTAATTATGATTATGGGTAGTTAGCCTATTGGAGCTTAGACTATTTGGATCCATAAGATCCCCTGTCTAGCTCACACATAGCCCAATAACTAATTGAATGGTCAGTTGAGTCCAATAAGCCTATTAGGGTTTACATCTCTTAAAATACTTAAGAGAAAAGTTCTCCTAAGTCACTCTGGGTGTTCTACACACCACTCATGCACAGTAACTATACTTTTTCGTGTGACAGAGAGAAAAAGAGATAGTGAGAGAGTCGAGCCACCACGGGAGAAATCCTATGTTCATTCATGGCCGCTAAGGGAGAGATAACCATGGTTGCAGACGTGCACTCAAAGAGAAGTAAAATCGTCTTCTGGATCATTCGCTCATCTCTCGTTGGGAATCAAGAAGGTGCCCACACACCAGATCATTCAACGGGCTCTAGAGAATAGATGGGAAAACTCAATAGTTGTGAAGCGCTTCCAGGTTTTATCTAAACCAAGATCCATGAATTGATTTATTTTAGGTCAACGATTCTATGTTTTTATTTTATAAAATTTCAAGAAAATTTTAAAATACCTATTCCGCTGTGTTCTTGATTTGTTTACAAAACTGCGGAAATCGTTTTCGGTAAAATCGTTTTTCGAAATTTATTTTTCAGAATTTCCTACAGTTGATGAATGAGGTAATTCAGTTTTAGAAGGTTTTAGATCAAAGGATAATTGCTATACTTTGACAAAATCATATTCATGTAATAAGACATCTATAAATGAATCAGATCTTTGGTATGAAAAGTTAGGACATTTGAATTTTAAAATGTTGCAAAAACTTGCCAATTCTAATACAGTCTGTGGTATACCAAAGTTGGGTAAGAAATCACTAGGTGTTTGTGACCCTTGTCCGATAGGTAAACAGGTAAGATCAACACATAAAGTAATACAACATGTTATAACATCGAGAGTGTTGGAACTTTATATGGATCTTATGGGTCCTATGCAAGTAGAAAGTGTTACAGGTAAAAGGAAGTTTTTTGTATGTGTAGATGATTTTTCTAGATATACTTGGGTAGAATTTCTAAGAGAAAAATTAGATACATTTAATGCTTTTAAGAAACTAGTTGTTAAACTTAAAATGGATAAAGGTTGTAACATTAGGAAAATAATCAGACTACGAAGTGATCATGGTAAAGAATTTGAAAATTCTTCGTATACTGATTTTTGTGATTCAAATGGTATTACTCATGAATTTTCAACTCCTAAGACACCACAACAAAATGGTGTTGTGGAAAGGAAGAACAGAACATTATAGGAGATGGCACGGGTGATGCTAAATAGTAAAAAGTTTACAAAACGGTTGTAGGTTAAAGCTTTAAACACAACATGTTATAACATAAACCATGTATATTTTCGACCAGGTACAAACAAAACTCCTTACGAAATTTAGAGAGGTAAAAAACCTAACTTGGGTTACTTTCATATTTTTGGAAGTACTTGTTACATTCTCAATGATAGAGAATAGTTAGGTAAGTTTGATGCAAAAAGGGATGTAGGGGTTTTCCTTGGATATTCAAATAATAGTCATACTTATCGTGTTTATAACATGAGAACTCAGACTATCATGGAATCTGCTAATGTTGTTGTAGATGATTTTTCAGACTTTGCAAAATATTCAAAAGAAGATGAAATTCAAAGTCTTATGGAGAATACTGATTCAAATAAAAATGTTGCAACACAGCCAAAAGTTGCAACACAGCCTGAAGATACTAATGGGTTAGATAATTATGTCTCAACATCAGAATCGGATGTCACACCATCATCTGAATAGACATCTGATGAACCAATAGTGGATATTTGAGATTCAGTTTAGAAAGAACCCTCTTCAAGGGTCAAAAAGAATCATCTCACCGACCTAATCATAGGTAATCTTGAAGATAGAATGGTGACCAGAAGAAGAAATATTAATCTGGTACAGTTTCTTTACTTTACCTTTTTATTGAACCTAAAAATATTAAAGAAGCTTTACAGGATGATTTTTGGATTAAAGCCATGCGAGAAGAACTAGAAAAATTTTATAGGAACGATGTTTGGACATTAGTACTAGACTGAATGATTCTAATGTTATTGGAACTAAATGGATTTTTAAAAATAATTCAGATGAATTTGGTAACATTATTAGAAACAAGGCTAGGTTAGTTGCCCAAGGATACACTCAAGTGGAGGGCATAGACTTTGATGAAACTTTTACTCCTGTGGCAAGACTTGAATCTATTCGTTTATTGCTTGTTATTGCATGTCACATTGGTTTTACTTTACATCAAATGGATATAAATAGTGCTTTTTTAAATGGTTTTCTGAATGAAGAGGCTTATGTTGAATAACCCAAGGGTTTTGAAGATCCTTACAAGTCCAATCGTGTTTTCAAACTTAAAAAAGCATTGTATGGTTTAAAACAAGCTCTTCAGGCTTGGTATGAACGTTTGACAAATTTTTGGTACAAAAGGGCTATACGAGAGGGAGAGTAGAAAAAACTCTATTCATCAAACACTTTGATTCTGATATTATTGTTGTACAAATTTATGTTGATGACATAGTTTTTGGTTCTACCTCCAACAATAAAGTGTAGGAGTTTGTGAAACAAATGCAAGAAGAGTTTGAAATGAGCATGGCAGGTGAATTAACCTACTTTCTAGGTTTACAGGTAAAGCAGCTGAAAGATAGGATTTTTGGTTCCCAAAGTAAGTATGCCAGAAACCTTGTTAAAAAATTTGGATTAGAGTCAGCAAAACATATGAATACTCCTATGAGTACAAATCTAAAGCTGACTAAGTATGAAAATGGAGTCGATGTGGATCCAACTCTTTATAGAAGTATGATAGGTAACTTATTGTATCTTACAGCTAACAGACCTGATATTGCCTATAGTGTTGGTGTTTGTACTAGATATCAATCCTGTCCAAAGGAATCCCATGTTGTTGCTGTAAAAAGAATAATTAAGTATGTTAGTAGTACAATTGATTTTGGTCTTTGGTATTCCAAAGACACTAATATTAATCTTGCAGGTTACAATGACACAATTGGGCAGGCAATGCCGATGATAGAAAAAGTACAACATGGGTTGTTTCTTTCTTGGAAACAATCTGATTTCATGGCATAGTGAAAAGCAAAATCAATCTCTTTGTCCACTGCAGAGGCCAAGTATATTGCTACAGGAAGTTGTTGTACACAGTTACTTTGGATGAAACAAATGCTCAAGGACTATGGTATTGTATTGGATACATTGATTATTTATTGTGATAACACTAGTGCTATAAATATATCCAAGAATCCAGTACAACACTCTAGGACTAAGCATATAGATATCCGTCATCATTTTATCAGAGATCTTGTTGAGAGCAAAATTGTAATGTTGGAATATATAGAGACAAACAATCAGTTAGCAGATATTTTTACAAAAGCTCATGATTTTTTACATTTTAATTCCTTAAGAAAAGCCCTAGGAATTTGTTCCGTATGAAATTATGTTATAAAATCAGCCAAATCAGAATCAAAATATTATTTAAGGTTACCTCTAGACATCAAGAAAAAAATGAAATAATTCTTATATTATAAAATCATTTTCTAATAAACAGTTCTTGCTACTATCTCTTGAAAATTGTTTTGGAATATTCAAAATTGTGAATTCTTGATTGATTATTGACTAACGTGTGTGTTATCTTGATCTTAGTTTCATTATGTATACAGGCCCCATGATCTGAAAGAGCTACCTACACTGATGTGTGAAAGTCATCTTTGAGTAATCTGAGCCTATGTATCACAAATACAGTAGAGGATGATCTACTATGTGAAAAGAGCTACATCAGTGATAGTGTGAAAGCTACTATCCATGGAAAGATCATTGCTTAAAAATGTTGTCAATGTTACAACATTAATGAAATTTAATTAAAAAATAAAATAAAATAAAGCGAGATCAATTAGTCAGTCAATCTTAAATGATCAATCAATTTGATGAATATTTCCAAGTAATTTTCGTGAATAAAGATGGTAAAGATGGTAAGGATTGTATATTTTAAAATCTTTTTATAATAGGAATGATTTCATCAAATTATTTTGTCTAAAGGTTACCATTTATAATATATTGACTCTGTAAGCTACTCTGATGTTACAATATGAAATTAACTGAGCTCATCTAATTGGAAAAATGGATAAAATCAATTAACTGCTGATTGACAGTTTTTTCCTTGTTCATGAGATGTGCTTTCATTACAGCTTCTCTTTTTGGCTCCAAAACTGATTTTGTTTCCTTTTTCAAATTTGGGAAATTGAATGGTCTCTAGGTTATTTAAATTTTTTTTGTTCATTGTTACTCTTACTCTCCCACAAACGTTTTCTCTGTCGATTACACCTTTGTTCTTCGAAAACAGGTTCAACAATGGTGAACATAAGAAGTGATAAGAAGAGTGACTCTCCTACTGCTGCCAAAGGGAAACTTTCTTCCTAATCAACTTCGATGAAAAGAGATCTGCTTCTTCCTCATCTGCGATGAAATTGTAGAAGACTGGTTCCATGGTTGAACCTTCGACTCAGCCTCCACCAACAAGTGAATAGAATGTCTCTATTCAAGCCGAACCGGTCGTGGGTATTTCAATTACTCTACCATCAGCACTAGTAATTCCTGTTCATGTTGCTGAAATCCCTAATCCACCATCGGTGACATCAGAAAAGGGAAGCTCAATTCTAATTTTTGGTTCTCTCAAATAATCGATGCAGACTGATGTTCCAACATCTGCACCACTGAATCTAGCGCTTTCAAAGGAGGGTCTGGATGAGAAAGTACCATATGCGACTTCTAATGTTCCAATATCATCTGTTGATGATACTGCAAAAGACGCAATGGATACTAGCCCTCTTCCTGAAGATGATTTTTCTCCTGGGTATACTCCAGAAACTACCCCCGAGAAAAATGTTGAGACAACCCAAACTGCATCTACAATTTCTTCGGATGCTCCAACATCTGTTGCAGATCTAGAGATTTCAACACCACCATCAGCTGAAATGGGTAATGTGCCAACATCTCCCAATCCTTCAGTTCCAGTGGTAAATATCGAGCCAACTCCTCAGAAGTCTGCTGATGTCCCCAATGTTTCAACACAGGCAGATCCGCCTGCAGCCTCTGTACCAATCTCAAAACAGCAACTTGAAGTTAATGTCCCAACATATTCTCAAGGTCAGACACCACTAGTTGTACCAGACCTAGTTACAATATCAAAGACAAAGAAAAAGTCTGTTGTGCAAAAAGTTTCTGGCCAATCTTCGAAATCAATACAACCGAAGAAGAAAGCTACTGCTACTGATAAAGGAAAAGGAGTATCTTCTTCTGAAACACCAAGTTTTATCCCAGAAAACTCTTTCTCTTCATGGTATTATACAAAGGATGCTGCTCAATCTATGAAGATCTATGAACAATGTCAATTTATACCTGAGCGAAACATAAACTTGAAGTCATTTCAGAAAATAGAGGCTTTAAAATGTATTGAAGATCAAAAGTGGTTGAATTCTATCTGAAATCAAAGGTTTTGTCCCTAGGATAGTTCAAGAATTTTATTCCAATTTAACTGAAGACTTAGACAAACCAAGTTCACCAGGGTATAGGAAAGTGTTTATTAGGGGTCATGTTTATGATTTTTCCCCTGCTGTCATAGTCGATTTCCTAAACATACCTATTTGGCCATTTGATGACTTTGAGAAAGAATTTCCTCTCAACAAGATAGCTAGTGAAATCCTTGGTACACAAACCAAATGGCCGAAGAATAGCATCTTTAGGACCACTGATCTAACACTCAAGTACAAAGGGTTGCATCGCATTATCATTGATAATTAGATGCTGACCACACATTCCAATACACTACATGGAGATTGTGCTTATTTTCTCTTTGATGTTGGAATAGGTGGCCAAGTGAATTTGGCACAGTTGATCTTCAACCACATCTATGATTTGCGATACAACACCACTCCAACTAAGAGATTAATCTTTCTAGCTCTTATCTATGGAGTTCTGATCAAGCAGAGACCTCCTCACTATAGTTCTGAATATCTCACTCCTCTTGTGTCCAAGCTAGTATTCAAAATGAAGGAGAAAGATTCTGTTGAGGGGAGGGATGAGCCTGCTGCAAATTCTAATGTTACAACATCTAGTGCTACAAATACAAGTACTACAAATTCAATCGTGCTTGCTCGTTTGGACAAGATGGAGCGAATGTTATCTACAATCTCCATGATGATGGACATTGATGTGGGAGATAATTCTCCAACTCCTCTTACTTGAAGATTTTCTTGAAGTTTCTGTTTTTCTATTTACTGATAATAAGTGATGTATATCACAGACAAAATCTGATTTCCGGTTTAGTATTTTGTTCTATTTTCTGTTTTCTGCAGGATTTGAGCTCATGTTACAACATTGAGCAACTTATGACATTGGTTTATTATATGTGAATTCTGGTTTTTATTTAATATCTTTAACCATGTTATGTATTCTGCAGTGATTTCTAACTACCTTTGGCTATTTTTGCCAAAAAGGGGGAGTAGTTGCAAAAATTTCAAAAATTTTGGCCAAACACTAATTGTTTTGCAGGGAATAACTAGTTTTTGCAGGTGCAAATATTTTGCCTAAAAATGCCAAAGGGGGAGGAGATTGAAAGAGCAGTCTGTTGTCATTTGAGATGTTGCAACATTACTGTCTATGTTGACTGATAGTGATTCTGGATTAATGTTGCAATATCACTGGAATATTTGACTTGGTATTTTTGAACTTATTTGTCCGAATCATACAGCTGTTGTATGAGTAAAAATCTGTTCAATTAGTTGTGTTTTGATCAGAAATATTAATGATTAATATTTGCCTTGTAGGAAAATTATATTCACATATTTCTTTCTTAGTTAGGCATATTTTAATGAAGATTAATTATTTTGTGATTACTAATATTAATTAGAAATAATCAATCTTGATTTTAATCAATCAGATTATTATTTTTGGGCTAATTTAATCTGATTACTTTGACAACTTGCATTGTATGGAAACTACCTTATTGTATAAGTATTAATTTTTATCTCTTGAGGTGTTATTTTCTTATTAATTTTTAGCTGATTCTTTTTGTGTGTAAACACCGTTTATTTGTTTGATTTGTATGAAAAAAAATGAATTTTTATTTTAGGTAACAAATCAACGTTTCTTCTAGAAAGGTTACAAATCCGACTATTTAGACGTGACCGATATTGTAATATCACTGTGCAGAATCAGCAATAATTTCATGTCAGCCTTAATTGTTAAAATCTTATCTTTGACTAATCTAATTGACTTCCAATCAGCATTTATGATGAGAAAAAAGTGTCTTGCACATTACCGAAGATTAGAAGAGCTCAAGCACTATAAATAGGAGTCTAAGCTAGAGTCCTATGGGTGCCATGTATGTTTGAGATTGCCATTAGAGCAATACTTAGTTAAATATGTCTATACTTTGTTATTGTGAGACTAGGAGAGATTCTTAGTCATGAGAGTACTTCGGGAGAAGTACGAGCGCTTAGGGAGAAGTGCATCAAGTCTTTAGGAGAAGAAAGATTCGGAGATATCTGAAGGGAGTTCAGACGGAAGGAATCACATCAAGTCGAAGGAGCTCGCTAGACAGATTAGTAAAGGAGTACTGGTATGTTGCAACATTTAAAAGAGTGACTTTTTTAAATTTGATTGGTGTTTGTACTTATGTTATTCTTTACTAATAAATTTATTTTTCTGGGCATGGTCCCTTGGATATAGACTATCGGGAGATAGTTAAACCAAATAAAAATATTGTGTGTCAAATTTTTATTTTTCAATGTTACAACGTCCATATCATAATTTTCCGTATATTCATTTTATATAATTAATTGGATAATTCATTATATTCGGTAAGAATACAAGAAACAGTCGTAAGAATGACCATTCCTAAAGTGTAGAATCCCGTATAAAAATCGTGAACTCTATAAGCATCCCAAAAAATAAATAAATCATAAACTGTATTTGTTTAAAAAGAAATCATAAACTTAATAAAATATTCATATATATTAGGTAAACAAAATTTAACATAACCTGAAAATTGAAAATAAAACCTTAGGTAAACAAAATTTAACATAACCATAAAATTGAAAATAAAACCTTAGTTTCAGCATAAAAGTAGTACCCAACTAAGAGATCATAAATATAATTAAAAAGTGTATACCATACCTACAAATTATTATAAAAAAACCGAAAAAAAAAAACAAAGTCAAAAAATATCTTTGATTTCACATCGTGTATATTATTAGCACTAGTCAGTAGCTAGCAGAAGCAATCGATTTAGGGAGTGAATAACACTGATCAATTGGCAGTTGAATCCACTGTAAAACCACAAAGCCATTTCTTTTTATTTTTCTTTTTCTTTTTCTTTTTCTTTGTAAGCTTCTTTTAGTTTTTGAAATTAAAAAAAAAAATCTAAGATAAAATCATTCAAAATACCGATTGTGCCCTTTAATTTCACATTGTGTGAAGCATACATTATGAGTAGGTGTGGCTGAACTAATATTTTCTAACATCACGAGGTTTTGCTTCAAAAAAATGAATTCATGATTAATTTTATTAAAAATGTTTCAATTTCAGGACATTTTTGCATTAAATAGTCAAAAAAATAAGTCACGATATTTTTTTTTCTTTTATAAAATTACATTAGATTTTTTAAATTAGCCAAGTTTCATTAACTAAAAATAATCAAAATTCTATTCCCTAAAAAAGTAAACAAATTTTAGGAATAATTACAAAATATCCTTTAAATTGATATTAAACATGGAAATTTTATTAAATATGCTCCAAAAGAGTCTATATTTGACTCATATGCTCAAGGTAATAAAACTCTGAAATTTTTAGACAAGAATGCCCTTTAAAATTTTTGGACGAGAACTAATTTTTGAACATATTTTTCTAGAGACTATGTTTCTTCTATTTTTTAGGGTTACTAATTTAGTTAAAAAGCATATTTTTCAAGAAGACTACGTATCTTCTTTTTTTAGGGGTATTTTAGAATTCTTTTAGACCAAGATGCCCTTTAAAATTAAAATTTTTGGACGATGACTAATTTTTGGACATATTTTTCTAGAGGACCACGCATCTTTTTTTGTTTAGGGATATTTTTCTCAAAGAGCATATTTTTCTAGAGGACTATAGGGGTATTTTAGTCTAGTAGCATATTTTTCATAGGATTATTTATTTTATTATTATTTTGTGGAGTGAGAATTCAAAGTCGAGACCCTCCACATTCAGAAGAGGTGTGGTTATTACCATGCTAAGTATATGATAACTCTATAGGTTTATTAACTTTTCTTTTTGCCTGGAAGTGGTTTATTAACTTGAGCATATATAATCTAATTTTTTTACAGAACATCTCTAATCTACTTATAAAATCCCAACTGTCCAAATCGACTAATCCAATTCATGTTTATTTTAAAAATTGCATCTAATTAATTTTAGAAGTTTTTTTTAAAAAAAAAAAAAGAAGAAAAAATTTAAGAAACTGCATTACTAATTTTACAACATATTATTTGTATAACAACATTAGTAGAACAGTACCATTTACTTTAAAAATGAATAAACAGAATAGAACTTACAAATGACATGTCGTTCTATTAACAACCGCGCGCATAGTCACACATACGTAAACCCACTATGGAAGGCTTATATAGGAAATAGAAATAAAAGGAAAAAAGAAAAAGGCCTAAATAAACTATAAATATAACTTATTAAAAAAATATAAATTCAAACGGGATGACGAAAATATCCTTATCTGATTTTTTTTTTTTTTTTTTGAGGTGGGAACATTATTTGTCTTTGCTTGTGAACCAAACCATTAAAAGTATGGGAAATAGATCGGGTGAATCTAATAAATATTTATTTTCTTTTCATTTTAATAATTGTATGAGTATATTAATTGGTAGACGAAATATAATAACAATTTAATTTTATAATACTAAATATAACTATGTATTCCAACACTTATTATTGATTTTTTTAAAAAAGGATACCTCCATTTGTTTGTTTGAACTTATAACTTCACTTCCGTATATTATCGGCATTAAAATTTACATTTTAAAATCGTTACAATATATACCTTAAGGTGGCTTGATTGCTACCTTCTTTGTGCTTTTCTAACACCGTGTTTTAATGATGGGGCCTACACTCGAACTCCCAAGGATCATAAAGACATCCTCGTTTATACGTCTTAATAACAAAAAGACTAAAATATTAAACCATGCAATTCATCTAAATATTACGAGTTTATAAAAATACACTATAATGATCGATGCACTAGTTTTTCTCACGCTCCTCGTAACAAGCGCTGAGAAAATTGTAAAAAATATATATATTTTACATGAATTAAAAATGATTAAAAAAAAGTTCCAAAACAATAGCACTGCTGATCTAAAGATTCCTTCAGTTCTTTATCCGCAGATAACAATTAAAAAAAAAAAAAAGATTCCTTGCAATTATACAGTGCTAACCTTTACCAATTTATACAAATAATTAACCAAACATGAAAACTAGGTTTGTAAACTGTTTTGGTTCTAACTACTACTTATAACTCTTAGTTTTGTTCTGATTTGTCAATTTTGGAATTAAATTGCACTGTACCAACTCATACCAAGTTCTATGGTCAATTGAAAGTTGTACAACTTTTGTCCAAAGTACTGATCTAAAATTTTAATGCAACATTCTCCAACCTCCGTGAATAAGAAACAATAAATACTAAGTGTCTTATACCATGAACTATTTTTTAAATTTTATTTTAACCGAAAAAATCAATATTTTTAATATAAAATGACATAATTTTTGTCGCTTTTCAATAAAAATAGTATCGTATGACGGTATACATTAAGAGAAAATAGATTATTTGACTTATTTTGTAAACTAATTTGATTCGATTTTAAAATCTAAAATTTTATTTGATATAATTAAAAATTTAAGATTTTTTCACTAAAATTAGACAAAGACAATTTTTTTTATTATATATAATCAGAAACCTAGGTTTTTTTCTTTTACTAAAATTAAAAAACTCAGGATTTATTTTGATAATAACCATTTTTCTTCTTATTGCGCACCACGAGAATATTTGATGGAAATAACATAGTAACGCTATTAGATTTAGTTTATTGTATGACGCGTCAATAACAAGACCTTCAAGCCAAGTTTCAAAGTTCTTTCTTAATTTTAGGTTTTATTTTTTCTAAAACTTCAATAGGATCCTTAATTCATAATATATCGTATAGGGATAAAGTTGTACTAAAAGAAACAATCCGGCAAAAAAGGGGTGTCTTTATGTTTGATGGGTGCAAATACCCTTTAATGATTTGATTTATTACTAAAAGAACCTTCAATAAAATTACTTTTACGTGCAACTTTTTAAAAAAAAAAAATTCTCAAAATATATCTTTTATTATAAAAAATCTTTAGACGCCCCTATCAAACAAATCCATAATTATGAATAATTTTTTATTTTGAAAGGACTTTTGAATGATTTTTGATTTTTTTTGGATTCAAGTCACAAAAGCACTACTTTTTCTTCTAGGTTCAAATGAGTTGTTTTTGTTTTTCTTTGTTGTCTTTATAACACATTTATAAAGACAAAATTAGTTTAGGTTTGTTATGAATTTGTTGGAGATTGTTATTGATGAAGAACATCGTGTCAATAAATTCGGTTTTTATTTATGTTGATATGAATCTGCTTTTCTGTTTCTTATGATGTATTTACATAATTTTATTTTCCAGATTTATTTGTTTTTCCAGTTGATAATGAATCTTGCAAAGAAAAAAATGAGTGAGTTGGTGGGTGGGTAGAAAAATGAATTACAATTATGCTTTTAAGGGTTATTTTGAAATACGTACAGGGTATAGCAATATCTAAATTTATAAATTTAAATGAGTGGTGAATTTGGTTAAAGTACAAAGAGAGTTTATTAGGGTATCAATTGTCCCACCACACACCTTACTTGTTTAAAGTGATTATTTTACTGAAATACCCCATTGGATGTTTACTATGTAGTATCCTTTTAGGAAAATTGACGTAAATAATAGTAATTTTGACTAAAATAACTTTTTAGGAGTGTTTTGAAAAACAATTTTTCTAGTAGTATTTTATTGCTTTGTAATCCTATGTGATGAAGGGTTACAGAATTTATANATAATTTTATAGTCATAAGTTGTGTGATCCCTATCATATAATTTATGACACTACTATAAATATTAATTTGAAAAAAAATATAAAAAAAAAATCATTTTTTGCCAAATTAATATTATCCAAGTCAATTTCTCATCCTTTTAACCACATTTGGTACACACCCGATTTTTATTTATTTTTTTTCCACCTTTCTTATAATTCTTTATTATTAGCAAAAAGGTCATTTTATGGAATTACATTAATGTACATATAATAAATAACATAGAAGTTTATTTCTTCTCACATTCTTTTAAGGACAATCATTAAATATTGACTACTTAGGTCAATTTATACAATAAATAGTCCTAAGAAATCAAAGTGGGTCGTTATCAAAATTTTGACCCATTTTCTAAGCATGTGATGAAAAAAAAGAAAAACTATTAATCATTTACAAAATTAAGACTTTCTATTTAATAAAATTTTGAAATTTCAAAATTACTACCAACTTGACCTCGGTCGAAAAACTCAAAAACCAAAGAGGTGACATCGGAAAACTGCTAATCATATTGACTAGGGTTGAAATTAGCAGTCAAAAATTGATTGAAATAATTGGGATTTTCAGTTGAATGAAGGAGCAGCCAGGATATGGGTCAAGATTTACGAAGGAGTGGGATGCTACAAGCAGACGTGGTGGCAGAAACAGTTTAGAATTTGTTGGTAATTTAAGTTGCGTGACATAGTAATAGAAGTTAGTTTTGAAAATATTTATAGATAATCCATTTTTTTCATTACAAGTCCTTAACAGACTCTAGATGTAAATATGTACTTTTGTTTCCTCTCCTAAATAGGTTGACCTTTTTTTTTTTCCCTTGTAGTAACGTATTTCAATAGTATTATGAATTCCAACAACAAGTTTTTTTAGTTTTAATTTAGTCATTAGGAATAATAACTCAAGAATCATATTCTTTAACCCTAAACAAATAATTAAAAAAGACTGCAACTTTTTGTGATAAAATGAAATCTAAAAATACGAAAAGTTATTTTTAATTGCTTTTAAAATTCGCATTAATTTTTTTTTAAAAAAAAAAGTGGGGCTTAACTAATGATCTCCACTTATTACAAATTAAAAGAAAATACCTACTACTATCCAATTCTCACCCCACCCCATTAGAAATTTAAAATTCACATTACTTAGGTCTACTTGGATACACTTTCGTTTTCTGTTTTATGTTCAAATAAACAAAAATTTACAAATTGTATTCTGGAAAACATGCTTAGTAACATTGTTTTTGTTTTCTATCTCAAAATATTGTAAATTTTTTAAAAATAATGGAATTCACTTTCAGTTTTTTTAAAACAAAAAGTAAGCGCAAAAGTGGAATTTTTTCAATAAAATTTATAAAAGTGATATTTTCAGAAATAAATTTCAAAAGTGATATCTTTGAAATAAATTTTTTCAAAAAATAGTAATTTTGTAGATGATATTTTTGAATATAATTTTAAAAATTATATTTTTTAAATAAAATTTTGAAAATGTTATTTTTATAATTAATTTTTATAGTTACCAAGTATGTTATGTTTTTTGATTTTTTTAAGTTTAAAGTGATTTTATGTGACTAAGCAAGTTTCTTATTTTTAAATTTAAAAACATAAACAATTTTTTTTTTTTCAGTTTTTATAAACAAACATTGAAAATGTATTCAAGCATGGCTTTAGAGTCTGCTTAGATATACTTTTATTTTTTGTTGAAGTAAAAAAATTACAAATATTTTTAGAAAGCATGCTTGGTAATACTGTTTTTGTTTTCTATTTAAAAGGACTTTAAACAAAATTTTAAAAATACTGGAAGTGAAAATTTTTCACTTTCAAAAATTTGTTATGTGATTTTATGTGCTACGAAGTAGGTTTCTTGGTTTTAAAAGTCGATAACACAAACAAATTTTTTTGCTTTTATTTTCAATTTTTATAAACAAAAAATTGAAAGTGTATAAGGGCATGTTTAGATACACTTTTGTTTTGTTTTATGTATAAATAAACAAGAATTTACAAATGTTTTTGGAAAACATGTTTGATAACATTGTTTTTGTTTTTATTTAAAAACAATTGTAAAAAAAATTTTAAAAATAGTGGATGTGAAAATTTTTCACTTTCAAAAAATCTTTATAAACAAAAGTAAACCCAGAAAGTTGTATTTTTTAAAAGAAAAATTTTAAGTGGTATTTTTATAAATAAATTTCCAAAAGTAATATTGTTTGAAATAAAATTTTAAAAATATTATTTCATAGATGATATTTTTCTAAATAAATTTTTTAAAGAGGTATTTTTCTCATTATCTTTTCTTACTACTAAGCATGTTTTTGTATTTTGTTTTTAAAAATAAAGTGATTTAATCTGTTACCATGCATGTTTTTATTTTTAAAATTTAGAAACATGATAGATTTTTATTTTTTGTTTTCAATAATTTATAAACAAAAAATTGAAGTATATCCATGTATAGCCTTATTTCATTCATTCTTTCAAAAACAAAGCCAAAAAAAAAAGGTGGTATTATGAAAAGTACGGGAACCTACTGTAGATATTTGAAAAATACAGTAACAAGGAAAAAGCTGAAAAAAATCGGATATCAAGACAGAATGGTTACAAAATACGTACTCACAATAATTTTAGAAAAAAAAAGGGATAAGGCCATAGTGCTCGATAGCGTTGATCGCTGATAGCGTCTGATGCGGACGCCATCCCCAAATTTTTACTTTCTTTTTAAAAAAAATTGATTTCTTTGATCATGTTTAGATACACTTTCAATTTTTTTGTTTATAAAACTTAAAAAAAAACAAAAATTTTATTTGTATTTTTAAATTTTAAATTTTAAAAGTAAAAAATTTGCTTGATAACACATCCAATCTCTTTTCATTTTTAAAAACAAAAAAAAAAATGAACATTTTTGAGGGCTTTATATAAAATTCCAGGCCCAAAGTACCAAAAATTGAAAATTTTGGGTTGATTTTTTTTGAAAAATTTATTACTTTTTGAAAGTATTATTAGAAGAATCATATTTTTAAAAACTATTTAGAAAAATATCAGTTTTATTCAAAATTAGTATTTTTCAAAAGTACTTAAGATAACCAATTAAGTTATTTAGAGTAACCAATCCACTTACTTAAAGTAAGAATTCAAATTATTTCAGGTAACTCGATTAGTTACTTTAAGTATCTCATCAATTAATAAAAAGTTATATTTTTTTAAATATTTTTAAAAGTAATATTTTTATAATTAAATTCAGAATTTTTCAGAAAAATTTTAAATTCCAGGATTTTTCAATCTTTTTGAAAAATTACAATAAAAAAATCAGATTTCCTCCTATAATTATAACAGTTAATTAAATAAATATCATTTTTAAAAACTAATTTAGAAAAATATCATTTTTAAAATTTATTTACAAAAATTCCATATACGAAATTTTTTATATTTTATTTAGAAATGTCACTTTTAAAAGTTTATTTAAGAAAATACTACTTAAAAATTTTATTTTAAAAAAAACACTCTTTGGGTTTATGTTATGTTGTAGTAAAGTTGTGAATCCATTATTTTCAAAAATTTTGTTTATAATTTTTTTTTAAATATAAAACAAAAATAATGTAACCAAGCATGTTTTTCAAAAAGTTTTGTAATTTTTTTTATTAGCATAAAATAGAAAACAAAAACGTAACCAAGCAGGCTTCTTAAATTTGTCTTTCTTTGTTTTTTTCCCCCTTAAGTTACTTAAAAAAAACATTTGAATAATTGATCTACATTATAACAAGTATGAAATATTAATTGCCTACCGCATATTTTTTAAATAATATTTTAAGTCAGATTTAGTGAAGAAGAGGAGGAAAGATTATGGGAGAATTGAAAATGTATATTTGTGTTCGTTGTACAAAGAATGACTGTACACATTAAAGATATATACAGAGCTACAACACAAGATAGGCTACCAACCCTAGTCACGTGCCTACATTATACATTAAATGATTAAATCTTAACTAATCTTTAATTAAGGAAATATCTGCAGCTTTATTAGTTCTAACATTTTAAAATGATATATAGCGCATCATTTAATAAAATTAATTTCTAAGTATGATATATATTTTTTTCCTGGAAATAAAGAAGCCAAATCCCATTCTCATATTACAGATATTATAGGCAATCTAACATGATACTTATGATATAATTTTTTGTCATAAACAATTAACTTGGTTAGATAGCAACCTATACTCATGGTATTTTTTTTTTCTCGATTTATCTAGATACCATGGTAATTTGGTTGAATAATTATGATAATATTGTGTATGTGTTTTTTTTTTTCAATTTACTTGGATATTATAAGTATTTTTTTCTTAAAAAATGAGGTTTAATTAATAATCTCCACTTATTACAAATAAAATAAAATACTCACAAACCCTGCGAGTCAAACTCTCAATCTACTACCTAATCCCTACCCCATCTCACCTACTGAGCTATAAATAACTATAAATAACTTAGTTAGATACTTATATCATTTATTTTATTTTATTTTTTATCAATTTACTTTGATACTATAAGTAACTTAGTTAGATACCTATAATAATTTTTTTCTTTTTCTTCCTCTCTTTTTTTTGTTCCCCTCTTTACTTAGATACTATAAGTAACCAAATTAGATACCTATGTTAATTTCTGGCTCTCTTTTTTTTTTTCTTTTTTGCATTTCCATATTAAAAGCAAAACTATAATAATTTTTCATTTAAAAAAAATACAATAATTTTCTAAGTATTATATTAGGTGACTGAGGGTGTCGCGGTAGCAAAAATTATACTTATAGTAACTAGAGAAGATACTTATGGTAACTTATTCTAATTTCTCAGATACTATAAGTATCTCAATAAAGATATAGTATCTCAATAAAGAATGATGCTAGGTATACCAAAATGTGTACCAAATTTTTAATACCAATACATATGACATATGAGTTGTTACTATTTAGTGATTAAAAGCTTACTATAAATAAAGTAATTATATTCACCAATTGAATGTTACCAATTCACATACTACATATGCTGGTATTAAAATATATAGCATTATTCTTAGTGAAATACCTACTGCAAATTAAATAGATACTTGTATACTCTTGGTACCTTGAATAGATACTTAGAATAAATAAAATTTCATCCAAGACAATAATTCAATTGATGAAGGTAGCTAGATTAGATACCTTGGTAGTAAAAACAATAAATGAAAATTAAAAGAAAACAACTTTAGGATAACATTCCAATGGAACCTAATATT
This sequence comes from Parasponia andersonii, assembly GCA_002914805.1. Classification (NCBI taxonomy): domain Eukaryota; kingdom Viridiplantae; phylum Streptophyta; class Magnoliopsida; order Rosales; family Cannabaceae; genus Trema; species Trema andersonii. The sequence continues at coordinate 111,789 of JXTB01000338.1, read as the reverse complement.
AGCAATATAGTAGAATATAGTATCCAATTTGGGACCTAATTCAATTCTAATATCCGATAAACTAAAACTACAATTTTAGGGGTTATTTGGCATCAAAACTAAAAAATAATTTTTTGTTTTTAAAAATAGAAAATTGTTTTTTGAGAACAAATAAGGGTGCTTAGTATTGTTTTATGAAAACAGTTTTTAAAAATAGAGTTAAAAAAAAACTGAAATTTTAGAAAACATCAAAATGTTATTTTTAAAGTATTTTCTTAATTTTTTCTTTTTCTAAAAAAAAATAAAATTTATTTCACATGATTTTCGCATATACACATTTTCTCGTAACTTTCTCTCTCATCATTTTTTCTCACCACTTTCTCTCTCTTCAATCTCTCTCATCACTTTCTCTTTCCTCATCCTCTCTCATCACTTTCTATTCCTTCATTTTTTTAATCACATTATCTCTCCTCATTCTCTATTATTACTTTACTTTTTATAACTTTTTTTTTTATCTTTATTTTCTATCCTCATATATTCTTATCAATTTCTTTCTCTTGTGTGTTTTCAATAGTTTTTTTCCTTCTATCTTTCTCAACACTTTTTATTTTCCTATTATCTTTTTATCTTTTATCTATTTTTAAATAAAAAATGCACATCACATTCTTTTTTCAAAAAATAAACATATAATAATTTTTATAATTAAAATAAGTATTTATTTTAATATTGTTTAATTTTCTCTCCCTAATTTATGAAATATTTATCTTCTTATTTCATTAAAAAAATTATAAAAACTACATTAATAAAATTTTATTATATATTTATGCTCTAGTCCTGAGTTACACCAAATACATACAATTCTAAATAATCTAATCTAGTCCAGTCCAATCCAATCCTAATTATTAGTCCATTCCAATCCAATCCAGTCTTGCGTACCAAACGAGCCGTATGAGTTGACATGCTTGCTTCTTTTCTTTTTTTTTTTTTTCAGTTTATCATTCCTAATGAAACAATTTTTTCAATTAAGACATTAATTTCTCATTTTATTCAAAAGGAAACCGGCATTTATTTCAAATTGTTATTTCCAAAAAGATACTTTATTTATAGAAAATATAGTACACATGTTTTCCAGCAGAAAAAAATTCTACATGTGTTAGTATTCTCAAAAGATCCGTAGAAATTGAAGGCATTTATTGTTAGTGCCAAAAAAAAACATTTATTAAAATACATGCGTTACTCTGGATTTTATGGTATAACATCTTAACCGACAATTCAGTAAGTACATGTGTTACTTTTCTTAGAGTAGTATGTGGTGCTATATAACAAAGACACATATTGCTTTAGTAATTCATTTTATTTAATTGTTTATTATAAAACGCTTTGGGCATTGTTTTGAAACATAATTTAGCCGATGATTTATTTATTTTTGTTCTTTTTCTTCTTCTATCTTCCATGAAGAACTATGTGTAGACTTCATCTCCTTCATCGGACAACAAATGAATACTGGTAAGACTCCCTAAATAGATTTAGGTAGTTTTATTTATTTGAATATTTTATGATATGCTTGGGTTCTTCTTTGATATCCATCTTTATTTTTTGTTTAAATTTTGTGCAAATATTGTCCTTCAAGTGAAATCTTTATTATGTGATGACTAATGAGGATGTATCTTAGATTTTGAGTAAGTGTCGCAACATACATGTTTTTTTCCCGCTTTATTTTGTGATTAGTTGATTACAAGAGTACACCATATTAGGGGAAGGCATGTACTGTACACCATATTACGGAAGGAATGTATTGCTTTATTTGAATTGTTTAATATAAAATTGCTTGGGGACTTTTTTAATATGGTATTAGACGAAGGCCTATAGAATTTTTTAGTTTTAGTTGTTTAATAGAAAATTGTTTTCGACCTTCCTTCTCTTATGTTAAATTTGAGAAAGAAAGAGAGAATATTTTGCAAAGAGAAAATTATCTGTATTAACAGAAAATAAACAAACTAGAAAAGATCAATTGTCTAAAAAGAAAATGAAAAGCATTTTAACCAATGATGATCATAATTTAGAAACAACTATATTGGAATCTAATTCCCGCCTAGGTAATTTATTTTATGTTCTAATTAATTGAACTTTATTTTTGTAAATTATTTATTTATGTTTATATAATGCCATAGATGTCTCTATCAGTGTTTTGAACTTGTATTTAATATTGTTTGTCTCAGTAAGTGGATATGGACAATTAGAATTTCATCCTGTAAGTAGGAGAGAATAAATGATGAGATGATTAATAGAATTTTTGAAATCGGTAAGAACAATTTTTTTATCACATTTTTTTAGATCTATGCAGACTCGATAGTTATTTTTTATGCAGGTTAGACTTCAAAGCAAATGAAAAGCAAAAAAGAGACTACTCGTGACAGACATGCAACTAGTATGAAGTTGTTGCTCTAAAGATTTCCTAATTGAATAACGCTTCTCAAGTTTTATAACCAAATCTATTTCTCTATTTTACAGGTATCAGATGTAAAAGACGTCAAAATACAACTCAAATATTAGAAAATGTAGTAGAACTTGTACATTAAAATTACCGACAATATGTAGACATTGTAATGCTGAATTTTTTTCTCATGAAAGTAAAAACTTTTGCTGCTCAGATGGAGAAATTTTATTAACTTCAAATGATATTCCTCAACAATTATATGATTTATATACCTCCAAATCAAATAATGCTTTAGAATTTCAAAAATATATCCGAACGTATAATAAAATTTTGCTTTCACGTTAAATATGATAAAAATTTACGTAAAAATGGAAAAGATATATATAAATTTGAAGTTCAGGGACAAATTTACCATTATATAAACGAATTCTTTCCTTAGGTAATTGTACATCTAATTTAAATATCTATTTTTACGTAAAAATGGAAAAGATATATATAAATTTGAAGTTCAGGGACAAATTTACCATTATATAAACGAATTCTTTCCTTAGGTAATTGTACATCTAATTTAAATATCTATTTTTATGATACAGAACATGAAATAGAGAATAGATTGAATTATTCTCCTAAGTTTAATGCAAATATTTTACGTGTATTGATCGATATCGTACAAATTATTTCTTATTGTTTATTTTTCTGCCATCTTAAAGATATAATGGATTTAAAAATTATAAAATTCGTATAACATCAGATCCTCATCTAGATCAAAGAGTATATAATTCTCCTTTAGCCTCTCAAGTTGCTGCAATATGGTTAGATGATAATTCTAAAGCAAAACATAAAAATCATGATATAATTGTTTATTCATATTCAGGTTTTAGTCAAAGAATTCAATATTATTTTGGTTGTTACAATCCTTTAAAATATCCTTTATCATTTCCTGGTAGAGATGTCGGTTGGGATCAAGGTATCTTAAAGAAAATAAACAACATAAATTACATTTGATGAACATTTAATTAACTTAGAAAGTATACATTCTGACATGGAACTGATACAAAAGGAGAGTACAAGTACATAAGTTACTAAATATGTGTGATAACAATTTATTTCTGGATCATGCTTTCATTTATTGTACTTTTTTTTTTCTTTTCAGTCCATAAGATTAAGAAGAAAAACACAGTTTCTTGTTGTCAATATTATTGTTACAAGCTTCAAATTAGATCTACAGATAAATCTTTATTATTATATTTTGGACGTCTTCTTCAACAATATGTTGTAGATATATATGTAAAACTTGAAACACAAATATTAGATTATATTAGAAATAAACCAGACGAGATTCGTGATGATTTATATCAAGAAATTATTGATAATATTGAAGTTGGAGAAAATCGATGTTCTAAGATAGGAAAAAGAATTGTTTTACCAGCTACTTTTATCGGGGTCCAGAGATATGTGTAAAAGATACATTGATACTATGACATTAGTACAACAATTTGGGAAACTAGATATCTTCTTAATTATGACTTGTAATCCCAATTGACATAAAATTAAACAAGAATTGCAAACATAAGAAAATGCTCAAAATAGACAAGATTTAGTAGCTCATATATTTAGAGAAAAATTAGAGGAATTAAAATATGAATTGTTCAAAAAACAAATTTTTGGACATGTAGTAGCATATGTATATGTTGTTGAATTTCAAAAGAGAGGTATTCTGCATGCTGATTTCTTAATTATCTTAAAATCTAATTCAAAGATCATTAATCCAGAAAGTTTTGATAGGATTGTAAAAGTTAAGATACCAAAATCAGAGAAAAATAAATATTTACATTCAGTAGTTATTAAACATATGATGCATGACTCATGAGATGAGTTAAATCCAACTAATATTTGCACGAAGAATGACAGATGCAAAAATCATTATCCTAAATTATATTCTTCAAAAACATACGATGGACACAATGATTATCCAAAATATAAAAGAAAATATGATGGTCAAAAAGTTAAAGTGAAAGGACATTACCCACTCAATCAATGGGTTGTACTTATATTTGCTTGCAAAATTTGATTGTCATATGAATGTAGAAATGTGTTATACTGTTAAAACTGTGAAATATTTGTATAAATATATATACATATATATAAAGGATATGACCGGATTGCAATTTATATGAATTCAGAAGATTATAATAATATAGATTAAATTAGCAATTTTCAATTAACTAGGTGGGTATATAGTTATATTTAGAAATTGGATACCACATGAGCCTCACTTAATATATAGTTATAATTAGTTATTAACAGACTAATACATCATGTCGTGTTGATCATGTCGTGTTGGACTATAAAAAGGGAAATAGCTTTGATATGCGTGCTTTATTTTATATATATATATATATATATATATATATATATGGTTGCCAATACAATAGGTATTTTTTTTTTTACCTATGGGTAGATATTTTTTTTTAGCCGTTAGATCACCATCTAATGGTGATCCAATGGCTATAATGAAGTACATGAAAAGACATGCATCATTAATGTTCTTTCTCTCTCTTATTTTTTACAATAAAAAAATATGCATGCTAAATTTTCGTTAGCCAAATTGATACCTATGCATAGATTAAAAAAAAAATACCTATTAGATTGGTGCCCTATATATATACTGATATAAAAAAATGGTAAATTGCGCGAATAATAAAATTGTTGAATAAATGGTAAAAGTAGTGTCTTTGCACTAAATCCAGAGTCTTGCACTTAACCCATAAAACAATACCAAAAAAGGAAAAAAAAATTAAATCCCAAGCACTAAACACATAATTCTAGTCCAAACAATAAAACGCGCGAAGAATGGAATTAAAAACAAGCCCAAATGCTCCTTGCTATCGAATTAAAAAAAGCCCAAATACTCTTTGTTATCGAATTAAAAACAAAAAAAACAAGTCCAACTATGCTTCTTGCTATCGAATTAAAACAAGTCCGAATACTCCTACTGGAAGAATAGCTAGCAGCATGTCCTGAAAAAAAAAAACCTACTATGAGATAGACTGAAAAAAAAAAAAAAAAGAAAATTAATCTTAAATATATTAAAAAAAATTACAAAAGGAAAAAGAGAAAAAAAACAAATATTACCTTTAAAAAAAAAAAAAGTCCTCACAGTAGGAGATGAATGCCGCAAGAAAAGATGGTGTAATGATTGATGATATGCCTCTTGGCATTAACTTGGTGCTTCTGTAAGGGCTCGCCCTTTGGGTACGATCGCCCACACATGGGACAAGGAACTTTTGACTCAGTCTCAATCTCAGTCTCAGTCTCTGGCTCTATCTCTATAATATTGGTAAATAAGTGATATTCCATTATTTAATAATGGTAAATAAGTGATATTCCACTATTTATTAGGGGCACAATAGTGAATATACCATTTTACATTGGAGGTAAATGAGTGATATTTGTTTTTGAAGTGATGTACCACTTTATACAATGGTAAATAGAGAATTTACTAAGAGTATATTAGTAAATATGTCATTGTAAATAANTTATATACTACCTCTTAATAATGATAAATAAGTAATTTACCAAAATTATAATGGTAAGTACAAATCATTACTATTAAGAAAGAGATATATTTGTTCATAACATCAAAAAAGGATTATCTAGTATATCATACCTTTAAAAGTGAGTATTTTTGTTTAATCCCCATTAACTTTTGTCAATAAAGGCTTGCGAGCCTAATGGTTGGGTCTCTTGTAAGAGAAATTAGGTAAAATATACATCAAGATATGCATATTTTGGTCTATATGCTCCGTTTAAAAAATCTCTGAAAAAATATGCATATGGACAAAATTACCCTTAAAAATATTAAGAAAAAATTATGCACATCACATTTAATTGATCTGAATCTCTCTCTCGCACAGAAACTCTCTTTCGACTGAAAATCTTAGGTAATTCAAGAATTATAGTACTCCATAATCCATACTCGCACAAATTCCCGTTCTTATCTCTTACAACACCGTCAAACTCAGCATTTCCCTATTTTCTCTCTTCATTCTTCTCCACATAATTATGAGTATAGTCTAAAATAGAATATCATCAAATTTCGAGATATTATGAAGTAATTTATGTGTGGAAAAATCATTTTGAGGTTAATTTTTGTGAATTTTAAAAAAAAAATCGCGATAATTTTTGATGATTTTCGATGAAAATTGTATTCTCATAAAAATTTCGACGAAAATGGTATTTTTAATGCTATTTTAATGAATTTTCGATGTATTTTCGATGATATTTTGATAAAAGTGATATTCTTGTTAATATTTAGATAAAAATGATATTTTCGATAATTTTTGACATAATTTCGATGAAGTGGTACTTTCAATAAATTTTTTTTAAAAAATACCACTTTTATCGAAATATTATCGAAATTACATCAAAAATTGTCGAAAATGTCACTTTATCGAAATATTAATAAAAATACCATTTTTATCGAAAATTCATCGAAAGTGCATCAAAATTGCATCAAAAATACCATATTCATTGAAATTTTGCTGAGAATACAATTTTAATCGAAATATCATCGAAAATCATCACAATTTTTTTAAAACTCGCAAAAATTAACCTCAAAATTATTTTTCCACATATTAATTACCTCATAATATCTCGAAATTTGATAATATGCTATTTTAGACTATACCCATAACTATGTGGAGAAGAATGAAGAGAGAAAATAGGGAAATGATGAGTTTGACGGCGTTGTAAGAGATGAGAACGAGGTTTTGTACGAGTATAGACTATGGAATACTATAATTCTTGGATTACCTAAGATTTTCAGTCAAGAGAGAGTTTCTGTGTGAAAGAGAGAAAGATTCAGATCAATTAAAGGTGATGGACATAGTTTTTTCCTTAGTATTTTTTAGGGTAGTTTCATCCACATGCATATTTTTTCAAAGAGTTTTTAAACTGAGCATATAGACCAAAATATGCCTATTTTCATGCATATTTTACCTAATTTCTCTCTTGTAAGCCTTTCAAGTCCTAGGTCCAAACCAACACATTTCTTTTTACTTTTTATTTTTTTAATAATATTTTTTCTTTTTCTTATTTTCTTTTTCACTTCTACCCCAAAAACCAATTTGTTTTTTTTTTCTTCTTCCTTAATTCTCTCTTTTTTCTTTTCATTTATATGTTTCTTTTTCTTCTTTTCTTTTTCACTTTTAGTCCAAAAAAACCAGTTTGGTTTCTCAATATTTTTTTTTTCTTCCTTAATTTTTTTCCTCATTTTATAATTCTCTTTTTCATTTCCACCCCAAAAATCCAATTTTGTTAATCAATTTTTTTCCGTAATTCTTCTTTTTTTTTTAATTTTATATTTTCCTTCTTTTCTTTTTCACTTCCAATCCAAAAATAATTTGGTTTCTCAGTATATTTTTTTCCTTAATTTTTTTTTCTTTTTATTCTTTTCATTTTCACTTCCACTCTAAAAACAATTTGTTTCCAAATTTTGATTTCTAAGGACTGAGAAAACAATTTGGTTTCTCTACATTTACTTAAGAAATCAATTTACTTTATACACAAAACTAAATAATATTAATTTGATATTCTAGTTCCATAGTACCTACTACTAGAAATTAATTTGG
>JXTB01000338.1:28442-101603 GCA_002914805.1 Parasponia andersonii | reverse complement strand
GTAGGTTTCCTTTATTGTATTTGCGTGTTTCCCTCTTCTTATAGGTTTCCTGTTTGTTAAGGCAAACTATACGGAGAAGGTCGCACAAAACCTGTAGAAGCGGTCGCATATAACCATCACGGGAGAGGTCGCATACATCATTCTCAGAGGAGGTCGCATATAACACTTATGCGACCTTAGGATTTTAGACCGCACAACAACAACCATATATATATATATATGTTATAATATATAAGATTCACAATATAGTAGGTAATTTTTTTTAGCCGTATATATATATATATAAATTGTGTCTCATGCATTATTTATGCTTTATGTGCTACTGCTGCTCCGGTGCTCCCTATCCTATACATTGTCTTTGTTTCTTTTTCTGATAGCAAAGACGCTTGGCATCGTGAACCAGGAGGGGGTTGCTACTTTACAATAAATATATGAGATTGTTGAACAAGGGAAGACCTAACCAAAAGACTCAGAAGACGAACCGGAAGAGAAGATGATGATGAAGAAGTAATAGAAGCTCCTGAATGCAAACTTTATAAAGAGAACCTCATGAAAAATTTGGGTTCCACCTCCACTCACTCGCCTCGATCGTAATTCATGGGAGGTTTATTTATTAAGTTTTGTTATGCAATGGTGTTTTAGGTTTGAGTTCTTTTTTCAATATAGAGACGGTTAATGTGACATTAATTTGGATAGTACTGAGCTACTGATACACTTTAAGTATGAAATAATTAGCTAACAAAATCAGAATAAAAACTTTTAAAATCTGATATATCTATGGCCATTTAGCTTAAGAAAAATGTGGACATTTGTTAACATCAAAACGGCCGTAATTACTCGTAAACATGACTTTCGCAAAGAAAAACATATCAAGGAAAGCTGTCCTAAAATATTTTTTGAACCCTTCCCATCCAGATTCCAACATTGGTTTACCGCATCGGTTTTGTAGTCGTGTGTCTAATGATTTTTTTTTATTGGAGTTTGGAACCTCAGTGATGATTGGATGAGGAAGAATGTCATTTACTCGTGTGAATGCGGTTTTGCAAAACTGTGTTTTGTTTTATCAACTTGATTGTTTGGACTGTTATAGAGCTAATATCTTACTTCTTTCCGTTTCCTAATTCACATATCCATTTTGCCACTTCTTTGCCTTTTCATTATCACATTTGTTTTTTGATTACAGACAGTTCCCCTTGATATTTTCATGAGTGCGACCGAGCTTGGAATTTCTTAACAGCAGCTTGAACCGTCAGCGCTATACCACTAGGAGAATAGTAAATGGTTTCTGTCAGTACTCAGTGACACCAAATTCAATCTTCTTTTCCATCTTCATACAACTATGCAGGAGCTCAACCATTACATGGATATCTCCAGCTTGTGGATGAGAGTAATCTCCAGCAACAAACTTAAATGCTGTGTTACCAACATGCACTAAACTGTAACCAGCGACAACCCTTAACCCTCTCTCCTTCATCAACCTTCGCATATTTGCGGCATCACACCAAAACCCACCAGCAGCATACAAACTTGAAGCCACTAAGTAGCCTGTCGAGTTCAACGGCTCCAACTCAAGGACGCGAGAGGCCGCTTCTGAACCCAGTTTGCTGTTTCTATAGCTTCTACAGGCACTCATGAGTGCCCCCCAGGCATTTGCACCAGCCTCTAATCCTTCAGGCATTTTCTCTATGAAGTCCATTGCAGTGTCCAGCTTTCCTGCCCGACTCAACATGTCCACTACGCAGGAATAGTGTTCCAATCTAGGCTCAACCCCGTGGTCTTGAGCCATCGAGCTGAAGAAGGAGAGACCCTCTTCAACTAATCCTCCATGACTGCAGGCAGATAAGACGCAGAGAGCTGTCACTTCATTTGGATTCAGGCCATGGAGTTTCATATCAGCGTGCAAAGCTAAGGCTTCGTGTGCAAGACCATTCATACCATATGCTGCTATCATGGCACTCCATGAGACGATGTTTTTCTCCAGAATTTGGTCAAAGGCGCATCTAGAGGCTTCTATTGCCCCACATTTCGAGTACATGTCGAGAATTGCGGTTCCAACGGCTACTTCTGCAGCCAATCCACATCTAATGGTGATTCCATGTGCCCACTTGGATCTCTTCAGTTCAGCTAATAGTGAACTAGCTTCAAGAAGATTTATAATGGTGATTGCGTTGGGCTTTTCTTGTGCCTGTTGCATTTCTTGGAACACAGCAATTGCTTCATCTGGCCTGCCACAATGAGAAAACCCAGCAACCATAGTGCTCCATGAAACTACATCCCTGCTTTTGATCCCCTCAAAAAGTTTTCGTGCTTGATCAATGAGACTGCACTTTGCATAAGCATCAAGTAGAGAGTTGAGCACCGTTTCATTTGATTCATATCCCTTCCTGATGATTACACAGTGGGTTGATTGGCATTGTAATGGTTCCATAAAATGCTTACTTGTTTGAAGAATATTCACAAGTGAAAACTCATCTGCTTCAATTCCATCCTTCCCCATAGAATAGAACAACGATAGAGCTTCCAAATGCTTCTCATTGAGGACAAATCCAGATATAATAGAATTCCAAGAAACATTATTTCTTCGAGGCATCTCCTTAAAAACCTTATAGGCAGAATCAGAATCACTACACTTGGAATACATATCAATTAAAGAGTTCCCAATAAATAGATCCCAATCCAAACCTCTACGTATCACCAATCCGTGGACCAATGTTCCCATAGTTTGGTCCCCTAAGTTAGCGCATGCTTTTAGAACACTAACCATAGTGACTCCATCTGGTTCAATTCCTCCTTTAGATGTCATATTGAGAAACGTCTGCACGCCAATTTGAGCTTCCCCACAGTGCACGTAACCCCCAATCATAACACTCCAAGAGATGACGTCTCTGTCAAACATTTCATCAAACAACTTGTGAGCTCTCTTCATGTCAACTCCTGCATACATACTCAACAACGAGTTTCGAACTGAATGAATAGCCAAAAACCCACCTTGAATCACATAACCATGTAACTTGTGCCCTTCTATATTTGCTCCCAAACTACGACAGGCCTGAATTACAAGCACCAAGGTAGAAGTATTGGGTTGAAACCCAGCAAGCCTAGCCTCTTTAAACCACTCTAACCCTTCTCCTAGAGCACCCAGATCAAGGTACCCGTATACCAAAATATTCCAAGAAACTGAATCTCTGCCCCTCATGCTGCTAAAAACACCTAATGCAGCATCCAAGTACCCAGATTTAGTGTACAAGTCCATGGTGGAATTACCAATGGAAGTGTGCGATTCAAAACCCTTTTTCATCAAATATCCATGGACTGATTTTCCATAGCTAAGGGAGACATTTGAACATGCTTTTAGAATGGAAGGAAACACAGTAGGGTCTGCTAGTTGTGCTCCAGCCTTTTTCATCTCATGAAAGTGGCAAAGTACTTCTTGCCATCTTCCTTTACTACATGACTCTTTGAGCCTCAAGTTCCAATTAGAGATCTGCTGGCTCAAGTGTACCGGGATGGTTGGTGGGCGCATCGCCAAGACGCAAGTGGGACAAGGACTTGGGTTCTAATGCAAGGTTCTTAAAAACATTACAGTTACAACCCTATATGCAGGGGGATGTGATCACTTCTTATCCCAAAAGACAACATCGTGAATATTCGACTATTTATTTCATTCAAATCCGAGTGAGTAATGTACTTGTTCAAAAAAATTAAGTTCACGGAAAAAGAAGAACTGGAGAGAATATAGAGAAGATACTGCATTAAATGTAAATAAAAGAAGATTCTGATGCAGTTGTGGGTAAGAGAACCTGTATAGCCTTTTTTTAATTATTTTTCTTACAAATAGATGTAATTATGGTCATAAATTTTATATCATTTATTTTTTTCCAAATTGGGTGTCTTTGCTCTTGACCGTTTCTGTTTTGTTTGGTAGTCGATTCAGCAAAAGCCAGAAATCCATTATGCCTAAATGGAAAAAAGGAGACGAGACAACATATGTCATTGAAAACAACAAAGAATTGCTATATTTCTCTCTTTGGATTTTAGGTATTACAAGGACGTTTCAAAAAAAAAAAAAAAAGGTATTACAAGGGTGTGAATTACGGGTGTTAGAAGTGGGGAAGCGATGAAAAGAATCATTATTCATTGATGTTACAATTTTGAAGATAAGGGTTATCAAACATTACGTATTTAGACCAGTATGACCTATACTTGTAAATAGCAAGATCCAACCATGGCTTGTAGTTTCCGTTGTAATGGATCACAGCTGCATTCTCTATCTCTGTTTGGTTGAGAGCTGGGTCATAGCCGAGTCCCAATACATGCCAGCCTCGATCCAGTGGATAAGTTAGATTGTAAAAAGTGATCAGACCTGGTGGCAAGGAGCCTAGTTTCCAAAGAGTTCTATCTTCGTTCTGTAAACATAGCTCTCATATCAGTTACAAGTAACAATAACAAATCACGAGCCACTAGGACCTTATTGAATGGAAACTTAAAATAGCCACTAAATATTGTAAAGAAACAAAAGGATCTCCAGGAATCAAACAAAAAGTGTTGCGAACTTACCAAATCCTGCCAACGATGATAAATTCCAGTAATGTTTCGCTTCTTCCACTCCTTCAGATTGAAGATATTCATGCCGTATGCCCAACCACAGGCATTTGGATCAAAGTTGTCAGAGATCTTTGGATTTGTGAAATTGAGATACTTATCAAATCTATGGAAGCTCTCCTTACAGGTCTCTACAGCACCATTCACCATTCCTTGCAGATCAAGAGACCAAAGAGGCGTCAAATCCTTCTGGACTACTATATCATCGTCCAGGAATAGAATCTTGTCCAACTTTGGGTAGACTTCAGGAAGATAAAATCTAAGGTGATTCAACATGGACAAATATTTTGGATTTCTATATTTAAGATTATCAGAACCCAGAGCAAGCGATGAAGGATGATTTGCCTTGAAATAATATTCCTTCAGTCGGGCAGATTCAAGCTGACGTAGAACAGAACAGTAAGACGAATTCAGCCACTTAAAATCATCAATGTTTTCAACCTTGATGGTTGCTCCAGCAGGAGGGTTGACGAGAAACCACATCTTCATAGCAGCAAAATTCAGTTTATCTGTGACTACATGGAAAACATGTTTCTCAGGTTCCTTTGCGTGCAGTACAGTAGAATTGACAACCACCGATGTTGCTAGTACGTTATCTGAAAAGATAGCATAATGGTAGAGAGAATTATCTTCAAGCTTTTCTTTGCTATTTTCCTCTCTTTTATGATAGCCGAGCAGGAAATAGTCCACTGCGAGCTGCAGAGGGAGGCAATGTAGTGGTTTAGGGACTGTTTTTGCTGCAAGCTGAATCAAGAATGCACTCTTCTTCTTTTGTGCATTTACATTGTCTTCTGTTGACTGAAGCATGGCTCTAAACTTCCTTTCCATTACAGGGCAGTCATATAATTTGTCCTTTGCCATGGAGAGAATGTGGCCCATTGCTTTTGCTTGCTCAAGTGCCCTATAGAAGAAGGAAATGAAGAAAACTATGCATAAGAGCAAAGAAAAGAGAATATGGCTTGTAGTTAGGAGAGATGACAGAGATTGAAAATACCTTGGTGGAAGCTCAGCATCAGAACTTGCTTCTCCAACAGCACGCTGGCTTTTTCTGGACTGTGTCATGAGTGAGTCATAAAGATTACTTTCATTATTTGTCTTGGCAATGTTTGCATAAGCTTTTGCCATTATGATCTGATCCCGCATAAGTTTCAAGGTAGAATCAGAGTTCAGATTTTCATAATCTCTCCTCCATATGCTGTATTTTCCCTTGACAGTGCTGTCAAAGCTTTTAGAGCGTTCAATTGCTGCAGATACCATCTGGTCGTCAGCTTCTTTATCTTGGCGTAGTAGCTCTGCAGTTCGAAGATTTATTCTTTCTTGCCGCATTTTCTGGGAAAAAATTAATAAATAAATAAAAAGAAAGAAGAATAAGAAGAAAGAAGAATAATGGGAACTAAACATACACCAAAACAAAGCTCCTGGGAAAAGACAAGCATTTGACTGAAACAGTACACCAGAAACATATTTCAAGCCAAGAAGGAAGCATTTGAGAGTTAACCTGCCGCTTGAGCTTCACTGGACTCATTGATAAGAGATTGGGGAATTGGACATCATCTTCTTTAGATCGATTCTCATCTTTCTCTCTCAATTCCAAAGATTGAAATGAGTCCTCTACTGTCTGAAAGTAAGAGAACAATCAAGTAAATTGCATAATAACGTCAAACTCTTGAGATAAAACAAACAGCAAAACCAGAGCAGACGATAACTCCTCGTCTAATCATCCACATCTATAACTACTACTGAATGTGTTCTGCTTTTTCAACTTTTATTGTCATTGTCCTGCACGATTTAATGACGACATCTTTCCTTCTAATCATCTTAAAGTACCTCCAAACTCTTTGGCTGATCCCGGCTATTAGGGTTTTCCAAGACCCAAGAAGCAGATAGGTCCCTCCCTTTCACCTTTCTAAGCCGAAAAGCACCAAAAGGGTCAGTGTACATCACTGTTATGTCAAAATCCTGTACGAAAATAAAAAAGAAAGAAAATAAGCAATTCTAATAACTTCTCTAACATAATTAATCCTCTAGGTACTAAATACCTGTTGATCTGAAAGACTACCAACTCCACTAACTGAAGAAGCACCTTCCTGCGCAGAAAACAACGACAACCAAGTAAATCGATGAAACATAACATAGGATGTAAACAAGTGATAGTGTAAACATATGCACACAGACATCGTCTAAGCCATTCATAATTCCATAGGGTATACATACAAGAATGAACATTCATGAATGTGTTCATAATGCATCATTTCAACGAGCATATACAAGTGACATTTCGAAGCTCTCTCATATACTATACAATAATTGCAAATAGCATACATACAGCAGATGTATAAGTACAAGTATTAAGATTAAAACCTGTCTCCTTCGACATTGCTCACATTCATACAATGATCGATACCCAGTGATATCTCTCTGACTGGAAAATAAATAGAGAAAAATCCATCGTAACTCGTAAATAATCCGCAAGATTGAAAAAATGTGAATAAATTTTTATTAAAAAAATGCCAAAATTCAAGAATATACAGGTGCCGAATGACCTTACATTGCCGAAGAATCTGAACTATCAGCTCCAGAGACAGCAACAAGCAAACAAGCCTTGATTAAATTATGCGAAAAAAAAATGGAAATTAGTACGCAAAGTAGCTGATCCAACTGTGGAAATTACCATTATCATTATCTATTATTCTAATGCATTTGAAGTAATACATTTCCAGTGAGAGCAATCAATCTACAGAGTCCGATCAAAGAATCATTAGCCCAAAATATGAGAAACCCAAACGTGGGATCTAAGAAGTCCGCACCGATCTGACATAATAATTAAAAAAAAAAAAGGAACCCTAGAAAAACCAAATAAGGTTAAGAACACAATGAACCATGTGCCATTACTGTAACTCCAAATCGCAACGCTTTTGGAATTGAAATTTTGGCAGAATAATCCGTCCAACCTAGAATCATCGTCAAGAAATAGCAAATGAAACAATCAAATTCAAATGAGGTACTGAATCATTACCAGTGAAACGCAGACGAGGAAAATGGAACCGAAGGTCCAAGAAGCCGTTGAAAGAGCTTTCATGGCGAATGTGTGTACTATCATAGGTCAAGTTTTTTTTTTTTCGATACAGTTCTTTACATGGAGATTATGGCTTGCCCTAACTCCTTTCCTTCTGTTTCTTCTTCTCCGGGCTCGCGACGCCTACTTCTTCTTGTTCTTCTTCTTCCCTTCTTTCTCTGCCTTTTTCTGCAATGAAGCGCGCCAGTCCAGTGACAACCCCATCACTTAAACGACATGTCTTTTATACCGACGGGGGCAAACTTTTATAGGGAAAATCGACATGTCGTTGACGTAAATAGATGGCGAATTTCTGAATTGTCAAAGTATCATCGACAAAAGGTGTGAATATAAACGACGGAAGCGTTTAAGCTTAAACGGTATGTCGTTTTCCCAAGCGACTGCAAATTTAATGAGGGTGTTCGTCACTGAGAAAAAAATAGAAAAAAATATAATATAATCTAGTTTGGAGTAATATAGACATTTGAAAGTTAATAGATAAAATTAAGACCAATAAAATTCGGATAGTAGAATAGGACATTTGAAACTTTATGTACAAAATGAGCGTGGCTTATAATTGAAGAGACAAAAGATATGACAATTATAAAAATCCGGATTTTGGGAGGGTAATTTGGATATTTTACTAATTTTCTGGATATAATATTGGGGGGATTAATTTGTAAAAATTTTGTGCAAAATGACTAAATTGTAATTTTTTGGGGACAGAATTGTTAGAGATTTGAAAATTTGGGGACTTATGTACAATTTTTGAAAAATTGCACGGCCCCATAAAATAGAGCCACGTTCCCTGTTTCTTTTCCTCTCTCTCTCTTCCCCGACGCTCTCTCTCTCCTATACACGCTCGACCGAGAACTGAGGAAGCTGCCGCAGCTCACCTTCAGCCATCTTCTGCCTGCTCAGACCACCGGCGAAGCTCTCCCATGCCGCGCCGAGTCGACGCCGACCAGCTGCCGCCACCGGAGAGGCCGCCATTGCCGGAGAAGACGAAGTGAAGCATTTCGAATTTTTGGCCACCGGCGACGATTCCGACCTCCATTCGACCTCAAACCGGGCTCGTTGGATTCGTCTCGTTGCAAGGATTGTCAAGGTATATATATCTTAACCCTATAATGCCCGAATCAAAAGTTGTCATTTTTGGATATTTTGAGTTTAAGTTTGACTTTTTTATCCGGCCGTTGGATTGTGTTTTTGTTGTCATTTTTGGATTGTACTCAGAAAATGGGGAAGTTTGATATATATATTGCCTATGTTTGGTGACCGGCACAGAAATCGAGATCAGACGGTCGAGATTTATCTCGTTTTGCGTGCCGCTGGCCGGTGTGATCCTGGACCTGAATTGGACAAGTTAAATGTCTAACCTAGCTATTTTGGGTGCTAGGAATTTAGTGAAGAGGTCCGTTTGTGGAATTGAAGCTCCATTAAGAAATTGGTTTTTCGCAAGAGGACGATCGAAGGCTTGGAATTAGTTCTCGATCCTCCGGATGATCGTCAACGACACCTTAAGGATTCGATAGCATGGTATCACTATTCGAGCGAGGTAGAGACTCAATTATTTCTTTTTTATATCGTTTTCGAACAAAACTTATTTTCTGTAATATATTAGAACAAATGTGATTTTTGGTTTTCTTGAACATCTGTGATGGGAATTGATTGTATGATGTATACATATTGTATTGCTCTGGAAATTTTTTGAGTGCAGGTTATTTTGGGTATATTAAAAATAGGGTCGTTATGCTGCATGTTTTCCTATAAAACCTAGTATATTGATTTTATTAAAAAAATCGAGCATGATTATTTTCACATTTCAGTTCTATATTGCACGTGTCATAGGATCATACATGAGTACCGTGTTAGCATCGTGGGTTTACAGTATGGTGCAGCGTGCTCCACCGTCGGTGTAGAGTCCGTAAACCTGCGTGGGGTTTTGTTACTTCTGATTACCTTCCCATTTGGCAAGCGTAGGCAATTCGGTTGCTCCTCCAAGTTTGGTAGGCGACACACAAATATCCTCTCCAGGTATGAGCTTAGGTGTTAGACAGGCTGTTAGGCATACTTAGTACCATCATCCTAAGTTTCCACAGATGAGAGGATGTGAGCTCATGGGTATGGATTGATTTGTGTCATGTGCATCTGAATTGAATGGTTTTGATTTAATTGATTTATATATATATGGATTTCTAATTTAGATTATATATATATATATATGTATGTTTTGGACTAAACTAACCTTGCATGAATTTTTCATCACTAAAATATTTTCGATCGAGATATTTGTTTTTCCTACTGGGCATTTTATGCTCACCCCCTTCCTCCCTTCCTCAGGTGGTGTCCAATGCGACTTGGAAGATCAAGAGGAGTAAGAGATCATCTTGACTGTAGTTCGTCATCTTGGTAATGCTTGAAGCTTGTCGTCATGGTGTTTAGATTTTGTTTAGCATTGAACCAAGATTATTACATTCTATCTTATCTGTGAACTTATGTATGTCATTCTGATGTTTGATTTTTGGCACGGATGATGATGATGCTTGGACTTATATTTGATTTCGCGTTTTAAATAATTATTCGATCTATGTTTAATGGTGTATACGAACTGTGGGAGTGGTTCACGGGATGAAATTCTAATTATTTTATTTAAATTGACCGTTTTATAAAACTAGAACTTTTGACACTTTTCAAATAAATCAAAGAATTTCCCCTCTTTATGAAATTCTCCTTCTGCCACTGACCTGGGTTTTGGGTCGTGACAACAATAATCCAACTTGCATAATGAAGATAATTTGTGTGAAAAACAGTGAAACCATTTATGTCCATAGAAAAAGTTTATGGTTAATCTTATTTTTTTTGTCCATATGAAATAACTCAAATTTCATTTTTATCGATAATTCCTTAAATATCTTAAATTTAATTCTTAAATTATCTTAATTCTTTTACATCGCAGTCTGTTATACGCTACAAATTGAAAGAAAGATTACAAAAATATAATATTAATAACAATAACAATAATTGACAGTAAACAAATTTGAAATTTAAAGGTTCATGAACATAATATAATAAAGAAGAGAGAGAGATCATGGCTCTCAACATCATGACTTTCTATTCATGGAACAAAAAAAATGAAATTTGGGTTATTCTTCAGGGTTATTTATTTTTTACCCAAATTGTTTTGCTTAAAACAACATTTCGTTTTCCAACTAATGAACAATATCTCGATTTGTATACAAAACCGACAGCAAATTTCAAATGAAACACGTCATGTCGTTTGAATAAACAAACAAAAGCAAAACTTCACCAAGCAAAGGACACATGTCACAAACCGTTTATGAACTAGGGACTACGGCAAACGTTTAAAATGAACGACATACCGAGTAGAATGCGTGTTTCTAAAGACCAAATCTTAGAGGAAAACGACATGTCGTTTTAAAAGAACAAGAAAACTTCTTTAAGAGAGTCCACTTTTTCATTTCTCCTACTTATAAATCTATTTTTAAAATTAGCAATATTATTTAATTTGAACGATCTTCAATCATCATGTTTTCTTCTCTCTTATTCCATGCTCTTCACTTGGTGTCTTTTTTTTTTTTCAAATTATTAAACCAAAAAGTTGCTAGTGCATGGCTAAAAGGGTATTTCCCTTTCCATCAGTGAGCATAATAAGAAAATGCTCATAGTATTTCTTGAAAATTTTCCAATATCAATTATAAACGGCAAATATATAGCTTTAGCTCATCAAAAACAAAAACAGAATCAAAAGATGATACACATTTTGCATCGTAACAAGTTCTTCATTACTACACCTCTTCATATCCCAAAATGGAAATCCACACTTTTACAACAAAATAATTACAGATTCACTAACTAATTAACATACATGTTTATTACAGGTGAAGACTAGAATAACATAAGTCAATAGCAACTTCCAATAGTGCACATAAATGAAGAAATTTGAACTGTCTGACAAGAGACCATAAGAACAAAATGTGTTGCTTTAAGCAGCTAGCTATATAATATGGTATTTTGATCAGAAGTAATCGTATTAAATTGAGGTTACCGGACTCTTGGTGAGTGTTGGTAGGCTTGGCCTTCATCTGGTCTTGGGTGAAGTGGGGAACGATGTAGCAAAGGCTGCTGGCCCCGTTCTCGATGAGCCATAGAGCGAGTAGAACGACTCCTTGGCTCTCTTGGCTTTTCGTCAGACGACTCGATCTGTTCCAATCTCTCAACAACCTCTTTCATGGATGGCCGATGCTTCTGTTCAGATTCTATACAGTTTCGAGCAAGATGAGCTATGTGGAATGCAGCTTTAGATGGATACTTCCCTTCCAAACGAGAGTCCATAATGCTTTTCAACTTTCTTTTATCTGATAAGTATGGTTTTATCCAGTCTACCAAGTTATGTCTCCCACTTGGACGATTTGTATCAAGTGCCCGTAAGCCAGTTAGTATCTCAATCAATACGACCCCAAATCCATAAACATCACTCTTGACATACAAATGTCCTGTTCAATTAGCATGTATCAACTCTTAAAAATTCGAAATCTGAGCCTGAACACCAGTTGGCCTTCAAGAGAACAAAAGTTTCAAAAAAGGGATAATTACCTGTGGCAACATACTCAGGAGCAGCATAACCATATGTCCCCATAACACGAGTTGTAACATGGGATTGACTAGCTGAAGGACCCATTTTGGCCAAGCCAAAGTCAGAAATCTTGGAGGTATAGGACTGCAGTACAGGGAAAAGTTAGATGATCATAAAAGTAAAAGGTAAAATCATTATCCCATCAAGTAGCTGTATAAACAGAAATTTACCCCATCAAGAAGAATATTTGAAGCTTTGAAATCTCTGTAAATTACTTGTTTCTCTGAGGTGTGCAAGAATGCCAGGCCTCTGGCAGCTCCAATTGCAATTTTAAGCCGTAATTGCCACGAAAGCGGCTGAACAACTGAGCCCCCTGTACAACAGAAAAACATGGTATATGTGAACATAAAGCTTGATGCATTATTTGTTATAATAGTGATACAGGCAAAAAGCTTGCATTTAAGGGGTCAGTAATGCCATAATTCAGTTGTGTTTATATTTCCCTTACTTCCAAATAAATGGTTTTCTAGGCTGCCTTTTTGCATGAATTCATAGATGAGCAGCAGCTCTTTATCCTCCCAGCAGTATCCCAACAACTTTACAAGGTTGGGATGAGAGAGTCGCCCTAAGAAATTCACCTCTGACTACAACAACAAACGAATAAGAAATTAGCAAAGAATTTACAGAAGAGTGCATAATTTAATGCCCAACAAACTAAATGCTTGAAAAAATTTAGTTAAAGTAGGCAAACAGCCGTTCTCAAGAGTACATGAGTAAATGACTATCATAACAGGTTTCATCAAATGAGCTCTAGCTCCATTTGGTATCATAATAGTACTTAGATTTTACATATTACGGATGTCTTCTTTAACCAACAAAAACCCATGACTGCAAAAACAATCACCACTCTACAATTTGGGTTAAGCAACAAGCTGAAGAATCCACATCATTAACTAGAGAAGTCTTTCAAATAGACAATAGAGTAGAAGCCTGAATTGTATAATGTTTTCATCTTAAAACCTTGTGAAAGAAAAAGAATGATAAGATACAAGAAGATTACATACAATAAATCCAACTGAAAATATAACAAGAAAGTCAGGCAACTTTCTCTACTATTCTCTTTCAAGTTGTGCACAACTTACCTGCCATTCCTCGAATCCTTGCACGCTCTCCGAATTTAACTTCTTGACCGCGATTACCGTGCTGCTTCCATTTTTCCCTGGGGCCTTGTCCTCGAGCCACCCTTTGAAGACTTTTCCAAATCCTCCTTCTCCAAGCACTGTATCTAATCTGAAGCCTTTGGTTGCAGTTTTTAGTTCTGCAAAAGTGAAAATCCTCAAGTTTGGCGTGGGGAGGATCTGCCCGTTCGGATAATTCTCGTCGTAACTCGCCACAGAGAACCGGCTATTCCTAGAGAGATTACTGCCCCCTGAAGATGTGGTATTACTGGTTGTCTGGGATATTCCTGTAACAGAAAAAGAACCCACAACTCTCAAGTTTAAGACAATGGTATTGGGACTTGATCAAGCTGGAAACTACATGAAAATCAAGCCCATCAGTGAATGTATCAGATTCCTTCTGAAGGCATAACAGGTCAACAGAGTCCCATACACCATGTCAACAAAGCTCAAAAGATAAAATTCTGAAGCTAAATGCATATAAAAGTTTATAATACCAAAGTCAATTCAACTAGCCATAACAGACATTGCCAAAAATAGTGTAACATAAATATAAAATAAAACAAAACCCAGGTGAGAAAATTGAGGAAATCAATAGAATAAGGTGGACAAACAAGAAATAAATTAGAAAAACCGAATCTTTAAGGCTTACCTGTACTGAGATAACCTGTAGTACTTGGGGTTGAAGGGTTATCAGCTGGAGAACCCCAGCAATTTCCCATCTTTGTATATCTCTCTCTTTTTTTCCCTTGTTTAGATATACAAAAGAGATAAGAAAAAGCTTTTTACTATCCAGGTCTTGATAGAAGAAATATCAAAGAGAGAGACCTTTTCCAAAGATCATGAAGATAAAATGCTCTTTCAAACTAGGCCTGCCTTGATTTTTTTCAGCAAAAATGATAATAATAAAATAATGGGTTCTCTCTCTCCCTCTCTCTCTCTCTCTTCTGTTTTTAACTTTTCTTGACTTAGCATTCCTCCGTATCCTCCCACTATCCGAGCTTCAAACTTGGCTTTTCCTCTGTCCTTAGGGTAAATGCACTTATTCTTTTTTTTCTCTTTTTTTTTATGAACACTTTTTCAGCCACCAAGTGGAAAAACCAGATTATGAAAATGAAAATCAAACTGTAAAAGACCAAGTCTTGGAGAGAAATAACACAGAAAAAAAAGAATAAAGCTTTTCATTTTCGCGGGTAATGCCAGCTGGTCTCTCTTATTCCATAGTCAAGAGCCGTGCCTTAAGGGAGGAATCTCAGTCAAAGACATGGAAAATAAATTCAAAAAGAAATACTTGGAACTTGGAAGACATTTAATAACCAAGCCAAAAACCCCATCTGACCAAAGCCCACCGCCATTGTTTTATAGCTTTACATTATAAGCATTTGGCCATTAAAAAGTAAAAGCTTTAGAATTTTTGTCTTTTTTCCCGATTATAAAAGTGTGCTTTTCTCTGTGTTGAAAACTAAGAAAATAATTCAAATACCAACAGCTTATTGTTAATATGTTACCTTGAGGGACCCTCTTCTAACTTCTCAATCTTTGCACCCAAAAAAAAAAAATAGAAATAAAATAGATAAAAGAAAGAAAAGAAAAGATACTATTGATAATAGGAAGAAATTAATTCAAAGACCAACTCATTGTACCTGTTTCTTCAAACTCCTTTGCAACTCCAAAAAAAAAAAATATCTATATAAATAAATAAGGAAATAATCAAATTAATTAAGAAATAAATACTATGATAGCAATCTTCGTTTCTTTCTAAAAGCTACCTAAGAAGAAGACTTCTTGTTATTATTGCACGTTTTCGTTGCTTTTTTTTTTTTTTATTTCTTTGTTAGGTCAATCTGCAGTTCATGAGTTTGCCAATTGTTTTTCTTTTTTTTTTTTAATTATGCTTTTTTACACTAAAGATGCATTAGCTTTTTTTTATTAAAAGTATTTTTCTATTATTTAGTGGAAACCGAACTTACATCTAATTAAGACCCGAGTAGGCTAGGCTCTCTAACTCGGCTGCAAATTCTACGGTAAAATATAGCATATATAGCATAAACCATTTTACTTTTTTTTTATGTTTTTTTTTTGTTCAACTTTCAAAAATACTCAATTTCTAAATGTTTAATTCCACGTATATCCTTGGTCAAAGTTATTAAATCTAAAACAGAAAATTGCGGCAAAACTCCTTTTATTTAGTTGAAATTTACACTTAAATATTCAATCTTTTTAGCGATAATATCTTCTGTTTAAATTTTATTACAACCTTCAAATGTTGACGTTAAATGCTATTTTAACAGACATGTGTCACCCTTTAAGGTTAATTACAAATTTTAAAACATAAGAAAAATTAATAAAAATTTGAAACATAAAAAATAAATTCAAACAAAATAAATTCAAAAAATAAACAAATAATAGAATTTGTAAAAACCATGACTTTTAAGAAAGGGCATTTTAATAATTTCAATTTTTTGAGTTTAATTGAAATAAAAAAAAAGGTTGGAACAAATCAATAGAGTGATAAGTGTCCAATTAGTCCAAAAACCCATATCTCTTTCACATTCTTCCTTTTCTCCCTTGTGTTCTTTTTTTTTATTTTTCAACCTTGTCTCCGCAACTCACAAGAGTCTAGCCATCAGATTGTTTATTGGACACTCTAAAAATAAGTTGTGGACGATTTTAGGAAAACCCAAACTGTGATTAAAGAAACAAGAGATCTCCCAAATCTTTCTTTTTCTTTGTTTTTCCTTTTTCTTCCTTCTCGTAGAATGACCAATCATAAAAATAATCTCCAGGGTTTCATTAACCTAGTGTACCTATTTTTTTTTTCCACACAAATGGTGAAGGTTGACTATTATTATTTTTTTTGATTATTTATAATGATAAATTATGCTTCTATTTGGAAACATACGAGTAGTATACCAGAAACATATAAGTAGTATATTGAAATTATGAAGGTATAAGAATTAAATCTAAACAAAACAATAATCGGCCATCTAAATAAAATTAGTCAATAAAATGTATTTATGGAGTAAAAATTGAATCTGATTAATTAGATTTTTCTAGAGTTTGCACTTTGACAAAGGAGTTTTTAAAAAATAGAAGATGATGGAGATATGAAAAACGTGAATTTCTCCCTCCTTCTCTCTTTTTTTTTTTTTTGTCCTTTCTTATTATGGTATTATTTCTATATATTAAAGTATGTCCTTTCTTATTATGATTTTATTTCTATATATTGAAGTAAACAAAAATTCTTTATGTATTTAATCTTTTGATCTGCACCAATATTTTATGCATTGAATCTGGTTTACACAAATATCAACCACCAACATAATTAAACCCTTTTTTGGGGGTTTTTTTTTATTTACAATAAAAATAATTAAATATTAAAAATAAAAAAAATGTGAAAAGCTTCACAAATTAAGGAGTAAACTAGTTTCAAGGTTGCAATAATCTGAGTTTGAGTTTGAGTTTTGAGATAGCTCTTGATAGTTGATGGTCGTAGATTTTTGAAAGATGCACACAAAATAATAAGATTCAGGGAGGAAGAAGAATAAAAGAATAGTAAGAAGTGGCCTTATTAATTATTTTATGTGATATTATTTTTTTGAATTTATTTTTTATTTTCAAAATTTTTATTCATTTTTTATATTTTTAAAATTGCAGTTAACCTTCGAAGGTGACACGTGTCCCTTGAGCTGTCAATTAATATGAAAACTTGATGGTGGTAATAAAATTTGGACGAAAGGTATTATCGCCATCAGAAAAAAAGATTGGGTATTTAAGTGAAAATTTCAACTAAAAAAAGAAACTTTCGCCATAATTTCCTCTATCTAAAATATGTTTATTACTATAAATAATTTTATATTAATTATTAAGTTAGTTTAAATAAAGATTAATTAATTTAATGTTTTCAATTTGATTATAAGAAATGTTACATATTTAGAAATAATTAATATAATTTATATGAGTATATTAGTGAAGTGATTTTTAAATAAAATATCTATAAAGAGCTAAGGGGTAAAAAAGAGATGTAGGTTAAAAAAAAAGTAAAAAGAATATTATTTTTTGTTATAAAGAATATTACTTTTTGGGTGGAGAATTTCATTTTTGGTGTAGTGTTTAGAGTAATGGGTTAGAGATGAAAAATAAATATAAAGTAAAATTATTGCAATTTAAAATTTTAGTTTCTACGAAATAGAAATCTTAGTTAAAGATAGCCTAATCTTACTTGAAATGATGGTGAACTTTGGTCGTACTCCTTTTACTTTTCTTCTCTTTTTTTTTTTTTTCCCTTTCCATTAATTGAAACATTCAAATTATGGTATGAACACTCAGTAGTCAATACCAGTGCTGACACTTCATTTTATTTTATAATTATTATTCTTTTTTTTTTCGGTCTAATGACAATTTTCTATATTTTAAATTTCAACGAACGACTACCAAAAGGAAAGCAAAGCAAAGCAAAGTATTGTGCAATTGAAGGGAATAACGAAGAAAAATTCAAAGTTTAATATAAGAAGTAAATGGAGGTTAGATTTAGTGATGACCTCAATAGACACATTAACATTAACTGCATGAAGAGTTTTTTCAATGTCAATTACCAATTTCCTATTTTTTTTTTAAGGAAACTATTAAAAAAAAAAATGAGCAGAACAGAAAGAAGTCACACCGTACACATATGACAATGCAAACGACAAACACTACTAGTAAGAGAGTGTTATTTGTTCGTTTAATATATTATACATATAATTTACTCAAATGATTGTTGAAGAGTTATTTCCCATGTTGATCATAGAGTACGTCATAAATATTCTTTGGCTGACTTCTATATGATTTTTGCCATATTGTGGAACCACGTTCACGGATAGAATGAAGAATGTCTTATAACTCTAGAAAAATTGAAAAAATTAATAAACTATGGTTTAGTAGAATTTTATAGTAGAGCACTTTTTTTTTTTAAAAAAATGTATTGGTAGAGTTTTTTTTTTTAAATTTAAAAACCATTGGATCAAACAGAGACAAAGTCAAAAAAAAATTTTCAGGGGGCAAAATATAGTGCTAATAGTTTTTTTTTTCTCTTTATATTTTTTTTCTTCAATTTATTTAGATAGACTTGTAATTGAATAATATAATTAAAGTAATCTTAAAATAGTAATTTTGAAACAATTACAATCAATACGACCAATATATGATTAAAAATATTTTTTAAACAAGGTCGGAAAAAAAATTATTCTTAAAAATATGAGAAAAAATAAATTTTTAAAACTAATATGCGTAAAATTTAAAATCATAAAATTCATTGGGGTAAAAAAAGGGTATTATTGAATTTTTTTAATAAGATATGCGGATATATTTTAAATTATCAAAATTTAAAGGGGGCAAATTAGGGATATAATTTAATAGATAAAAAATAAAATTTAAAAAAGCTGAGGGAGCATTTGCTCCTCGTGCCCACTTTGGGCCCATCCTTGGGATCAAATATGACGAACAAATTTCATTTCAAAAAATTATAGTGGACCCTAGAAGTTGTATATGAATATACTAAATCATTAGGCTTCACTCTATTAGGCTTCACTCTATTAATAGATATATCTACCAGATTTGGTCAATATTTTATTTCAAATTTTGATTTTTACCTTACCATTTATGACTCAGTATAAGTGCACATTAGTTGAGTTTTCAGTTTTTCATATTTAGAATAGTAAAAAGTAAAATATGTATACTGAATATCGGCAGAAATACTCTATGATTCATCAATTTTATGTCATAAATTTCTAAGTCGGGTACAAATTGATTTAGGTCACTTAAGATGCTGGTATTTTGCTCACTTCTAACTCCAATCACCTAAGTGACCTTGGGTAACTCTAGCAAGTGATTCTATATCATCTTGTAAACTAGTGATTTTTTTCATCACGAGTAGAAAACTTGAAAAAAAATAAACAATCATGTGCTTCCAAACATTAAACTTATCTACGTTCTTTTGTAATAACTTAAGCACTTTTTTATTTGAATTAGTGTAGAGATTTGAATCTTAAAAGCTCAATATAAGGTTGGAGCGTCGATATCAATTAGATTTAAGCCTATAACCACACTTAAGCCCATAAATCTAGTGAAAAAGAAAAAAAGACATAGATAAGATTAATTTGGGTCAAAATAATTTTTTTGTATTTTTTTAAAATGATATTTTTTAGAGTGTCAATGGCATCCTGATATATAGTCAACAGCTTATTGACCATAAAAATTCTCAATAATGGTTTTTTCATGGTCAAGAAACTCTTGATATATAATCAAACTAACTCTTAAAAATATCATTTTTAGAAAAATGTACACAAAAATCATTTTGGCCCAAATTAGTCCTATTCATGTTATTTTTTCCAAAAAATATAGTTTAGCAAAGAATTAAAATTATGAACCCAATTAATTATTTTATAAAGTTCTTTCATTAAAAATGATAATACTTGGGGTCTTAATTATTATACAAAATTTTTAATGCTAATACATGTTATATATAATTTATTATTATTTAATTAGTAATAATATTTAATTTATTTGTGATAAATTTTAATATATAAATTAAATGGTAATAAGTCACTGTAAAAATTTGATAGAATAGTTGGTGCTCCTAAAAATATCCCATTAAAAGTTGTCTAGCAATTTGGAGAATTTTTTTCTCTTTCTACCATTGGAAAGTAGTATCCACTTGCATATTTCTAAAATATTTTTTCATGTAAAATATTAAAAGTGAAATTTATTTTGTCAGGATTTTGTCAGGGTTATGGACGGGGATCAAGTCCTACTAAGAACATTAGGACCTAAAACAAAATGTGGGACCTAAATAGTACGTATGAAATTTCTGCACGTAAATGACGGTCAATTGATGTGTATAAGACGTGTATGGAGTATAGATTTAGGACTTCGACGTGTATGGAGTATAGATTTAGGACTTGACAAGAAGGCAGCAAACTATTTAACAAATTACATCTTACTAAACAAATTTGTCGGTATTCTTGGTCGTCCACAACCTCATATTGTACAATAGAACAGATTTTTGACTTTGAATTCTTGCCATTTACACATCAAGAAGAATAATCCATTTAATTTATGAATAATGATGTCAATTGGTCACACATAACTGTTATTATTAATCAGTTGGTAAGAAAGATAATCATTCATTATTTAATTGATAAAAATTCCTAGAATTGTTTGTTAACAATTCTTATTATTAATTCTGTTATTTATTTGTATCTTTAACGGTAGATAAAACTTTTTAATACGATGAATTGCACCATATAAAATTAGTCCCACCCGGGGTTACCAAATCTTGCAAATTTGAGTCCCAGTTTAAGATTATTTAATTCTTTTTAGGGTTCAAACGTATTTTAATCATTTTTTAGAGTGAAAGAAATTAAAAGAAAAACCAAGAGCCAAAAGTCTATGAAGTCATATACACAATACACGTGTACATTGGCCTTGACATTGTTTATAAAAAGATGACCGTTCATATAAAAAATTTAGATCTGCCAAATCACTTTAATCCATTTTCTCTTTTTTTTTCTCCGTACAATAATTAAAACACACACATATATATATATATATATATATATATATATATATATATATATCTTTTTGGTATTCAAATGCTTGACTTTCAAGGTCAAGTTATAGCCAACTAGCTTAAAGCAGTCTATTAGCTACCACATTCTTCGTCCTGCTCAATGCTTTCTCTAAACAAAGACGCTTCCTCAAGATTTAAGGGTGAAGAAAGAGACAGTAAGGTTGGCCTCCGATGAAAACACCCTCACCTAAGCTTCATCTTTGAAAACTTTGACGAGTTGGATAAGTAGAAAGAAACTTTAATTTGGGGGAAAAAAAAAATGAAACACGTGTGAATCCGCTGGAAATAACGCGTCAAAGAATATTATTTGTAGTAGCAAATTGTTCATTGAATAGTATTGAGTTATGAGATTTGTTCTGTACACAAGATTTGTTCTGTACACACGTATAAAGGATTTGTACAGTAAGAATTTTATTACGTAGATTCTAGTATATTAGATGATTATGATACGAGAGACGGAGAGTTATTTCAACCTTATTTCACTTTTTATCGGACACAAAATAAGTAAAGATTTATTTTAATTCCATCATAAAAATAATAATAGATCTAAGATGTTTTCCTACATGCTTATGTGTATTATTTCAATTATAAGTTATCTATATTGTTATTGTAAAGTTTACGGAAACATATACAACATAATGAAAGTACTATCACTCCAACTTTTAGGACTGGTTTTCGAGTCCTCTCCTCTCCATTCCTGACAACGTATAGAATGTTTAATGATTATTTTATATGTCCTAATCTCCATTAACCAATACCATCCTCTATAGTATATAGTAGAAATTAGACAAAGTAATAGCCTTTCCGCGTCTCAGATATGATGTCAGCGTATAAAAATCCTTATTTGTTAATCTACTAACAGCTTTTCCATATCCTAAAAAAATATACATGCATATAAATTTTTACACCAAAGATAGGATTGCTAACAAGTAACAAGTCCAACATCATTTGGCTCCAAGTGACATCATAGTTAGCTCCTAAAAATCACACATCACAAGAAACAGACTATCAAAATTTGAATCAAATTATATTTCTATGGAGTACAAAGAGGAATTCGAACGTAGATAAACATCTTACCTCATTAGGAAGCAAATTCTTCTGATCATGGTTTATAATGGTAGAAATGAGAACTTTTTTCACTTATGGACCTAAAATTAGGATACATTAATCTGTACAAGATCGACCTACTCTTTTACAATACAGTTAGGTGTGGCTCTCCACTCGGCTCCAAAAACAGACCATTTTATATTGGTCTCATCATTTTGGAGCAACAAATCACAAACCCACCGTTCTATGGTTAACTTAATCGACGAGGACAAACAAGAAGAAGAAAGCTCAATTATTCTCAAAGCTGCAATGCTAAATCTGGTTGTGTTGAATCAACTCTGCTAGAACTAGGAGACCCTGGAGACTGAAATCTGACATTCAGATCTGGCGGAACAGAATCTGGCTTCTGTTGCGGTGACAACCCTGAATCAGATCTTGGCTGTGGTGACAAACCCTGCCAAGATGGCCTCGGATGAAACCCTGAAGTTGACAGTGCCGGTGCCTCATCCCCGGGATTTTGCAGTGGACTGATGGAATTTATTGTACTTCGACTTTCCAACAATTTATTAGCCTCTTCAGGATTTAAACTGTTTCCAGCTGGATGAACAACATTATTAGTATTACTAGTCCTACAGCTTGTATCAATCATCTGGGATGATTTGATGTTAAATCCAGCTGGCCCAGCGTGTGATCCTATTAGTTTTCCCATCTGAGCAGCAAGATTAAAGCCATTAAATCCATTCATGCCCGGGTGAATTATAGGGCCTTGAATCGGAAAAGAAGACCTTGGCCTGATCCCACCAATACTGCTGTTCAGTATGTTAAACCCAGCATGGGGCAATCCTTCTACAGTTTCTGCCTTTGCTATGACAGGTTCAGGAGACCTATTAGCAAATACAGGTGGCGAGGAGGTGGTGGCAGACACATGGAGAGACTTGCTCGGATGGGCATCTAATGTCGAGGTAGTAGTTGAAGGCACTTGCTTCTCCAACAAGTTATCTCCTTCAGGCATCTCTGACAATTTATCAACCTTGGAATCAAGGTTGCAACTTGTTACAACAGAGGATGAATTTACCAGAACAGGGAAGGGCTGTGACACCGATGGCTGTCCTGGTAAATGTGAGGGTAATAGCAGTGTCCTATGTTGCATGACATCATTCTCTCCAACCCATCCCGGGCCAAACTTAACACCAGCAGGTAACGACCTTTCAATCTTCTTAGAAGCAATTGTCCAAGCAACAGGTCCAAGATTTGCAGCAAATCGAGCCAGACTCCTTGCATAACCATGCTCAACAAGGACCCCAACCTGAATCGTACAGAAGCCAAGTCAACTAACCAATAGAAGAAAAGACCGAAAAAGCATTGATTAGCAGAGAATGCGGCATTTTATGTACTTCAACTGCAAAAGTTTACAAAAATTCCTCTAAGCAAATAGGTATTTCACGACAACCACTTGACATAATGACAGGTGTAGAGGTCCAATCAAAATCACTTTCCCTTTATTGATTAGTTAAGCAATTTTTGTAACAAAGCATGAGTCATATTCTAGGATTTTGCACCGCAGATCCACCGTAAACATATATGTCAGTTATGAGATTCAATTTTCTCTTTGAAAAACCAGCTTACATAGACGACAAACATCAAATAAAGACTTACAGGCATCAGCTGCTTTTTTTCTCCATCAAACGTTGTCAACACAGATGGCTCGCGTCCACCATTAGATGGATGCAGTTGAAAATAAGTGTTACGCCTGTTCTCGTCAAGCAAAAATTGCTTTTTTCCATTCTTTAGATTACCTCTCATCATGGAACCTATGATATTTAGTATTAAATGAAAGAGGAAAATCCATCAGTTCTCCAAAAAATAAAATGCAATAATTCCTGACAATTTAAATTTGATGGATTAACAAGCAACAAAGTTTGTGTTTCAAACCTGTGAACTCATCATTCCTCTCAAGTTTGTTATCGGCTAACCAACTAGCATAGACATCATTGCTGCGTGAACCATGCAATCTTCCAGATGAATCTGCCAAACCAGACTTGTCTTGAAGATGAGGACCTTTTCTCATATCATGATTCGACGAAGTGACATTCTCCACTCCAGTAGCATCTGAGGAAAACTCTAAACCTACACCATCCAGGGAAGGCCTACCTATTGGTTTTTTCAAATTTTTGGTTGGTGGTCTGCCTCTTCTCACTACTTTCTGTTCTGGTTCATTATCATCACTGTCTTGCCTCAAATTTTCGAAGTTCTTTTTTGCCAGCTCGTGTATCGAGCGTGCCTGACAAATAAAAAAAGGTATAAGAAACATATGGAGTTGAGACGGAAAGGGTTAAATAGGGGTTGAGATTTGACTGTACCTGCCGAAAATATACGGTATCTGGAGCATTATACTGCATTGCGTTAGTGCAGATTAAGAAAACATCTTTCTGCAAGATGATAAAATCAAACTTCAGTCCTCGTCCACCCAAAGGAAACACCAAATCCTTTCTAGAGGAATATAAAAATCATTCATCAAGCCAACGGCTAGTGCAGTCAATGTTTTGAAAGTATAGTAATCATGTTATTATGTATGTCACCCCTCAAGCAATTACATGGAGAGCATGGCATGCCAATAGAATCACAGACAAACAACAAATCCAACCACCTAAATAAACAAAAACAGAAGCTACGTACAATTTAGAATAAATTTTGAAGTCAAGTCTCATATATGTCATATAGAAGGTGCTCATCAAAGGGAAACCACCCAGATGAGTAAATGACAATGACTGTCATATTATATATCATACTATAAGAATACAAGAATGACCTCAATAGGTTGTTGGTTTGGGTACAAATATACCAAAGAGTATCATAATATTTCTTTGCTTAAGCCATAAATACATATAATTAGAACATCCTTGCTGAGCATCCTATAAATCACATCAGCCAAATCGAACATTACAGTCTCAGCCTTATCTTTAACTTATAAAATGAGGGTTCACTGAAAAATAAATAGAGCTACCAAAATTGCATTAAAAATTTAACACTGAGCACTTAAAGCTCACTTGTAAACCTTTTCCATCTCACAATTAAAATGGTATAATGGACAGAAATATTACTGGAAACATGCAATATCTCCCAAAAGAGAACCATGATCACGTCAACAAGCCAAAGCTACACGCAAGAGTAAGCAAACTACTAAGTTTTTACTACTTTCAACTAGCCACCTGAAAATACAACTATAAATATAATCTGGTTATTAAGATAATCACATAACTGAGCCCCGTAAGTTCTGTCTAAAAGAAGATTCTTTTGATACTTTGAAATAGAATTTCAATTAAATCTTACAAGAATCAAACAAAACTAGCAATTAGTGTCCAGCCATGCAACCTTTGCAAACAAAAATTTATCACGTTGTACATATCCAGAAGCTAGACCCTTCAAAAGAACAACTAAATGGTTACTCGATCCACTTAAAAGAAGATGTTTTCAGCTCCATTAACTTCGGCATCCATGACAGTTAGAATTGGCCATTATAATAAGATATTTAGCACAAAATTCAAACTAGTAAAGCAAAATTAACTCCAACTCATGACAAAATCTGTCCATTGAGTCAGCAAGAGCCAAAAAAAAAACCCAATTTTTGGCATTTATATAAATGTTTTATAAACAAACACAGAAAATGCAAGAGAAGAAGATTTAAAGAAGATGGAAAACACTAGGTGTGAACCAACCTCAAATTGTTCCAGGTTGGCATAAGCACCGCCAGCAAGTTTCTTCCTCACAGTCCCGAAATCCATTGGATGCTCTATTACTTCATGATAGTCTGGAAGCTGCATAAATTATAAACAATAAAATTAAAATGAAACAAAAGACTTTTTAAGTCCTTGGAAGATACTGAAAAAAAAAAAGGTAAAGAAAAAAGAAAAGGACTAACCTCTTCTGGGTCAGCAGGTTCAGAGTACACACCATAGGTGTCCTTCCTGAAATTAAAATTAAAATACTTCATCAGACTGACATACAAAAGGAACATCAAAGAGATCAAAGCACAACCCAAGAACCCAAAAGAACATACTTTTGTAGCCTGTCGAGGATGAACAGTAACAGCTTTTTATCGGGTAAAGGCGTTGAGGGTCCCAAATCCAACTTTGTTCCTCCTGTGAATAACCATAACCCCCTCATATCAAATATCAACCTGTAAGTTCTAAATCAGTCTTTAATCAGTGAAGGGTCAGAAACTATAACACCATACCTTGAAAAGTGTTTGATGGGTTTGGTCCAGAAATGGACTTGCCACCCTGAAAATATAGAGTAAAACTCGGTGATTGTATAAATAATAATAATAATAACAATAACAAGCAAATAAAAATATGGGATATGTTTATTTAAAAGCTAAGTATAGACGGGCATTCAAAGTTCCAAAAAGGGGAAATACAGTTCCAAACTGTGAAATAATAATTGTTTAAAAAAAGAAAGAACAGACAAATTTAAACTTTTTTATCAGAAATGACAGTAAAATCATTATTAGCTCAGTAAACAAAAAACAAAGATTAAATGCAAATAAATTAAAACACACAAAAACGTATACTAATAATAATAATCAAAATTTAAGAAATAAAAAATTTGAAGAAAAGGGCATCTCGCTCCCAAAAATTCAATACTGGACTTACTAGACTGGACCAAGTCAACTCATTTACTGAAATTCTATAAAAACCCAAGAAAAAACATAGTTCAAATGTGCGGAATTCTAGGAATTTATGTCAACGTATGTCCACTCACCAAAAAAAAAAAGAGCAAAAATTAAAAGAAAAAATTAAAAAACAAGAAAAAGGGTATTGGCGCTTTCAGGCTCAACCCGCGTAATTCAGGGGAAAAAAAAACAAGAAACGTTTCAAATTATGAAAGTTTTGTCTTTATTTTCTCGAAAAGCCCCAAAATATTCCAATACCTTGAGCCCAGATCCATCTCCGATCGCATTGATTTTGCGCTTCTTGCCGCCATTTGAGGCGGCGTTATCTTCTTCGGCATTCGAATCGGAGCCATACGAATTGAGGGAACCCGAATTCAAGGACGATTTCTGGTTCTGAGGCAGTTTCAGGACGAGCTTGAGCTTCTTCTCGCGGCGTTTCCCGGCCAATTCGTCCTCATCGTCTTCGTCGTTGTCGCCCTCCTCCTCGGCGTCCAGATTCTCCAGGTCGGGATTAGGGTTCCGGCGAGTGGATCGACGAACGGGATTCGGGGTGGTGGAAGAAGCAGGAGGGGCAGTTCTGTAATTACGGTGGGAATGAGGGTTCGAATTGATATTTCTCTTTTGCTGTAATTGATTTTGTTGTTGTTGTTGTTCTCTTAGGTTCCGTTTTTGGAGATCTAAAAGAGAGGGCCGCCCTTTCTTCTTCTTCTTCTTCTCCACTATCTTACCCATTTTGGTGCCCTCTCTCTCCCTGATTCTCTCTCTAGAGCGAGACAAAACAAACAAGGTGTTATTTTTCGCGGAAAAAAAAATATAAAAATAAAAATAAACTATTTTTATTAATTTTTATAACTTTCAGGAATGAGAATGGGAGAAGTGGGGGCACGCGAAGCACGTGACGTTCGCACGAGTTTCGCCTCCGAGTTTGACACGTGTCATAAACTCGTCTAGTTTGGTTGGAGAACTGGGTCAGAGGTTTCTTTTTTTTTTTTTTTTTTGTCTTTTACTGAAAAGGTTTACGTGGCAACTTCTTAGAGAGTTAGAGAGTTAGAGAGACGATCTCGATGTGTGCTCCCGATGAAGTTCGTTTCTTAGATTTGGAACAAAATTGAAAGAAAAACGATGCCAAATTCTTCGTAAAATTTGTCTTATTTGAACAACTCCTTTTTTTTTTGGCCTTTCGCTTTTAAATACTATTTTGTTATTTGTATCCTTTACACAAAATGTAAAACCGTCTTTTATGAAGAATAATGTAACAATAACATTTTTTTATATATATATTCTGATGATGTCTATATAAATATTTCAAAAGTTTTCTTAGAACAACTACATTCTTAAAAAGCAATTAAAATGTGAAAATGAGATATTGATGATATAACCGCATTAGCCTTTGGAAAAGATAAAATTTTTATTTTTGGGGTTTATGGCAACAATGATCAACGAATTATAACACTTATGACAATTTAGTCCTTAAAATTTCAATTATAGTATAAATAATCTTTGAATTTTATGATTTGTAACAATTTAGTGTCTGAATTATCTAAATTGTAATTTATTGTTAAATTTTTGACAAAAAATATATATGAGAAGCTCATTGTAGTATTTGAAAACGTACTTTTTCCTTTGGTTTTAAATACTATTTGTTATTTGTATCCTTTACACAAAATGTAAAACCATCTTTTATGAAGAATAATGCAACAATAACTTCTCATATATATATATTTAGGACACTAATTCGGTAGATATATTTTGTTAACCTATTTATAAGTATTTTTTTACCTAATTAAAATTGATTACACACGTTTTTTCCTTTTAATGATAAAAAGCACAAAGAGAAAAATATTAAATTATATGTATTTATTTTTATTTTTTTTTTCAACTACTCAAAGATAGTCATTAGATAAATGATCAAACAACTAAAAAATATTATCTATAAATAAGTAAAAAAAAATACATGCTAGATTAGTCCTTTTTTTATATTCAGATATCTATTTCAAAGGAGAAATTTATGCTTAGAATATGTTTTTAAAACTTATTTTCATAAATACCTGTTTTAACTTTTCTTTCAAAAATGCTCATTTTTATGGTCCATATTTCATTTACAAAATATGAATAGTTCATATTTATAATGTCAATTTTATCTATGAGGCACACATTTAATGTGTAAAATATGAACGGTATACATTTACAATATAAATATTTACCACGGCTTATATTTTTTATTATAAATTTGACATATAGTATACATTTTAAAATATGTGTCAATTTTTAGTGTAATTTTTATTCATAAAATATAGACCACAATATATATTTTATGCATTAAATGTATCATGTGGTCTATATTTCATGTGCAAATTGTAATGGTCTATATTTCTCAAAAAAAAAATAAGTATTTATAAAATAAAAATAAAAAATTGATATTTATGAAAATATGATTTTAAAATAGGTATTTATCAACTTTTCCATTTCAAAATATATCTCAGAAGAAATATTATATTCTTAAAAAGCAAATAAAACGTAAAAATAACGTATTGGATGATATAAACCACATTAGTCTTAAAAAATAAAAAAATAAAATATTTTTCTTCTCTGTATAGCAAAAGAAAATTAAAAAAATATTAAAATTTTAGCTACAATTTTGGAGCGGTTAGTACTCTGTGCACGAAATAGCCAATGCACTTAATCAAAAAGCTCAAGTGGAAGTGTCACTTAAGTAGGAAATCCCACACTTGGAGAAAAGTTTAGCAACAAACCAACGCAAACATATAAGACCATTTCCAATTCAAAATGTTAATAATAGTGTACCAATGTTATATTTCAAAGGATAAATTATATTTAGCACATATTTTCAATAACTCATTTTTTTTAGTTTGTATTAATTTTTAACGAATGAAACACTCATCTTTTATTTAAATGAGTAAAATTTAATGTAATATTGTGAATAAAATTTAATGAAAAAGTTAAATAATAAAAGGGTATACACAGTATTAAATTAGCTACATTGTAAAATTATACATAATTTTACCTTTAATACAATAATAATATTACAAAATTCACACGTGCTTATTAAAAAAAAAATCACACATGCTAAAATTAAATTGGACACATTATAGATAGTGTCCATATTATAAAAATCAATAAATGTTTTAATGGCAATGTTCTAAAATCTAATACATACTAATAATAAAATTACAAACTTAAACACATGTTAATAAAGACAATATTGAGAATATTAGCATATGCTAAAATTTTAGCATATATTATACATTGTGTTATGTCAAGCATCTCTAATGGATATGCTAAATTACGTGTCAATGCTAAATTTTAGCATTTGGGCCAAAAAGTGATCTCTAATGGCATTCTAAATTTAATATAAATATTAGCATAATGTATTCTTCATTTCATATATAACACAAAGAATGGAACATACTAAAATTTAACATGAGATTTAATTTACAATATTACCATGAAATGAGTAGTGGATAATAGCTGAATGGTATAATAATTATTCATAATAGGATGAAAACACTTTTTATACGTACAAATTAATATTTAGATATAAATAATATTTATTTTAGCATGACAGCATTAAAGCAAAAGTAAAAAAGTGTGTTAAATTTAACATGTCATGTTAAATTTATAACTGACACCTCTATTTTAGAATGAATGCATTGGAGATAGTCTAATACAAGAAATTAAATGTGCTAAAAAATATGTCATATCTGATATACCATTGGAGACTTTTTTTTTTTGGTTGGATGAAATGCTAAAATTTAGTAGTAGCATGAGTTTTAGCATTCTAAGAGCATCTCCAATGAGAGTGTTTTAACTCATGCCATTGTTATATTTGATATATTTTTTAGTATTATCCAAAAAATGCATCTCCAATAGTATATCATATTTGACATAATTTTTAGCATGTGTTAAAAGTTGTGTTAAATATAATACCAATACTAGCATATATCAAATTTTAGTATGTGTGTGAATTTACAATATTGTCATTGTAGAATGTGTTTAAATTTACAATCTTGCCACTAGCATATATTTGAATAGGATAATATTATTTTTATATTTTGTATTTTGACGCTTTGTTCAATTTGTAGATTACGTATCGATTATTATCAATATTGACTTTTAAATTTTATTATCAACATTGACAATTAAATTTAAAATATGTTACAAATTTATACGCCGATAATAATTTAGAGTAATTAATTTATCAAAATAATTTAATAAACTTATTATCAGATAACTTTTTATATAATTTAATAAATATAATTACTTATTTTAAATATCACTACTTTTTAGCATTTTATATTGGAGATGGTCTGAAATGCTCTAATGGAGAAAGTTTTGACACGTTTGATTCCAAATGTCTAATGGGACCCACACATGAATGACAATTTATGGCCCTACATATCCTTATGTCATTTTTATTAAATGGGTTCGGAACCTTCGGGTGGGTACGAGTTGCCAAGTTGGTTTGAGATTGCTATTCAATGTTGTTTTTAGATTTCAAAAGTGGTTAAAGAAAACTAGGGAGAGAGAGTCATGTTAAAGAAAACTAGGGAGAAAGACATGTTTAATAAATTTATTTATTCATCAATATATGAAAATCCTTTTATGTATCCCTATTTTAATTAGAATTTGATAAGTAGGGTAAAAATTTCTTTATGAAACTGATCATGCTTTTGTAATGTTTGACAAGAGCGAATTATTATTATTATTATTTTTGGTTATCTACTATATTTGATTAAATGAAATCGAATGTAATAGTAATAGTAATGGTAATGATAATAATAATTAGGATAAGAATGAAATGAAAATGTATGGAAAAATAATACTTAAGTTGAGTTGGTATTTTGAAGTCTCGTTTAGTATACAAGATATAATAGGATAAGATTGAATTATTTTAAAAAATTGGATGAGATGAGATAGAATTGTAGTTCAATCTTATCATATGTTTGGTGTACTATTTTTTTGTAAGGATGAGATTAACATGCATTTTTCACATTTTTAAATAAATAACAAATTTCTAAGTTTAAATAATTTAGAAAAATGCGATTTGTAAAAATAAATTTAGAAAAATACAACTTTTAAAATTTTATTTTGGAAATAAATTAATTAAAATTATATTTTATTTTTATAAATAATTTAAAATTATTTTTTAAAAAATTATAAAGTCATTCTTATTAATTATATGTTATTTTCTAACAGAAATTTTGCTAAACTCACATAAGTAAATTGCTAAGAAAATGAGAATATATACAAAGTAAAAGCTAAGCTATTTTATAATACATTAGTTACATAAGTATAGTTTAGTCTGGTTGATTAAAAAGAAAATGACAAAAAAAAAGGAAGACAATTAGTAATAAAATGAAACAACAAAAAAAAATAAAATTAGATATACAAAAACATAATACTAATCATATCATATCATCCATGCATATTTAATTGTCTTCACTGGTCACCATCCAAAGTAATATGAAATGATGCTAAAAAGTTCTTTAGTTTATTTCTTCCTCAAAAATGACATAACAAACTAAACTTTTTTCTCATCGTATAGGGAATTAAAGAAACTAACAGTCTATGGTTTTGCAACAATGATGTCCAACGCATCAGTACAAACTTCTACAAGTATAACGCTCATTCGATTTTTCCATCATCTTATCAAATGATTCAGCAAGTTTTCCTAATCCTTCGCTTATATTATCAGATGGTTTTTTCCTTTTTCGGCGAGATGATGATATAGAATTATTACTTGATGTTTGGTTGAGAGACTCTTCTTCATCTCCCATATCATCAATGACATGATTTCGATTGATGTCCTCAACCATATCAATTGGAGTTTCAGCTCCTTGTCTATTTGCACAATCTATTCCATAGATATCCATCAATTTTTCGTATAGTGGAAAGGTTCTTCCCTTTCATCCTTCTGCTTCTTTGTGGTGCTACAACAGGAATAAAATAAATGTAAGTTTACATATAAAACATTTAATTCTAAAAATTAACTAATAAATTAATATGTCAAGCCTGAACATATGATTGCCATATTTCCTCACTATCAACCTCCACACACTTCTTCACGTCGTTCCATTCAAACCCACTCTTATTAAGTATGTCATACACTATGCTATATTATTTTCTCAACACTTTCATTTTTGAGTCTATGTGAGGATTAGCCTTTATTCCACAAGTGGGGAAGATATTAGTTAAAGCCTTCTCTCTGATGAGATTTGTGCCAAGTTTAAAGCTTCCATTGTCACAACGATAACCTTTCGTCACCAGATCTTCAAGAATAGTCACAAATGCATCTTCTTCTTGCTTGGTCCATATGTCTACTCGCCTTTTTTAGTCGCTCAAAATTCTGATTATTATCTCCAACTTCCATTTCTAAATAATGACATATTTTGCATATTATAACCAAAGGGGTATGGAAAAAAGATAAAAAAGATGAAATGGTTCTTTAATACGTCTAATATTATCACAAAGAAATAAAATGAGGACTAAAATAGCCAAATACAAATCTTTTTCTTTGGAAAATCTAAATTCTAGTAAAGAAATGAATCACTCAAGTATAAGTCTTAACTAAATTCTCATGCCTAATGACCCGCTCTAGTTGCTCTCCACTCATCGTACATTTGTGTTGCTAAGTTATCTCTCCATGCAGTCTACTCATTTGATGATTCAATGGATCTAATAATTTCTTGTTCTTGCAAGTTTTGAAATAGAAATATCATCTATAAATATACAAATAATAAAAATGAGAACATAGACAAACACAAAGAAACTTATTCAACAGACATCAATGCAGCTTATATGATTAGTAGTAATTATATAACTAAAAAAGTAATAAAAATGCTCAGAGTTAAAAGTAACCTACAGAGCACCACAACCATGATAAAATGAAGTTATTCATAGTAAGCAAAACAAATATACTTTCACTCAAGGTGAATTACTCAATTGGTCTCTTTACTTAGATTTGTAAATTATTATCTCTTCATACAAAAGACTCCAGCAATATGAATTTTCTAAGCAGGTCAAACTCAAATTAGATTTGAGTCATTGTTAGCTCAATTATTAACGAGATTCGTATCATCTATATTTGTTTCTCCAAACTGGAAAAAGAATCAAGACAATGAAGCTAATGGGAAGACAATGAAGCTATTTCTTCCCAAAATCAACCAAAAACAAAATCCTTACAGAATTGGTTGGCAATCATTCAAGTCACAATTGTGCCAAGTGTTTGAAGCATTTTCAAAAGTTGAATTCAGAGAAAAGAAAATAGATCCTGCATTTTGATATCTAAATCGCAAACA
Source organism: Parasponia andersonii (assembly GCA_002914805.1). Classification (NCBI taxonomy): domain Eukaryota; kingdom Viridiplantae; phylum Streptophyta; class Magnoliopsida; order Rosales; family Cannabaceae; genus Trema; species Trema andersonii. The sequence goes on along the minus strand of JXTB01000338.1, from coordinate 67,524 downwards.
CAGCTTAGCAGGTCCAACACTTTGAAATTGTTAAAAATAAGAAATTGATCAAAGCCTCACTTTGATGATGCGATTTACAACAAACCCAGATCCAATTTCAACCAAATAATATAGAATTGTGGGCGGGAAATGGAAGACAAAACCCAGAATCAGAAAAAAAGATGAAACGGACCAGAATCATAAAACCCAGTAGTCATTTCTTCTCAAAAAAGAAGACGACACAGAGAGTAAAGAGAATCGAAACACAAATGCATTTCGTCTTTATACAAAGATAACATGAATGGAAAGCTCTCTACGAATATAAATTAGTAAAAGAAGACTTCTCCTTGGCATAGCACAATAATCTGTTTTTTATATTTTACTGACCAAGTCCGGTTCTTAAGGGCCAAAAGTTTCTAAAAGAAAAGTACTAACACGACCAATAAGCCATAGAAATATGGGACACGACCAATAAGCCATAGATAATATGGGATTATAGGGAAAAATTGATTTCTGGTCAATTCCATCTTTTCCATATGCATAATGTTTGGAAGCAATCCAACACAACCATCACATACGAAACTTCCTAAATGCTTTCCTAACATTCCTGAACCAATCAGATACTGAATGGTCCTCTAAATTTGCTTCATGTCTACCTGTCCAGAATTAATCAGATACTGAATGGTCTCATCTCAAACTCTATCTTGAGTATTAAGCATTGTCTGGTATGTTGGAGGTGCTTCTTCAGTGATTATATCTCCAACCAACACAAAAAAATAGCCATCTAGAATTTAGTTTGCCCTTTTCTTTAACTCCTTGACTTGATTATAAAAACAATCAGACTCCGAGTTTGGAAGAAAATCTTGTGGCTGCCAACAGTTGTCCACATACCGTTTTTTCAGAAAAAATTAACAAACTGTGGATCTGAATTTTCTTAAAACATACCAATTGTGGAAAAAGAGAAAATTGACAAATTGTAACAAGATAAATAAGTTTTTCGCAACATATTTGGTTTAAATATTGTTTTCTCAAAAATTACATCAAAGAACACTATTTTGGTTTAAATATTGTTTTCTCAAAAATAACATCAAAGAACACTATTCAAATTGAGCCAAAACAAGTAGCAGTACAAGTATTATATCAGGTTCACTTGAATCTAATCTAATCAACTCAACATTTCAATTGAGCATTTTGTTGAACACTTTGTTTGCGCGAAATCAAGTATACACAGCCACTACAAATGAAGAAAAAATTTCCAATAAAGGGATCTAAGCACAGCCAGACTTAAACTCATGGCAATTCTTCCACAAAATCCAATCAAAATCTCATCAAATCAAGATAGACCAAAATTTTGATGCTCAAAAAGGATATTCGAAACACAGGTCTTGGTAATGATTGAGGAACGAAAATGGAGGTGGTTCTGTTTTGAAAAACTGAGGAGGTCAGAGAGAGACAGAGAGAGAGAGAGAGAGAGAGAGAGGGACCTGAAGCTTTGGGAGCCAAGCTTTTGTGAGAGAACCTTAACCTTTGCGAGCCTGCGAGTAGAGGAGAGCCACAGAGATGTGAGAAGCTTTGGGAGCCAAGCTTTTGTGTGAGAACCTGAAGCTTTGAGAGCTAGCGAGCAGAGGAGAGTCACAGACTCGAGCAGAGATGGACCAGAGGAGGAAGAAGATCGAGCGAGACGAGACTTCGAAGCATGTGACTACTTAATCCCAAATTCTGAGCGGGATAAAGTTATCCCCTTCTAAGGAGATTATTACTGGACACAGATTATTTTTAGTACAATCCAATGCACTTAATTTGTTGGAGGATAACTTTAATCCAAGCCAATCCCCCCCCCCCCTTAATCCGGCAATCCAAAAAGGCCCTTAAATTATCAAAATGGGGGTATTTTAACACTTAGTTCAAATTATATCTTATATTTTGTATTTTGACATTTTGTTCAAATTATATTTTATGTTTTGGTTATTATCAACATTATCTTTAGATTTGAAATCTGTTACAAATTTATACCTGATACCAATTTAGAGCAGTTAATTTACCAAGTTACTGTTTAAAAAATTAAAACTAAATCATATAAAAATGAATACGAGAATAAATTTATTAAATCATCTTGGTAAATTAACTGCTCTAAATTAGTATCAGAGTATAAATTTGTAACAAATATTAAATCTAAGAATCAATATTGATAATAATCAAAACAGAAGGTATAAACTGAATAAAATGTCAAAATACAAAGTATAAAAAATGATAATATCTCTAATCAAAATGGTGGAGTAGAATCAACTTGTTTGATTGGTATACTCCACATCTTAATATAATTTTTTTGTTTAAGAAATAAACGTGATTCTTCTTGAAAATAAAAAAACATAAATAAATTAAATATTTTGCAATGTAAGTTATAATATTTTTACAGTTAAATAACATCAATTAATTGATTAGCATTATATTATGCACCAACATGGCATATTAATTGGGGCTAATTGATTTAGACCATATGGGTGTGTGTGAGTGTATGGAAAAGAGCTGTTCAAATTTTAATTTGAAAAAATATATATGGTGTTCTAAAGTATATCCTGATGTCACATCATATTAAAATAATTTGGTTTAAAATAATTTAAAAAATGTAACAATAAGGGCAATAGTTAATTAAATGCAGGAGATGTTCTTAAATTTCATGATTCATTTTTCTTCAATGCAAAGCATTAACTTAAATGCATTTTCTATGTTAATAAACATTACTAACAATACATTAAATATCTTGTATTTAGGATTTATTTCTTACCTCTAGATAGACTCCGTTAATTAAAGCCATTAATAATAGTTATAAAAGCCATCGCTGACAGCAATGACAAGGGAGCCTCCCTCCGCTCCAAATACCGATCACTCGGGTGTTATCAAATAAATACTAAGAAATTATGCCTATTAGAAACGAGTCGTAGTCCTTCATCCTTGCCAATAGACCAAATCGAATCAAAAGATCCAGAAACTCGCTCGCTCTCCCGCTCTTATTAGCGATTCAACCGTTAATGGATGAGAACCAGTAAAAGATGTGTATAGCAGTGTTTCTATGGCAAGCCCACCCACTGTTCCCCTTCTTTCTCTTGCTCAACAGGGATGAATATCACTCTCGGTGAGTTTTCTTTATTTTTTTTCTTCTTCTTCTCCATTTTCCTTTCAAAATTTTCTACTTTGTATTGAAATAATTAAGTGGGGTTTTGTTTCTCTTTCTGGGTTTTTGAAGACCAACAGAGGGTTTGGCATGGTGGAAAGGAGAGGAAATATTGGGAGGAAAAGATGGATTGGCGGGTGGGACATGGTTGGCTTGTGGGAGAGATGGTAAGATGGCTTTCCTCACCAACGTTCGAGAGCTTCATTTGCTTCCGCAAGCCAAAACCAGAGGAGATCTTCCACTTCGTTTCTTACGGGTCAGCTTATCATCTTTATACCAAAATTTTCCTAACAAACTTCAACAATTTGCAAATGAAACCCATTAAGCTCCTTTGGGTGTTACTCATTTATTTCTGGTCGAGATACACTAATTTTTTTTTATTATTATTATTATTTTTTTGTGTATAAGGACATTATTGGTTGCAAATTAGGCCCAATAGACAGTAGTGCTTTTTTTAGGAACTTTGTTTGATTAGGTAGAAGACATCAAATAGGGCCTGCTTTTGTGTTTTTAGAATCATTGATCGTTGCCTTTAGAATAGGATTAGGACTTCAAAACATCGTTTGCGTCCATGGATCAAAACCAGCAAAGGATAGAACCCTTTTATCCTCAAAAAAACTATTCATGCATAGAACCCTTTTACCCTCAAAAAAACTATTCATGCATATTAATTGAATTAAAAAGCCATGAGATTGTTCTTAAATAGTGGTTTTTTGGTATTTAGTTCAGGCACGTTCTCATTCTATCATTATTCCATTTGGATTTCTCATAGTAGAGATAGTTGTCTTGAGGTTATTAAAGGAGTCTCATGGGTTGAAATGGTGGCAGAGCAAAAAGACCCCAGTAGAGTTTGCCGAGGAAGTTGTGAAGGAGGTAGATCAGTTTAACGGATTCAACCTTATTTTGGCTGATATATCTACCAAGTCCATGATTTATGTAACCAATAGGACCAACAACGATCAGAAGTTTGTGACCAACGTCTTGCCTGGAATTCATGTGCTGACCAATGCAAGTCTAGACACTCCATGGCCTAAGGTAGAAGCTACATTACTCTCGTTTATCTACGTAATTGCACTCCTTGTTAGAAGCTAAGGCCATGTTTACTAATCTGTAATGGATCATAAGAAAGTGTTTCCCTTTCTCATCTACTTATGTATTAGTAAAACATACCTGAAAGTTAAATTCTTCTTTTACTGATTCATTACCTTAAAAAGTTAAAAGTAGACTAGTCTCTAATTTTGGAGTTGAGACAATAATAAGTTTTATCCTGCATCGAGAGTACATGGATCCATAACTTGCCTTCGTCCTTGGCAATTTATTGATTGTTTCCTAATGAGTTTCATGTTTGTTCTGTTGAGTTTTGGCAACCTTTTATAAAGCGTTTCTTTGTTCCTATAGCTTTAAGCACTTTTGGAAAACTTTCCCAATTCCCTATTTCCTTTTATTTATTTATTCCATAAAACTAGTTGCTAGCTACCTTGCACTACAAACTCGTGGATTATAATCATATGGATCGTTCTCTTTTCAGGCTCAACGACTAGGTGACAGTTTCAAAGAGCTGTTGAATGAATATAGTGAAGGTGAACTTCCTGCAAAAGAAATGGTCGAAAAGTTAATGACCAACACAATCAGAGACGACGACGAAAGCTTGCTGCCTGGCATTTTTCCTCCTGAAAGAGAGCGTTACCTAAGCTCCATATTTATTGATGCAGTCACTCCATTAGTAAGTCTTAAGCTTTTTAGTCAGTATTCATCTGTACTATTTTCCACACCTTGATTGAATTTCTCAAGTCTCTGTCTTTATGTTATTGCTAGGGACGTTATGGCACTAGAAGCACTTCTGCGTTGGCTGTGAAGACTAAAGGAGAAGTAAGCTTTTATGAGAAGTCTCTGGACTCGGAGAATGAACAGTGGAACGAAAGGACTGTTAAATTCGAGATTAATAGAGGAGAAGAATCAAATAGCGAGCCTTAAAACAGTAAGGTACTTCATCCTCTAATGTTTTATTTTATTAAATTATAACTTGTGTCTTTGTAAGATGGTGCTCATCTTGAGCCCTTTTTGGTCAATGGAATCATGAAGGATTTTTTTTTTTTTTTTTTTTTGGGTCCAAAGGATCAACTTTTGTCAGCTATAGCTCGTTGTTTAATTACCACAGTGCAAACAAGTGGTATTTGTGTAGCAGAGACTGAATGAAATAAAGATTTAAGAAAGCAAAGGCCCATAAACATATAGTAATACACACACACATATTTAATATTCATGTTTATTTAGTTGTATAAACATAACACACCATGTAGATAACGACCAGACCCCTAATACTATTTCTCACTCACAGTCGAGTGTGGAGTGCCTATTGTCTTAACTAATAAGATTATAAGTAGTACTACTTGTGTAGTCGAGTTTTGAGTACCTATTGTCGACATTGGCTAATACATACAAGTATACATAGACTTTGTACATACATACCTACGTATGACGTATGTGCGTCCATGTATGTAGTAACATCATGAGGAACACGAGACACACGTGCAACCTTCCCCACACTTGCAGTAGGCCTTGCCAACCCCGGTGGTGACGACGCTTCTAGCGCAAGTACATGGGTTGCAGCCGCAGTGCTGTCCACATGAGCATGTGATATGGTCATCTCCACCCCCAGTTGTCGTCTCCATTGTCCTGCACCTGTTTGTTTTCACAAAACTAGTTAATTATTGTGGGTTTTTAAGGAGTCACCTTTTTTTTTTTTTTTGTCAAAAGAAAATCTAGAACAAAACTTAGAACTTGTACTCTCGTTTAGGATTGGTCTCGAGATTGGGACTAAGAATTGATCGAGTGAATGGATAATAAATTTTGGCAGGCATGTTAAGAATTGGAAAGAGTGGTAGTGGTTCTAACCTGCAAGCTAGGCCTCCGGGGCATGGCACAGGACAGCCACACGTATCATCGCACACCCTAGTACCTCCTGCCGTATCGGTCATTTTCGGGCCTCCTTGACAGATATAAACGATTTGCTGGAGCTTGGTATTTGATATCTATATTCAAGGCATGAAAGTATATATGGCACTGGCAATGGTTTTTCCTATTAAAGTAGGTAGGAAAAAAGAAAAAGGAGGTGGCAATGGCTTGTCATGCAGTTCTTTCTGGTAGCACCACGTAAGGAGAGTGTGATAATGCCTGTACAAAAGTCTAAGAGGGAGCTAGTTGCAAAAGTCAAATTCGCAGTTTGGTTAGAAACAAAATCGACCGACTCATCATATGTTTAGTTCATCTTCATCCAAAATGTTGCACTCCACAACGTCCAACTAATATATCTCTCCTCTCTTTCTTTTTTTTTTTCCCCTTTTTGTCACTTGATAATTCATATATTTTTGACAGCAGTCATACATTCCATCTTCATAATTATCTTCCGAAAACACACATTGATAGAAGCAAAATGGAATCAAATTTCAAATTTTTTCTTCTTAGTTTAATTAACATGATAAATAATAAAAATTTCCTCTTATTTGACCAGAGTTTGCGTCCCATAAATTAAAAACGGGTAACTGAGAGAGAAGTTGGGGAACGGGGTAATAACAAAGTATTCTAGGTAAAAGCTTTTCAGTCTTTCCACTGCGTACAGTGCCGTACGTAGCCAAATGTGAGGTTGATGGTGTCATAATGTCGTTTTTCTGCTAAAAATATGGTTTGAAAAACTTCTAAGCTTGAGCTTAAAAATTTAGGTCGTTTTAGTCATGAATGATGATAGAGTTTCAAAATAAAATGTCTGCTTTTGGATGACGATCGCTTGGGCACGAACTAGTTGTCATCTTGATAAAATATATATATATATATATATATATATATATATTGTCGTATATGTGAATGCCGAATTCACCAAATTTTCATTGCACGACACGTCGTTTATATTATGACAGCAAATTTTAATCGAGAACGACTTGGGTGTTTTTAAATAAATTACAGCAAGTCACTCAAACGCCGATGAATTGAAAACTTTTTTTTCTTTTTTTTTTTCTTTTTTTTCAGGTAAATGAATCGAGCATTTTAAGAAAAGAACAACGGAGTTTATAATCGTTGATTCTTTTAATTGCGGACACCAAATTTCGGATTTCGAACCATACATGTTAGTTTCTTATAACCGCACCAGAATATTCGACAAGTAATGCAACTGATCAATAAATCAGCTAAACAAACTCATATAAAGTCATAGATATCTACTTTTTCCCGAGTTCACGAAAGCGATGGTCAAGATTCTTCTTAATATTGAAATTAATTAAAGAATGAATAATACGCCAACTAAATTCAAAACATATACATTTACTTGGTCATAAACTTAATTACAACAACCGACTGGCTAGGATAAGGATATATTATAATGACCAAACAACTAATATAGTTGGCCCTTTAATTACCTTAGTACGAACCGTCCTTTATTGTTATTATTAGTACTATTTCAATTACAGACCGAGACAGTACATGTTTACTATAGTCTATAGTACTATATTAATAGATAGATAATTTATATAGTCTTGGCCAAATGATCAAGAGGCACAGGTAACACAGGCGCAACCACGACCACAGTCGCAATGGGCCTTGCCAACCCCAGCAGTGGTGGCGCTCCTACCACACTCACAGGGGTTGCAGCTACAGTGCTATCCGCACGAGCATTTCTTATGCTCAGCTCCAACTCCACTCGTGGTCTCGCTTGTTCGGCACCTGTCCCATTATTCACATCCCAAAATTATATATATATATGTGTATATATATATATATATATATACGTATGAATTACTCCTTTCACTACTACGTACACTTGAAACTTTAAGTAGTCTGATCAAACCTTATACACGTACGTACGTAAACTATACATCAAGAAAAATTATAGCATACGAAGAGAAATAGCAAAGAAAATATATATACGTATATATATATATATATATATATATATGCATGTCACGTACGTATCTTCTTACGTATTTAATTTATTATATGGTTAGACATAACATTAGCCTGAGCTCTCCAAATCGGGCAGGACGAGTAAGACTTGGATTTTTAATATTATTTCCCTAGTTAATTTACAAGTTTTAGATGATTCAAAGTACATGATTACAAATGTATCTGAATGACTAAAAAATAATTAATTAATGTATAGCCTGCAAGCCAAGCCACCCGGGCATGGTGTAGGGCAGCCACACGTATCGTTGCAGACCTTAATACCTCCCACTGAATCTGTCATTTTCATGCAATTCTTTTGGTGGTACCACGTATAAGCTATATGTGTATTATATATACAACTATTGTGATCATTACCGCTTCATATTCCAGAAGACGCGTGGTGCGCGCGAGTGCGACGTCTCAAACAAAATTGCTTAAACGACAATTTACTTGTAGTCGTTTCTAGAAAGCAAAGGATAACGGGCTTCTAAAGAACTGGACGACACGTCGTCCAGTTAACATAGCGGCCAATTTGTAATGAGAACGACATGTTGTTTCACTTCAGGGACAGCACTGAATTTGGAATTTAAACGACGTTGACGGGTCGCTTTATGAGATAAGCGACTTGTGAACTCTACCATATATATATATATGGTAGAGTTCACAAATTCATTTCATGATTCAAAAAAATATATATCTCCTCTTAAACACATTGATTTTAATTTTCAATCACGTTGTGAAGAAGCATTGGGCGTGTGCCATACTCATATTAATGGTCAATTTCTATAATAAAGCTAAAACTTAAATACCTTTTTCTTATCGGGATATATACCTCTTAGTCTTTGGAGAAAAAATTTATATGTTTTGGTTGTAACACTGGTAATTTGACATTACTAATGATATGTAAAGTTCTAGCTAGGCTTCTAGTCTCTCATGCATCCCTATCAAGCCGACAAAAATATTAAGATCTTGACTAAAATCTAGACAGCAAAAAGGTATATGAATTGATTATCGAACTAACTACTAATTCAGCCATTCAAAATTAAGAAAAGTATACACATAATAAACTATGTAGCATCATTTTCAGAAAGTTGAATCCCGAAAAAGAATCTCACGGAATTGTGTAAACAAATAGTTAACCTTTCCCATTTCCAATAACAATTATTATGTGATATTTACTTATTAACATTTCAAGCTTAAAGATGTGACACGTGTCATTTCAACGCCCTGCAAATTGTGTGCTTGTTATGAATGAGAGGGAGATGGCGATGGAGACTTCCATATATAGATGCCTATACCATGCATGCAGTACCATATAGCTCAAGCCCACACAAGGATAAATATCTTCAAGTGGTTTTAATGCGTGTGCCAGCAAAATGTCACTTTTTTTTAGCTTGAAGAAGTAAATTATAGTACAGTACCATAACCTCAATTTGGCTTAGCATCGGTGACATGGGGGTTAGATTTGAATCGATATTATCCACTGCCAAATTATCATCAATAATTGATCTTTTTTTCTTAAATTATAATGTCGATATGTCATATTACTGTTTTTATCATCATCGTCCACGCACAAAAGTAGGTAAAGGAGTTTGTCAACATAACGTGAAATCTGCTGATATGTGTTTTACTTTCCACAAATTTTTATAATTAGCGATTAACTAAAATATTAAAATTATAAATAATATAATAATTGTGTAATATGAGGTTAATTAAGAAAATTTAACGTACTAATTTTTTATTGAAGAATTTTAAATTTCATATCACATCTTCAATGAGTTTGTACCACAACCATGTGTCACAGAGTCATTTGTCAAGTTTTTATTGGACCCTTTTATTGTGCCATGTGTCAAATTTTTGACCCTGGTCGATCAACACAAAACTGCTGGTGGACGTGGTGTCCAAAATTAGTAATCAGTTTGCATGGTTAGGACACGTAACATGCTTAGGGGTCGAGTGTGGTGAGCTGTTTTCATCTCTTCCACCGTTTGATACATGCCCTATATAATGGCTTACAACCTGTGTAAAGAGAACAGGGCAATACAATTAGTACATTCACATCATTCTCTCATTTGACCTCTTTCCAAATTATTGCTTATCTTTTTCTCAAATACAAACAACCAAACCCATGATGATCGTTTGTCTTTTTCTTAATTATCTTACCAAAGCTCTTAAATCTCACTTTCTTCCGCTTATTTTTCCTCCTTTGACCAGCCCATGTCCACATATAACTTTGATTGAATCAAAGTTTCCTTATTCATTTAACAACCCCATTAATAACCATTTGTCTTACACCATCATCACTTGTTTCTTCTTATTTTCACAACTCGCGGCTATGTTCTCATCTCCATCATTTTGTTATTCCTTTGAAACCAATTCCTTTCCTTGTTATCATCGCCATCTTCATCTCATTCTCACTTTTCATAAGCTTGGTCACCAAGTTTTCTCACACGTACACAAATTCATACACACACGTGCATTCATATATATATATATATATATATACATATTTGCATTATTATTATTATTATTATTATTATTGCACACTATATGTTATAATGATTTTTGGGTACCGAACTATTCTCTAGAATCTCGTGTTTGACCTATAGTACAAATTTGAGGGGTTGTCTTTCATGTATTATATATATCTGTCTTATATTTCTGCGATTCGACAGATAATTTGTATTGATACTTTAAGTGAGATCAATTATTCCATTTTTTTTTTTTTTTTTTTTCTTCTTCTTCTTCTGTAAAGTAGTTTGTATTGCTGATTTGTAAGGTAGTTTGTATTGCTGATTTGAGTGCGATAGTTAATTTATCTTATTTTTAATTATTATGTGTATTTATTTAGTGATTTATATTGTTTTCTCTCACAAGCGGTCACATCATTTTATTTAAATTTCAGTACTTTAATTTATTGTTACTATAATATAGTTGGACTTATTGTCTTGTAATTCTAACTTCTTTAATTAACTAAAATTAATTAAAATTGGCATATGGACGGTATCGATTCCGTCAATTTCTAATCAATTATTCCGCTTTTTCTTCCCTATAAAGTAGTCTGTATTGCTGTTATTGCTGTTTTAAGTACGATAGTTAATTTACCCTATTTTTAATTATTATGTACATTTATTTAGTGATCTATGTTGTTTTCTCTCACAATCAGTCACATCATTTTATTTAAATTTCAGTACATTAATTTATTGTTACTATAATATGGTTGGACTTATCGCCTTATAATTGTAACTTCTTTAATTTTCTTTAATTAACTAAAACTGGCATATGAACGTTTCGTCTCCTCAGTTTCTAACTATTTATTTTTCTGCACTTTATTTTTTTTGCTAACTTTTAGTTGACATTATAGTTGGTTTATTCGCCCCCGTCAATTTTTAATATTATTTTATTTTTGTTTATTCTCACTCATACTAAGTGAGTTATCTTTGCAACCGTCAATCTTGTCGAAATATGTAAGTAGAGTTGTTCTTGTCGAGATTCTATTTTGGCATGTGGAAGTATTGTGATGATTCTTTCTGTTGTGCATACTAATAGTCTAACTCAATTATCTTCTACTTTGTTTTAATTAAGTATAAGTCATGTTAATTAATTCAGAGTACAACTCCGACCCGAACATTAACGTTTTGGGGTGTGATAAATTTTTTGTAATTAGTAACTAATTAAGATATTAGATCACAAATAATGTGATAATTATACCGTATAAGATTAATTAAGAAAATATGAGGTATCGAAATTATGTTAGAAAGAAGAAGATTTGACATCTCAAAATAAATGTCAACTTCTTATTAAAAATTGTTGAATCCATGCTACGTCGTCAAGAAACTTATGCCATATCAACACGTAGTACTATAAAGTCACGTGTCAAGACATCTTTTCTAGTCGTGTCACATAAATGTTACTTTAAATTTGGTGATGACATGTCAACAAATTAAGAACTTTGAACTCTCAAAGTCGGTTAGCCGCTTTCACCGTCTAAAAAAGTTTGCCTATATCAAGCATATATGAGCATATATGAGCTTTGCAATAGGATGGATAATTGTAGAACTTGTTTGCCCATTAAATATACAAGCTCTCTCTTTCTTACATTCATTCCCGAATACCAACGTTCTTTTCCTTTCCTTTCCTTTTATTCATAGCCATAGCATATGTATTCCTTTTCCTACCATTAGCTTTCCTCTTCTTCCCTCTGTATATTCAATCCCACTCATTCAAAGTCCAACATAAAGTATTGATTGATTTCTCTTCTACTTTGTTAATTATACCTTCACCATTACCTTACTATTTATTCTAAACTATTATTGTTTTAGTCTACGGTTTCTTTGACCATAATTCCTTCATCATTTTATTTATTTTTTTATTTTTGTTTATTTTTTTTCTCTTTCCTTCCAAACCGAGGCCATAATTGTAAGTCCACTAGTACTACCATTGTTATTCGTATCCAAGCATATAAACTCCATTATTGTACTCCATTATTGTTATTCTTTGACAAATTCAATATCTATTTTGCTATCTCTACACATCAATTTTCTAATTTCTACTTCCTTATTTTTCCTATCTAGCATCTAATTTTGTGAATCATTTAATCACGAAATTCATTATTTTAGTCTAATTTTATAGATTTTTAGATACGGACTACTCCTTGGACTCATGTTTCATATCTTTGTGGTGCTTTCGACTAACGTAATAATTAATATTTAAATTCTATAATTTAAATTACTTGTAAATTTGTGTGGAAGAGTTGTTTAACAAGTTGAGTTGCAAATTTGTGTGGAAGAGTTATTTAACAAGTTGAGGTAGTATATATGATCATTATTTACAATCGTTCATGTTATTTTTAATATTTTAAATATCTGCTGATCTATGATTCTGAATTATTTAGCAAGCAGAATTGTAGCGTATACGACCTTTATTTGTAACCGTTCACGTTGAATTCAGTATTTTATATTCTTACTATTTATTTTTATTATTGTTTATTTATATTTCTGACTGAATGGATAGAATCGTCAGAAAAAACTAACAATCTTTTTGTTCATTTCTAATCAAATGACTTGTATCACCTGCGTTAGAAACACGAACTTTATAAGATATGGTGATAGTTATGGAAATTACCGACACCTGTTTAACTACAAGTTGAACTATCAAATACACTAATAATTTTATGACAAATGAAATTATATCATTACAATTTTTCTACTTCATTTTTCTATTTTCTATCACTGTCTTACTTATTAATAATTAAGTATTTTTACGTTTAATTAATTCCTCACTTACCAAATCACAATGAGCACCCGGAACGCTACTTAAAAAGAACAAAAACACACGTGAATTCTTAACCACTTCCAAAGTGATCCATTTAATAACAGTGTAAATTGTGTGATATGGCATGCAAAAGAATAGTCAAGGCAAGTTCTTTTGGTTATGTTATGCAAAAACCTAGCTAGCTCCAGTAATTATCTATTATTGTCTTATCCACTAATTGATTGATTTGAAGGTTGAAATTGGAAGCTAGCTGTGTGTGGTCAATTCCTATGTCGACCAGAAAACGCATTATAACCTCAGACTTTTTTCTCATGTAATGATCTCTGATCGATCAATTACTGTACTTAATTTGTTAATTATTTGTTATTGTTGGACCAGTTTCCCACCAACCGTCCACATGTCTCGAATTGCTGATGCTGTATTCTCCAACTGTTCACGTGTTCTTGCTGTTCCAAAGTACTCTGAACTCCAAGCAGGATCGGAAAAGCGGGGGTGGCTACCTGTAAAGACTCTCCGATGCTTAAGTTAGTGGTTTATCTTTGATACAGAGTAGCAAAGAAATATTTCAGTATGAGTATATATTTGTTTCTTGTTCACAGAATTTTCTATATATTTCTGTTCGTAAGCGTACATGCCCCTCCCGAGAACGCATGGCTCTTATATAAATAGTCCCGAGATTGTGAACCATGCCGGTCTCAATCTCAAGACTGAGTACCTTTCTCTTCGAAATCTTTTCAGAAGTCACGGGTCGAGATTTCCGTGATCTCCTCTGTATCGCCGTAGCCTGATTTTCGCCGCTTCCTATGGCTTGAATCTGTCAGAGGTGAGATTTGATAGATCACCGTTCTGTCAAGATGGCTTGCCCCTTGCGCACGCCTACCCAGGATTGCATTAAATGCTCTGTCTGGGTCTGGAATCGTGAGTTGCTTTCCATTGTATTCAGATGGAGGACCCTCGGGGCTTCCGACCCTCTCAACTGTTGTGGTAAGGGCTATTGTATTCAGGTGAAAGACCCTTGGGGGTTCCGACCCCCCAGCTGTCAGGGTAAGGGTCGGACTAGCTGGGCCTGTCCAGGATCCGTGACGGGCTCGGCCCTAATCTTGGGAAGCCCAATAACCGATTTAGTATCACGTGCGAACCGCGTGGCTTTTAGCCAATTACTCTCGACAGCTGTCGGATGGTGGGCCCCATTTGTGACCTGTTCTGCCACTTAATCGTCCACGTGGTGTATGATTTAGGAACGGGTCCCACAACTGCCCCCATTTCCCTACTTGATGGATTCGTATCTATCAAGTGGGGAAATCGTTTATCCGTTCCTCCAATCCGGGGAATGCACATGGTTCTCCCCTTATTGATGCAGAGGCACACCATCCCATATTACTAAACCTGTTTGAATTTTAAAATTCCGACTGTTCGGTCTTCCTCATTCTCCCCTTTTCCGAAAAAAACTCTTCGGCTTCCCTTCTATAAAAAGCCGCAACTGTGTTCATTTGCCTTTTTACCAAAATCTTCAATCATTCTAGCCTCACAAAATCCTAGGGTTTCCGCTTCCTTTTCCTCTAAAGACTCTTACTCTTCCAGTCGCGTTTCGGAACAATGGCTTCCAGTCAAACCCAGGAATTGCACCCCATTATGGATTCAGAGCTCGATTCCCTGAGGAGGCAGCTCTGCATCCCCAGAGGAGTGACGCTGCAATGGGTTGAGGGCCCTGCGGACTGGTACCTCCGTCCTTGCGCCCCCGAGGGTTCCATCGTCCTGGGTAGGAAGCATCTGGACTGACTGCGATTCCCTCTTCCTCCCTTTATCCACCAATTTTTTACTTTGATGGGAATTCATCCGATGCAGCTGAATGCAAACGGGATCATGATTCTGATGGGGCTTTCTGCCATATCAGTTATCTATAATGTGCATATTGACCTGGAGGTGGTATTTTATGCTTACAAGCTTATCCTCATTCCCAAGAAGGGCTCCTACCCCACCTTCTACCTCTAGCCGCTGCCAGGGCATCACATCTTTTGGGGGTTGCCGAGGTCGGACAAACAATGGGACTCTCACGCCAGGCTATATGCCGTTGGAGGGGCGTGGTGCTCCCCTTGGGTGAACGGAGAGCATTTCCAAGTTCCCTCAATCTTCCTGCAGTGTAAGTACTAGGTCGTGATCTTTGGGTCTGCATCTTCTCCCGATACTATTGCTCATGTTATTTTGTCTTGTGCAGCCTCGGCAGAAGAAAATAGGTTTAAACCGCATCTGTCGGCAGGGCGGCTCAAAGGTCTGGAGGGGATCATAATCTTCGGCTCTCCCGGGGAATGCAGGCACATTCAGGCCGTCCTCAACCCCCTGACGCTGAACCTGATGCCCATGATGGTTTCATACCTCCCATTCCCCTTAGATACCTGGGTCATCACCAAACATCTGCAGAGCCGACTCGACGCTTCTGCCCTGAATCGATTTTGCCGAGATGAAAATGACTGGATCACCATGGCGAGTTGGCAGGTTACGGCTTCAAGCCAGTTGGCGGGCCCCAATGATCTGGTAGCGCTGTCCAACCATGAGCTCGAGGAGGCCGTGAGGCTTGTGGCCGAAAAGTGCGTCAGGCTCCGCAAGGAAGAAAATGCCGCCCCCAAGATGGCTAGGGGTAAGTTCATTTTCACATCTTTGAGTTCTTGTGGGTCAGACTGTGACCGTGAGCTAATCTCGTTATTTGTTCTTTACAGATTCTGAGACGGGCCCGTCGGCTGACCCCTCACCCGTCAAAGGGGGAGCCGCGGCATCTAAAGCTCACGCCAAGGCACCCGTTGGCTGGCGCCTCGTGGTGCTTTCAGGAGGAGAAAAGCCAGCGGTCCCCCGCTCTGACGCAAGTGGATCTCCATCCGGGGGACCGTCTGCAACCCAGATCGTGCGCGGGGAAGAGACAGCGCCGAGTCCGGCTAGGGGGTCTACTGCAGTGATCTCGTCCACCCCTGACTCCGGTTCAAAATAGAGTGCTGTCAGCCTCGGTGGAGAGATCGCTGAGCTCAGTGGGGGCGTTCCGAGATTGAAATCCAGACTATCATCCCCTCCCCCGGTCCTTACAAAGCGACAACGCGAGGTCAGCTCATCCAACGAGGAAAAGGCCGGGTGGAGAAGAGGGGCAGGGTCGCCCCCTCGTCTGATAGTGACGACGATGGGGCGACGCTTACCCTTCTAAGGAGAAAACGATCAGCATGCAGCGGCCTGCCCAGAGGAGGCGCACCACCTCCCACCGTGGCCAATGACGTTCCTGATAGCGCCGGACTTCTCTCAGTCCCTATCGCCATTACCTTGGAGGCGTGCCCGGCGGGCGGAGAGGGTGCCCTTGCAGCCAGCGGGGCGAGGCTGTGTTCTGTGGGTGTGGGCGATACCCAAAGGGAGGGTCCATCCACAGAGTCGGAGCTGGAGGCGCTCATGTCGGAGAATGTCGAGCTCGTCACCACCCGCACCTTTGCTAAATACTGACTCCCCCTTTGTTCTTTAACTTGCAGCTGTCTGCCATCCAGTCCTTCTACTCTTCTCGCATCAAGGATCTGACTGAGGAGCTGAGTTCCTGCTCCGCACTGGCCGAACGCAGCGAGGCTGCCCTCGCTGAATTGAAGTCTGACTTTGATATATATCGTAGCCTCGAGGAGGCGAGGGTTAGCAGCGTGGTGGCTCACGCTCTGAGTGCCGAGAGGACCAGACGCGAGGAGCTGGCTGTGAGACTGGCTCAGGCGGAGGCTGACAAACTTGTCCAATCCAAAGCCGCCAGGCTGGCCTAGGGCGAGCTGAGGATCAAGGAGCAAGAGTTACAGAGTGCAGGGGCAGAGATGGGACTAGCCTTCATTGCCCGTGACCAGGCTGTTGAGGATGCCAAAGAAGCGAGAAAAGCCGAGGTGGCAGCCAAGCTAGAGGCCCACGCTCTGCAACGCAGACTTGACCGATCCCATGAGGTAAACCGACATCTCTTTTTGGACCACAAAAATCTGATTGATGCTCAGGTGAAGATGTCTCGTAAACACTGCGAGGACCTCGCTGGTATTAACTCTTTATTGGTCAAGTTATCGCAGCGGCAGGCGGAGCTCAGGTTAGCGGTGCTAAAGGATAGGCTGGCGAATGCGGAGAATTTAAAAACAAGGTACCAGAGGCAGGTAGATGTCCTTTCTGCGAAAAGTTACAGGTATGACTGGGAGAATAGAGAGTTTGAAAACCACGATGAGGTGGTGACGCCAGACCAATTTGACGATCAGAAAGGTGTCGAGAGGGACCACTACTCCGTCAAGCACTATATGCAACAGCTTGGGGATGAGATTAGAATCACGTACCCAGCTGACGCGCAGGAGATGCTTGCTGCGGAAAAGGATGGGCCCTCTGCATCTGCCCCTGGTGCCATAGAGCTTGTCCCCGCCTCTGGTCCGCCAGATCGAACTCCAGAAGCCCTTGATATTCAGCCTAGCCTTGGGGTCTCAACGGGTGAAGGGTCTGGCGCGGTGATTGTATCTAGTGACGAATCCGATCCGACCACGCCACCCTTCTCCGAGGCTGGTCCAAGCACTGGGGTTGGCCGCTCCCCCTCGGACGGAGGTAACTAGGACTTCAAACTTTGTATATTTGTAAAGCTAACATTCATTGTAATCCTTCGAATAAATAATAAGAAATGCACCACCACTTTGAGTCTGTTTTCTTTTGCATCTAACCGTCTGTATAAATAATTGTAAGGACTCGATTTCGGATTATTAGTGAGCCTTCCTTAGGTCATGACTACCAAGATTAGCTCCGGAAATAGGGGTGCAAGTTTTGGCTCATCCGGTTTTGCAGAAGTATAACTCTTGTTATAACTTGTTTTGGCAGAGTTCAACCCACGCGCGTGGCTGGATTTCTCCGACCCCAAATGGGACCGTGCTCGGAACTAGCTTTAGGGATTGGTCGACCATTGTTTAGACTCGTCGTTGCAAAGGAGAAGGCCTGGGCTCGGCTCTTATTGGGAACAAACATGGCATTATCATTCCGACGTCTCCTTAAGAGTCTGCTCTAGACCTGCATCCCGCAAATAGGGTTCATGAGTGCTCACCACCATTATCCGCGCACTTTGTATTTTTAGGGCATAATAAATAGGTTTTAATCTTGATTTCTGTTTTCACATTTGGTTTGTCTCTGGACTACTTCCAACGGGTAGACTCCAAATCTATTCACGCCCTGACCATGCAAAAATAGATCATCCCCTGGCTAGAGTCTGTTTCCCTTTAACTCTTCGCGTAGTCAAAATATTCCTTAGGGAGGGTCCACTTACAACAGGTGGATTCCGACCCTGCCTTCCTTTAGCTCTTCGTGTAGCTAAAAGTATTCCTTTGGGGGTCAGCTGGCAAGCTTTTGGGTTGCACATCCCCTTTCCCTTTGTACGTTTTCTTGGGTCATCGACAAGTGTTTTATTGCACGATTCGATTCCTAGAGTACGATCGTTTTCGAGTTTGTTGGCAAGTTTTTGGTGCGCAGCTATCTCCTTCTCGTATGTTTTCTCGGGTCGTCGATGAGCGACGTGAGTCCCAGAGTGNCGACGAGTGATGTGAGTCCCAGAGTGCGAGCATTTTTGAGGTCTGCTGGCAAGTTTTTGGTTGCACAGCAGTTTCCTCTTCGCACATTTTCTCGGGTTGTCGACGAGCGACGTGAGTCCTAGAGTGCGAGCATTTTTGAGGTCTGCTAGCAAGTTTTTGTTTGCACAGCAGTTTCCTCTTCGCACGTTTTCTCAGGTCGTCGACGAGCGACGTGAGTCCCAGAGTGCGAGCGTTTTTGATTCAGTTGTGGAAGGTCCTTTCCCTGGACAGGCTGGTAGTATTTTTAGCCTGCGCAAACAAAATGTGGGGTCTCCTACTATGGGCAGACCCCCTTCCGTTGCAAATTGGTATCTTTTGTCTACGCAACTGAAGCGTAGGGTCTGCCAGTGTGGGCAGACCCTTTACCAGGAAGACCTTAACCTGTTCCGGAATTAAATTATAATAATACGAACACTCATATGGGTCTTATGCGTAAATAGCGTGTGGGGTCTGCCGCTGTGGGCAGACCTCTTTTCCATAGCAACCCCAAAGATGAATCTATGCGGAAAAGAGAACTCAACCTGTTCAAGATTTATTCTACAACAAAATAGGCATTCACATGGTCTTACATTATATGTATGTGCCTTAAACGTGATACTTTTTCAAGTGCTGAGCATTCCACGTGTTCGGCACATTTTTCCCCATTCTGAGTTCCTTCAGGATATATGCGCCATTATCGAGCGCTTTTACTACCTCATAGGGTCCGATCCAATTGGAGTCCAATTTCGAGGAATTCCCTGTTCTGGCTTTCAGGACCCAATCCTCGGCTTTAAATTGTCGGGCATTAACCTTTTTCGCGTAGTAGGACCTAGCCTGCTGGTGGTATGAAGCCAGGTGGACCAAGGCCATACTTCTCGTTTCTTCCAGAAGGTTTGTGTTGCGACTTATTTGGCGCTCGTTTAGGGGAGCATCTTTTACCACTTCAGAGCAGAGGGTCGGGAGGCCGACCTCGGTCGGATCACAGCCTCTGATCCGTAGACCATGGTGAACGGTGTTCTCCCAGTAGACCTCCGCTCTGTGGTTCGATGGGCCCACACAACGGCCGGCAGTTCTTCTAACCACTTGCCTTTAGACTCCTGCAAGTTCTTTTTGATGTTACTGAATATGGCTTTGTTCGTCGCCTCTGCTTGACCGTTCCCCTGAGGGTAGTTCACGGAAGAGAAACTGAGCCTTATATCATACAGTTCGCACAACTCCTTAAGCTTAGCATTTTGGAACTGCGTGTCATGGTCGGCTTGTATCTCTTTTGGGATCCCGAATTGGTAGATTATGTTCTTCCAGATGAAGTTAATCGTGTCTGCCTTATTAACTGTCGTGTAGGCTTCGGCCTCTACCCACTTGGTGAAATAGTCTGTGGCCAGCAAGACGTATCTTTTTCCTCCTGGACTTCTGGGGAGCTCTCTGACGATACCCAGACCCCACTTGGCAAACGGCTAAGGAGTTATGTTCGAATGAAGAGTCTCTGCAGGCTGACATTTCATCGGGGCAAACCTCTGGCATTTATCACATTTTCTTATGAATTCGGCTACATCCGCCATCATGTATGGCCAAAAGTATCCAGCCGTTAGAGCCTTGTAGGCGAGGCTGCGTCCACCAGAGTGGTTGCCACATACTCCCTCGTGGATTTCCTCCATCAGTTTTTGCACTTCGACAGGGCCTATGCAGCGTAGCATCAGACCCATTGTCGACTTCCTGTGTAACTGTTCACCAATCATCGAGTACCTGGCAGCCTTTAACCTGACTGACCTCGCTTCCCGAGGGTCTGCGGGCAGGTTCCCCAATGTCAAATACTGTGTGATGGGCTTCATCCACCCTTCGTCAGCAGCACCGGTTGCAAACATATGGTGCACAAGGCTCTGCAAGGGGTCTTCCATGCTCCTGCCTTCTAAGAGGACTTCTATGCCTTCAGTGGTGCCCCCGATTGATGCACTCTTAGCTAGCCCGTTAGCCCTCTGGTTCATCTCCCTGGGGATCGGTTCGATATTGAAATTACCAAAATGAGTCTTTGCCCCCATCACCTTGGAGAAGTACCTGTGCAACCTTGGTTCTTTTACTTCGAAGTCTCCCCTGACCTGACCTGCGATCAACTGCGAGTCAGTCTTCACGACGATGCTCTCTACTCTGAAGTGTAGTGCCAACTCAAGGTCTTGTAACAGTGCCTCGTACTCTACCTCATTGTTAGTCACTAGGCAGCTGAGCCTCAATGCTTTCTCAACTTTAAGACCCATTGGGGTCTGCAAAACTATCCCGATACCGGACCCTGCGGCATTCATGGATCCGTCCGTGTAGAGCGTCCAGGTAGAAAGGGAGTGGAGTTGAGACATCTGATTCGGGTCGTTCTGCTCGCCAAAGGACTCAATTTCCACCAGAAAATCCGCCATGACCTATCCTTTCTTTGCCATTCGAGGCTGATATTCAATATCGTATATCCCCAGCTCGATGGCCCATTTGGTCAGTCGTCCTGACTGGTCTGGTTTGGCCAAGATTTGACGGATGGGGAAATCCGTATACACAGTGACCGAATGCACCTCAAAATACTGCCGGAGTTTCTTTTTAGCGTTGACTGGAGCGAGGACCAGCTTTTCCGCCACACTGTATCGGGTTTCGGCATCTAGGAGCATACGGCTTATATAAAACACTGGTTTCTATTTACCGTCTTCCTCGATGAGCAGTACGGTGCTGACCGCTACTTCGGACACTGCTAAATAGGCGTACAAATGATCCCCCTCTACCAGGGAAGCCAAGATAGGTGGGTGACTCAGATACAGCTTAAGGTGTGGTGCCCAAGATTCTCACATGCATATTAAGCCAATAATAAATATGTTCTAATTGCATATTAGGCATCTAGAAGTTGTTTATACTAGTTTTGTAGTAACATACTCATTCATTATGTTATGTGCATTTACATACATGTTATTACACTAATGATTATCGAAGTATCCCAATGCAGTGTAAAGGTTCAATATCCTTAAAGAGAGAGCTCGGTGTGCTAAAAGAACAAAGAATATAATTATGAAAGCAATACTATGTGCACATGCATTAAGATTGTACTTATTGATAACTTAGTCAAATAGTAGTTTTTCGGTAAAATGCATCTTTCATGTTTTTCAGAGCCAAATTCACTGTGTGTTTAACACGTCAAATAGGCTTAATTCAATGTCTAGGACTTATTTATAGCATTTTATTTATCGTCTCCAGGTAAGCACGAGGTGGCATTCAGGACACTAATTGGTATTTTGTTGCACTAAGCTAGCTTAGATTAAGCTTAATCGCGTAATGTCATTTTTGTGCATTCTAATAATTGAGTGCTAATACTATGTTTGTATTGTTAATTAGAGTCTAATTGACTTTATTTTTATGTTTAATGATTGGTTAAGGGGCTAGGTTCCACCAAATTACAATAAGATTGGCCATATAGGATCATAAGTCAAAGTATGACTAGTTTTCACTTTCTAAGGTAGGATTCACCAACTTTGGCTACACTTGGGTGTATAGGAGTGACCAGCAACGTGGTGACTATGCTAAGGATGTTTTAGAGCTTGACACATGGAAAGTAATGACCAAATACCCAAAATACCCCTTAGAATTTAAGTTATGCCATTTCTTAGTCATTAAGTATCACTTTTAGACCAAATCTGGTCATTTGCATTCCCTTTCTTTCCAGCCACGACCTAAAACTCTCCAATGCTTTTTATGACTTCTCTCAATTTTCCTCAAACATTTCCAAGAGTTTCCAAGTGGTA
Source organism: Parasponia andersonii (assembly GCA_002914805.1). NCBI lineage: Eukaryota > Viridiplantae > Streptophyta > Magnoliopsida > Rosales > Cannabaceae > Trema > Trema andersonii. The sequence continues at coordinate 44,842 of JXTB01000338.1, read as the reverse complement.
GAACTTGAATTGGAGCCCTAGAAAGCAAGATACACCAAAACTAGTCAAGGTAATTCTATTAAGTTCTTCTTTTTAAGTCTTGTCCTTTGATTTTCATTCTTTACTTGTTCCCACTTGAATAATGGTTCCTTCAGGTCATATTAAGTTCAAAAATCTAATTCTAAACCTAGAGAATCAGTTTGGTGGAGGTAGAAGGTAAGAAATCCAACAAAAGCTTAAACTAGTCAAAGTGAGCATTATGTATGATTTTGAACTTATAGCTAATTTCTTTTGTGTTAGCCCTTAAACCAAAGTAATTATTTGGTGAATAATGATCCTAGGAACCTTATATATCACTGGAAACACAAAATTTAGGTGGAGGATTAAAGTTAAACCTAAGACCCCAAAGACTGCTATTTATGGAATTAAGTGTTTTCATGTGTGGTAGATTAAGTTTTCCATATTTTTAATCTGATTTCTTAAACTTATAGTATATATTTTATTGATTCTATTAGTTATTACACTTATTTTATGGCTGATTATGATGGCACACAAGTGTAAAAGTCGTTTAAACTTTGTAAAAGATTGAAAGGAATTCAAATGCACTTAGGTTGTTCCAAATGATCCTTTTTGATGTGTATATGTGGGAATTGGATTGTTAATTGTTATGGCAGGTTTAAAACCATGATTTTAATCATGTGGGAATGTCCCTAAAATAGGGGAGGTGCTGTCCAAATATTTTTAAAATGAAATGGCACCATTTAGGAGCAAATGGACTTGTTTTTACAAAATTATGTGCCATTTTGGATCATTTTGTGCTAATGAACTAGCATTAATATTTTAAATACTTTTCAATAGTTTTTCAATGCTAGTCATTGACTACCAAGTACCTTAAGTGATTTATACACTCCTGAGTCATTTTAAGATTAAGTTTTCTAAATTGGTGAAAGTTTTGATTTCGGTATTGTTCAATTATCTTGATGCATTCTTTTGTAAAATGTGCACCTTGAATAATAACAATTTATGACAGGTAATTAGCACACCAATCTCTAGAGGATATTGACCCTTTCTACTATTAGTTTCTATTCAAGACACGAGGTAAGTAAAGACTTACAACTGCATCACCAGAACTATATGGAAGATGTATTTATGTGAAACTTACTTATTCCTGAAAGTTATGAAATGGCATGTGCATGGCATGTTTTGCATGCAAATGGAGATTTTTATTATAAGAGTATTTGAAAATGAGTACCATTGTACCAATTTTATAAGATAAGTTTTAATGGCAATTGTTAGTCTGTCGGAGCTGGATAGGTAAGTCTGTTGGTGCAGACTCTCCCGTTGAAGCGGGATATGCGGATGTTATGATGTGTCTCGTTGAAGCGGGACAAGATTAGCGCAGTGTGGGATGCCCCTTTGATGAGGGAAGGAGTTTTCAAAAACCTCACACGACGATCGCACCTTATTTTTACTCTTGGCCAGAGTTCCGCCTAATGTTATCAAGGCCTATCGACTTACGGGACAAGCAATGCTCTAAGGAGCCCAATTATGAATACGTTTTAAGGAAAATACATGAACTAAAATGTTTAAGAAAGAAAAGGGTACAATGGGAACTTTACGAGATTTTTAAGCATACATAAGCATGCATAGTTTTTACTTACTGAGCTTTAGCTCATTTTAGTCTTGTGATGCAGATGAGGAGGCACATTTTGGTGTTGACTAGCTGGTTGCCTGGCTTGCCTTTTGTCGCCATGATCATACAGATGTAGACGAGCTTGACCTGTGGGCGACATTTTTTTGTTCAGAGATATTTTGGTGTAATGAAAATATTACAGCTGATGGCAAAATCGACTAGTGAAAACCTCTTTTGATTGTACATTTTGTAAAGACACTTTTAACAAGAAATGCCATCCAGTTTCTTTTGTCCTAAAGTTCTAGAAAGTTAAAAAAAAAAAATGCCCACCTTTATATCAAAACAGAAGGTAAAGATTTAGAAAGAATAATACTTCATAGTTTGACTGTATATGACAATATGGTTAAACTAGGGGGTGTCACATAAGGTCTGCCAGTGCCCTATCCTGTTCTTCCCCCCAGATGGCAGTAGAGATTTTCTTCAAGTATTGGAAGAAAAGCATGCATCGGTCGGACATCTTGGATACGAATCGTCTGAGAGCGGCTACCTTCCCGGCCAGGCGTTGGACCTCTCGAATGGACGAGGGTCTCTGCACATTTGCGATCGAGATCAGCTGGGTCGGGTTTGCCTCAATACCCCTCCGGCTTATGATATGCCCCAAGAATTGCCCAGAGGATACCCCAAACGCACACTTCTTGGGATTCAGGCGCATCTGATGTTGCCTCAGAATCTGAAAACATTCGTCCAGGTGCCTCAGATGGTCTGAATCCTCCCTGCTCTTCATGACCATATCGTCGAAGTAGACCTCCATAGTCTTTCCTAGTAGCCTGGCGAACATTTTATTCATAAACCTCTAGTAGGTTGCCCCCGTGTTCTTCAGGCCAAATGGCATATGCCTGTAGCAGTACAGACCTCGTTCCGTGATGAAAGCCGTGTGGATCTGGTCTTCCGCATATAGGAGGATCTGGTTGTATCCGGAATAGGCATCCAGAAAGCTCATTTTGTTGAATCCCGTCGTCGCGTCTACCATTTGGTCGATTCTTGGTAGGGGGAAACTCTCCTTCGGGCAGGCCTTGTTCAGGTTGGTGAAGTCTATAAAATACGGTCGTCGTCGTTTTTCTTTTTCACCACTACCGGGTTGGAGACCCATCGCGGGTATACGCATTCCCTGATCAGACCGCTCTCCAGCAACCTTTTTACCACCTTGTTGATCGCCCTGTTTTTCTCTGGTGCGAACCTTCGGGGTTTCTACCTGACTAAAAGGAAATGGGGGTCTATGTTCAGGCGGTGGCAGGAGTGTTCAGGGTCTATCCCAAGCATATCATTGTGAGACCACACGAAGACGTCCTCATTCCGCTTCAGGAATTCCAGCTTCTCGTTCTTTTGCTCCTCGGGTAACAAGGCACCGATCAGAACCACCTTCGCCGGCTCTGCCTCTTTCTAAGGGACCGCTACCAACTCCTCGATCATGGATTCCGGACCGTCAAACTCTTCTTCGGTTCGCTTCATGTACGCTGGCAGGCAGTCCTTTGATTGCTATCTGTCCCTGGTTGCAGTGCTTGCACTCGCGTTGGTTCCCCTCAGGGTAGCTGAAAAGCATTTCTTTGCAGAGATCTGGTCTTCCTTGATGTCAATCATGTATGTACCATCCTTTGACTGACATCTCAAGACCTGGTAGAAGGTGGACACGACTCCATGCATGGCGTGGATCCATCCCCTTCCTATGATGATGTTGAAGGAGGACTGGTAGTCAATGACGACGAAATCCACGTCTAAGCACCTCTCAACTGCACAGACATTAAGGGTCACGACGCCCAAAGGGTAAACCCTCGTGCTGTCGAAAGCGAACGGTGGTTGACAGGTCGGCCTGAGTGTGCCTCTATCCAAACCCATGTTCTCGAATGTACTGAGGAATATGATATCGACACTGCTTCCACCATCGACCAAGAACCTTCCAACCAATGCAGAGCCGATCTGCAGTTTAATCACCAAGGGATCGTCATGAGGACGGCGCACCGTGGTTAGATCTTGCTGGGTGAAAACAATGGGGGCGGCGGATGTGCAGCTTTCTCCTGACATCAAGTGGTTGACAAAGTAGCCCATCCCCCTCAAGCGCTTCGCCCTACCCTCGGCTCTTTTGAGGCATCTTTCTTTTTCCTCTTGATCGTGGGTCGGCTCTAGCCTGCCCACAATGGTCAGCACTATCCTCAGGGTCTGCTCTCCTGACCCAGAGGCTTGGGCCTGCTTCCCTTTCTCAGTCCTGGCGATGTCTTGCAGTGGCTGGGCTCCATCGGTTTTCACGTACTGCTTCAACCTACCAGCGTGGATCGCCAACATGACCTGAGCATAAAGGTTGCGACAGTGGACGGTTTCATGCCCGAAGTCTTTATAGAACTGGTAGTACCTGTTCCTATTCTTCATATGTTCAGGGACACCAGATTTAGGTGGGTCTTTGAAAATGCCCCTGTCCTTGTTTTGGAGGTAGATCACATCGATCGGCATGTTGAGCTCATATTTGGGTAGAGGGTCACAGGTCGTCTTCCTCCTCTTGCCTCCCTCCAGACCGTCTCGGATAGGGACTTCCTACTTCGGGGCCGGCCCTTGGCCTATTGAGGGCCTCTTCACCCCTTGCGGGCCCGGGGGTTATACTGGCATCGTTGTTATTGCGGCAGAGGTCTTGGGCGCCTTCTGGTGGCTTTCCAGCACCCTGAATACCCCTTCTGACTTTGCCTGGACGTCCGCCATATCATACGGAAGATTTAGAAGGAGGTGGTCCGATAGCATTGATCCTGGCTGTAGGCTCCAGACGAACGAGCCTGCGGCTTGGACCGAGTCGGCATTATGGACCAGTGACATTACCTCGAGGAAACACGAGAGGTACTCCCGCGGGGATTCATCTGTGGCCTGCTCCAAATAGTCTAGGTCTCGCATGGTTTTTTGTTGTCTTCGGACACCTGCGTACTGTTTTAGGAAAAGTTTGCAGAAGTTTTTGAACCTGTTTATGGACTTTTCTGGGAGCTGCCTGAACCATAGCAGGGCTGGTCCCGCGAGGGTCGTAGAGAAGACTTTGCAGGTCACGTCCTCATCCCTGGTCTCCAAGGCCATCTTCTCCTGGAAGTGGTATATATGGTCAAGGGGGTCGGTTTTCCCCTCGAACGGCCTGAAGGTCAGGGTCGTGAAATCCCTCGGTCTGGGTTCCATTTGGATTCAATCAGCGAAGGTCGTCCGATTGATGCCTCGTACAGTTTATTCCGCCAGATCATCAGGGGTCTGGCTGTGATGGTTGCCGAGTCTCTTACCCAACTCTGCCATCATCTCTTGCTTCCAGTCGGGAGGCATATCCCCAGGGCTTTCATGGTGTCTTCCGCCCATTGCTCCCCTAGTTTGGAAGGGTCTCGACTGGCTTTGCCGTGCCCTTTGCATCCGTGATTCGGATGGGGCAGGGGCTTCTTCCCACGGTTGGCTTCTGAACTCTTGTTGGACTTCTTCGTCAAAATCTTCCCTCTGCTGGGTCCTATCTTCACTCGCCAGCAACCCTTCGAGGCGAGCGTTATCTCTACGTACCTCTGCGACCTCGTCCCTTAAACCCAGGATGGCTTCATGGGCCATGTCTGCCTTCCGATTTGCTTCCGCAAGGGCGGCAAGCATCTGATCCAGCTTCTGCTCCAGATCCGGTCGGGCTTCTCGGGAGCTCCCTTTGGCATTAGGATGCGTGCCCTAGTTGTCATCCTTGAGGGTACAATCAGACATTGTATGGCTTTTTGTTCGTGGAGAGTGCGATCGTGAGTCTCCTACACTTTTTCTCATGCTCAACCGTTTTTCCCACAGACGGCGCCAAACTATTGGAGCAGTTTCTCACCAGTCGTCCACGTGTCTCGAATTGCTGATGCTGTATTCTCCAACTTTCCACGTGTTTTTGCTGTCCCAAAGTACTCTGAACTCCAAGCAAGATCGGAGAGGGGGGTGGCTACCTTCAAAGACTCTCCGATGCTTAAATCAGTAGTTTTTCTTTGATACCGGTTAGCAAGGAAATATTTCAGTATGAATATATATCTGTTTCTTGTTCACAGACTTTTCTATATATATCTGTTTGTAAGCATACATGCCCCTCTCGAGAATGCATGGCTCTTATATATATAGTCCCGAGATTGTGAGCCATCTCAGTTTCAATCTCAGGACTGAGTACCTTTTTCCTCAAAATCTTTTTCAGAGATCACGGGCCGAGATTTCTGCGATCTCCTCTGCGTTGCCGTGGCCTAATTTCTGCCGCCTCCTACGGCTTCTATCTGTCAGGGGTAAAATTTAGGTAAATCACCGTTCTGTCAGGACGGCTTGTCCCTTGCGCACGCCTACCCAGAATTGTATTAAATGCTCTGTCTGGGTATGGAGTCGTGAGTTGCTTTCCATTGTATTCAGTCGGAAGACCCTTGGGGCTTCCGACCCTCCCAACTGTCGAGGTAAGGACCACTGTACTCAGGTGGCAGACCCTTGGGGCTTCCGATCCCCAGCTATCGAGGTTGGGGTCAGACTGGGCCAGATTATCTAGGGTCAGTAATGGGCTCAGCCCTAACTTCGGGTGGCCCAATGGCTGATTGTGAGATCACGTGCGACCCGCGTGGCCTTCCACGTGGCGTATGGCTTGGGAATGGGTCCCACAATTATATATTAACAGATATTTACATGTGCTTTGAGTCTTTGAGATTATCAGATAAAAACTCCCCAAAAACATTAGTACACGAGAATGTATTATAACATGATATTGATAATGTCCTAACCTCGTACACATGTGATTTATCCATCCAATTGGTAAATGATTCATTCAACTTATTTGTGTTAAGTTTCAATTCACCGATTAAACATTAATAGCTTATTTGGCATATCAAGTAGTAATAAAGTTATATAAATGTGGTGGGATTATCCTTTTTTTTTTCTTCCTCCTTTGAGACTTTTTCTTGACTTTTTCTTCTCCATCCCTTTTTACATGTTTAGTTTTCCACCCCAATAAATAGGGAGATCCTACAAGTAAGACTTTTCTTTTTTGCTTTCTTTGTCTATTTCAATCATTCATCCCTACGTGAGAAAGTAAATCTTTGAGTATAAACTTAAATCTATTAGAAAAGTGCATTGTAATTAATAATAAATCCAGAAATAAAAGTACAACAATATTATATGAATATTCTAGTAATATTAAATGAAGGAAAAATCACAGATAATTTGATTATAATATAGGATGTAAAATAAATTGCAATTAATTACCAATAACTAGGATAATAATAATAATTATCATAAAATGAAGCAAATAAGTAGCTAAATTAATCACAATTAATTTATAACGATAACAATAATAATAATGAAAATAAAAAGGTTTTCAAGGAAATCAAACCGAGCATTGTATTTGACACAATTTCCTTAAAATAGTTATGCCTTGTCATCGGGGTGCCTAAAGGAATGTTAATGATATCTGTTTTCCCAGGATAAAATAGTTCATGAATAGCAAGATTGCACCAACTTGCTACTCCCAACGAACAGAGTAATGCCTAAACTCTATCACCAGAACTCAAGAGAGCTCGACTAAAGGAAGAACTCTAACTCTCTAACTACCAACTAACTATTTTTTAACTGCTACAAAGAAAGTAAGGAAGAAATAAGCTGAAATGCTTTAGTGTGTATAAAAGTGAAGGAGAATGTCTTCTTTTATATGTTCATGGGGGAGCCAAGCCATTAACAGCCCATTAATATGGCTAAAAAATGTTTGGCTATTACCTCAAATTTATAAGGCCAAATAAAGGTTCAAAATAAATTTTATAATTCTAGAATGTTATATTCGCAATTCTAGAACCTTCTAGCAACTCATTGAGCTTGGAAAAAATTTTAAAAAATAGAAATCATTGGCAAGCCCACAGTCTTTTTAGACTGACATTTGAGACCGCAAGATGTGCAGGCACACACAAGTGCATGCTATCCAATCTATAATTTACACCCCCTTGTGTGCACGTGCAAGAGAGAATCTCTAAGCTTACTAAGTTACTAACTTAAAATTAAGCAACTCTATATACACACTTTTGCCAAATACTATTTATCCATGTGAGACTTCTCCTACTTCTAATGTTTTTTCCATTCTAACCTCCTCATTTTGAGTTTCAATTTCTCATTCTCCCAAGTTCTATTTTAAGCATATAAATATATCATTTCGATGTATTCGTGGAGAAAAACACGGTACCGTGATAAGTATCTACTAATAAGAAATAGATCCTACTAATTTTCATGCCTTAAAATGGCTATTTACAATAGTTTCCTTACCATTTTCTAACAAAATCTATATGTATTTTGTCCGGATTCTAAATCTATGGGGGTTTGTGTGATGTTGTTTTACATATAAAACATTTAAAAGTCTAAATCTAAAAGATTTATCCAATCTTGTAGCAATTCTTCATAGTATTAATTGTAAGAGCTAACTTTGATGGCACTAGGAAAATGACATAAATCTCTTATAAATCTTTTCTTGTACCTCTTCTGGATTTTGTATTTCCTTCTTGATTATTAAGTAATACCATAGTTTTTATCCATTGTTTATTTACTATTATTAATTAAATTTTTGGCAACGAATTAGTTATTATAAATTTATAATGTACTTATTGATTAGTGAATGAATTATTGTATTTCAATTTTTAAAAAAATCACTTCGAATATTTTTCGAATAATGATATAGTGCCTAACACTACATGATGTATAAATTAAAATTCAAGTGGACCTAGTTTTTTCTTACATTGAAGGTGACTTCACTAGGGAATAGCCAAGGGAAACTAAGTTTCTTCAGCATTTATAAGATTTCAAAAGTCATCTCGAAACTCTACCCATTTTTTGTCCCACAAAAAAAGCGTAAAAAAAGGAAAAAAAAAAAGAAAAAGAAAAAAGAAAAAAAATCATCTCATTGTCTCAACATAGTTAAGCAACAAAATCTAAAAAATGTTGAAATCTCTACTCTTCTAACTGAGTTGGTGACCTCAATAGATGCTATGAGGAAATCTCAAGAAGACATGCAATTATCTCATGCTCAAATATTCCAATAGATTACCAATTTGGAAAAAAAAAATGGAGGGGGGACTTCTACGGTAGCTTTATCCAATCGAAATAATAATCTTTATGCATCTAAAAACTAGAATCCCGACTTATCAGGAACACATGGAAGTCCTATGAATCTTGTTATCGCAACCACAAATGAACTGATTGTAATGCCCAAGATTCTCACATGCATAATAGGCCAATAATAAACATGTTCATATTGCATAATAGACATATCAAGTGACTAGAATCAACTTTACAGTAAATTTCTCATTCTTTATTATTAAATACTTTCAACTATGTGTTATTATACTAATATTTGTCGAAGGGATCCCATGCAGTGTAAAGGCTCAGTACCCTCAGAGAGAGAGCTTGGTGTGTGAAAAGAACAAATAATATATATTCATGAATAATAATACTATATGCACATGCATTAAAAAAACCATGTCTATTGATAATTTAGTCAAATAGTAGTTTTTTTGATAAAATGCATCTTTCACGCTTTTCGGAGCCAAATTCACTGTGAATTTAGCACGTCAAATAGCTTTAATTTAATATTTAGGACTCATTTCTGGCATTTTCAAAAAAGTGTTCATTCCAGGTAAGCACGAGGTGGCAGTCACTATACTGAACTATGTTTAATCACACTAATCTAGCTTAGGTTCGGCTTAATCGCGTAATGTTAATTTTGTACGTTCGATTAATTAGGCATTGATACTATGTTTGCATTATTAATTGGAGTCAAATTGACTTATTTTTATGTTTAATGATTGGTTATGGGTCTAGGTTCCACTAGATTATAATAAGATTGGCCATATGTGATTATAGGTCAAAGTATGACTAGTTTTCATCTTCTAAGCTAGGTTTCACCATTTTGGTCTACACTTGGGTGTATAGGATGGACCAGCAACGTGGTGAGTATGCTAAGGATGTTTTAGAGCCGGACACATGGAAAGTAAGGTGCAAAATTCCCAAAATACCCCTTTGAACTTAACTTATGCCATTTCTTAGTCATTAAGTATCACTTTTGGTCCAAATCTGGTCATTTTCTTCTCCTTTCTCTCCAGCCACGACCAGAAACTCTCCCACTCATTTTTAGACTACTCTCAGCTCCCTTAACCACTTCCAAGAGTTTCCAAGTGGTAGAACTCAATTTGGAGTTCAAGAAAGCAAGATAGCTCTAAACTAGTCAAGGTAATTCTACTAGTTCTTCTTCCTAGGTTTTGTGTTGTTATTTCAATTCTCCATTTGATACTACTTAAGTAATGTTTCCTCTAGGTCCTCTTGAGTCCTAAGATCAATTTCAAAGCCTTAGAAATCAGTTTTGTGGAAGTAGAAGGCAAGAGCTTCAACAAAAGTTCAAACTAGTCAAGATGAGGTTTTTTGTGGAATTTAGAATTAGTAATTTATTTCCATTGCTTTAGCTCTTTAATTAAAGCTTTTATTTGATGAATTAAGGTCTAAGAAAACCTTATATATGGCTGGAAAAACAGAATTTAAGTGGAAGATTAAAGTTAGTCTTAAAGCCCCAAAGTTTGCTACTTGTGGATTCAAGTGTTTTCAAGTGTTCCATTGTTAGAATAAGCTCCCCATACTTGTAATCTGATTTTATAAAATTGAAATGTATATTTTGTTGATCCCATAATGTAAATATACTTGTTTCATTGCTGTTTGTGACAATAGAAAAGTGTAAAAGTGGTTTTAAACTTTGTTTAAAACGAAAGGAATTCAAGTATACCTAGGTTGCTCTAAATGATCCTCTTTGAGTTATATATGTGGGAATTGGCTTGTTGATTGTTATTACAGGTCTTAAAACATGATTTTAATCATGTGAGAATGTCATAAAAATAGGGGAGGTGCTGTCCAAATATTTCTAGAACCAAATGGTACCATTTAGAAGCTAATGGACTAGTTTTTATGAAAGTAGATGACATTTTGGTCCATTTTGTGATTAGGGTTCCTTCTTTTGTAAAAGCTATGATTCGGTCTTGTACTTGTTTTTTCTAAGCATTTTACATTGTAGTAATAATGTTAGTAATAAAATTGACATCACGTCTTCCACACACCTTGCCACAGAGGATACTGACCCTTTCCACTATCTTTTCTATCGGACACAAGGTAAGTGAAGATTTATTTTAACTGGATCACAAGAATAATAGTAGATACAAGAAGTTGTCCTACATGCTTATGTGTATTATTTCGATTATATATTATTTATATTGTTGTTGCAAAGCCAACAGAAACATAAGCATGGCATGATCATCAGGCATGATTTTCGAAGAAGTGAAGTTTTCCACACATTGGATTTAAAGTAGTACCATTGTACTAATTTTACGAGATATATTTTAAGTACAATGTTTAGTCTATCTGCGTTGGGTAAGTATGGTTTTCACAGACATCCTTCCCGCATAGGTGGGCACGACTTACTGACTGCCGGGACCGAGCATTGTACTATGAGATTTATCAGGTGCATTACTTAGTCAGTCTGCGTTGGGTAGGTATGGTTCATATTGGCCATGTGTTTCCTTCCCGCACAGGTGGGCACGGCCTACCGACTGCCACGACTTTGTAATGTACTCAAGGGCCCTATAAAGAAATGTTTTCTGAGAAAAGTGTATCAAAATGAAAAGTTATGAAAGAAAGAGTATAATGGGAATTTCAATAAAGGTTATGCACGAAGCATGTTCACAAGCATGCATGATCTTTACTTACTGAGCATTAGCTCATTTAGTTCCTGTGATGCAGGTGAGGACATTTTTGATGTATAGAGTTGCTAGTTGGCTAGCACGCTTTCTTGTCGCCATGATCATACCGATGTAGACGAGCTTGACTTGTGGACGGTGTTTTATTTGTATTTTTTTTTTCTAGTGTGTTGTAAATATTACTAATGATGGCAAGATAAATAGATATGGAGTTTTTAGTTGTATATTTTGTAAAGACACTTTTAAAAAGTAATGTCGCATAGTTTCTTTTGTTTTAGAGCTCGAAAAGTTTAAATTTGGCCCACTTTTTTGCAAAAACTAAAAATATGGGTTATAAAAGAGTAATGCTTCCTAGTTTGACCTATACAGTCATATAGTTAAGCTAGGGGGGGTGTTACACCAATAATGGAACTTCAATAAAGTTTTATTACGAAGTACAATTACAAGAAATGTTCTGAACTAAAACATAAAAAGTTGGTAAGACTATTGCAGCAATAGATTTTCAACCTCTTTATTCTACTAGTATTCTTTCCAAGTTGTACCCGAAGGATTACACTAATCTTCGTTTTAAGAAATTTTATGGGAAGAAGGGAAATGCTAGGAAACATGTCATTAGTCTCCTAGATGATCTCGGAGTTTATAGTAGGGATTATAAATTAAGACCAAAAGAATTTTCAAAATCTCTTACCAACCAAGCGTACTAATTTTTTTATCAATTTACCAAGAGGCAGCATCAGTACCTGGTAGGAATTGGTAATAATATTTTGTATAAAATTCTTTGTAGCAGAACATAAATTGGGCTTATATGATCTTTTCAATACAACATAAAGTGAAGATCAGTCACTTACAACCTATATGAACAGATGCAAAGAAATAGTTCTGGACTCTAAAGAAATTATTTATGAACAACAATAAATTCAGGTATACATTAATGGTATGTAAGATAAGTACAAAGTCCATATCAAGAATCATATGAGCCCACCTTTTGCCGAGATAATGTTCTGAGTAAGCTACACTAAAGTAATAGTGTCAAAGAGCGAGTAATAGCATGATTGCATCACATTTAATGTTTATGTTGTAAGTAAATATCATTAATTTGAGTAATTCATGTTAATTTATTATGATTATAATCTCTACTCTTTAAGTCATTCTGTAGTGAAATGCTCGGGACAAGCTCATTGATACAGGTGTGATGTGTGTTGAGTTAATTAATTTTTACGATTCATAAGTTGATTAGAAATATTAGACTAGCTAAATTGAATTGAAAATGATATTTTTTTTTATGTGGAGAATACTTACCAAGTATTTATTTTTTTTATTTTCTAAAAATTTGTCTTAGTCAATTGTATTTGGTACTCTTGTGATTTTGTTAGGTCATTTTGGTACTTAGATTAGCATCTGTATTTATATCTTAGTTATACGTTGTAACTATTGAGATTGTTTTTTTTATCTATTATAAATAATGTTTACAGTTTATGTATTAATTAAAAAAAAAAAGTGAGGTGTGGCCGACTTAATTAAGTCGGTGGTTTGGTTTATAAAAGTATCAAGGCTCTTTTTCCTTTCAAAACGATTCTTCTATATACTTCCAGAAACATCATCTTCTCTCACTCTTGTCTTAGTAATACCTTCCGAAAAGTTTNGAATACTATATTCAAAGTGTATGGTTGTCCTTGTTGTTGTTTCTTTTACCGAGATTGTGATTAATATAAGTTTGTATTATCTATGATATGATTGCTATTTCTTTTTCTTTATTTAGTCGAATTAGAGTAGACTTTCGTGCCATTATTGTAGCAATTGAATACCCATCACTTTTGTGTCTATAGAGTAATTAATTTAGAAGTAAGCTTATCTTGTTTTGAAATTATATAAAGAGGTTGTAACTTTTTACTATTCACGATAGTTTTTAGATTAGTTTGACTATGATGTGGAATAATTCTTATTTGAAATTTCAAATCCTAGCATGTGTTCCTTCTTGTAGTTTGTGAAATTGATTATATTTCATTTGTTATTAAGCTATATAGAGCTGTTTGTTTCACAACTCTTCAATTAGATGTTAGATTCATTTATTTTATTTTATCTTATTTTTTTCATAACTGTGGAGTAAGCTTAGAGATTTGGCCTTATTTATACAAATAATACATGATACCTTATTAATTTAATTTTTATTTATTATTTAGTGCTTCTTTGAACTTAGTCTAAAGTGTTATTTGGTGTACCGTTGCTTTCGCATTAATCAAATGAAGTTTTAATTGGAAAAATATTTGGAACACATCAGTTGTATCTTGAACAAGAAGCTTTTCGTGAAAGAATAGACTTAAAAGCTTGGGAGTGAAGTAAGTAAAGTACTCAACTGCTACACAAGAATTATGTGCTATATAAGTATCTATTATATTTCCATGTTTTGCATTTATTCTGGTTATGAGTATGACCATTGGCATTTCGATTTCAGCATATATATGGTTGGTAATTTTGGTGTGGTATTATTATGTACACCATATAACCATGCATGTTTTATGAAAAATTTTAAGAAGGGTAATATGATTTATGAAATGCCTTAGTATTATTGTGTAAAACTATTTTATCATAGAGAAGTTAAGATCAGGTAACTTTCAGAAGGTTTTGTGTCACTGTTACAGGGAAGCGGGATAAATATTTACAGTTTCAGAGTAGCAGCCCCAGGAGAGGGGCAAGTGTGACAGGATTAGTCACAAGGTTTGCCACAATATTCCTCCTCCAAATTATATAATAGAATAAACTACAGTCTCGGGCCGCCTTATCTCTTGAGCTCGATGGGGTAACAATGGAATAAGGTTAGTAATGAGCCCCACTGTGGTAAGAGCCAGCGGGAGGAGAATCCATGGGATATCATTAATTCAGGAAGCCCTACAGGCACAGTGCTGAACTGGACAGTGGGCACAAGATAGGGAAGGGTCTAAAGAAAATCATTTATACCAAAACATTTAAGCAAGCACAATCATACATTTAATTCATGTCATTAAGCAATATGTCATCCATTACTTTACTTACTGAGCTGTAGCTCATTATAGTCTTGTGTTGCAGGTAATGATTGAGATGACAGTATGAGCTTGTGAGTTGAAGTAGAGGCCCAACCTTGGTGTTGTACATATAGATATTTTGACCACTTGTGGGGAGGGGGCTAGTTTGTGTGTTTGGGATATTTTGCAGTCTCTCAATGAAGTTATTTCTAATTCGTTTTTTTAGTACCTATTTAATATGTTTCATTGTGTAATATATGTATATACTGATCATGTATGGAAGTAAAGTCACCTATCCATAGAGTTTTAAAGAAAATAAAAAGTTCGAATTAGCCCGTATTTTGGAAAAATAATTATAGGATTATCTTCCAAAAGTAACGCCTTGTAAATAAGAAGTTAATAAATTTCCACTAGTAGTAGGAGGATATAGAGGGCGTTACAGATTCAGTAAACTGAAAAAAGTCCCCCATCCAGTATGTTATTTTACCTTATAAAAAAACTGCTTATCAATTATGAAGGTATGGCGAGGCCAATAATGACCTCTTAAGCCCAGGAGAAGTTTATCTTACACAAGATTCAGAACGAGTAGAAGCAGTTCCGCCCGCCATAGAAAAGTCACAAAATGAACCCAAGAATCCTCCAGAAAATAAATTTGGCAAAAAATGGAAAAGAAAAGTCAACATTTATTTGTGCTAAATTAGAACCAAAATTTGAAGCAACTCTCCTAGAATCTTTTAGAGAATATCATGATATTTTTGCATAGACCTACAAAGATATGTCGAGATTAAGTGGTAAGTTAATTATACATAAACTTACTATTAACCTCAACTATAAGTTGGTCAAACAAGCTACAAGGACCTTCAAAATTTATATTCAACTACAAATTAAGAAAGAGATAGACAAGTTGCTAGAAACTGGATTCATAAATGCATGCATGTTGGTAAACGAAATACTAGTGAGAAAAAAGAATAGGTAAATCAGACTTTGTGTAGATTTCAGAGATTTAAATAAAGCATGCTGAAAAGATGATTTTCTATTGCCAAACCTAGACATGCTTGTTGATGCAACCGTCAATCATGAAATGTTTATATCCATAAATGGATTCAGTAGCTATAACTAGATTAAGATGGATCTAGAAGATGTAAGGAAATTTACTTTTAGGACTTTATTTGAAAATTTCAACTACACTATAATGCCATTTGGATTTTAAAAAAAAAAACTTGAGCCATTTATCAATAGGCGATGACCATAATAGTTCACGATATAATCCATAATTATGTTGAAGATTATGTCGACAATTTGGTTGTAAAATCCGATAGATGAGAATCACAATTAGAGCACTTGAGAAGAGTATTTGAAAGATGCAAAAAGTATGATCTCAAAATGAATTCGCTAAAATATGCATTTGGAATCACAGAAGGCAAGTTTCTTAGCTTCATAATTTGTATAAATGGAATTAAGATTGATAAAGATAAAATAAAGATAATAATGGACATCAAGACAACTAGAATCTTAAACACCTGAGGGGATTCATTAGAAAAATTTCTTATCTCAGAAGGTTCATTCTATCTCTGTCTAGCATTATCAAGCCCTTTTATCAATTAACCAAGAAAGATACAGACTACAAATAAGGCAATAAGCATGATCCGACTTTTGAAGAAATCAAGAAAGTACTCACTAATACACTAGCGATGGTTGCTCCATCTCTAGAAAAATAATTATTGATTTATTCGGCTGCATTTGACAAATCAATTGGTATTGTAACAACCCCGATCCCACACACGCGTACGTAAGGGTATTTGTATAAATATTTAGTGAGATCGGGAGACGCTACTTGACTTAAAACTAGTAAAATCGGGGAAAATTAAAACTTTTTAAACTTTGTGGAAGAAAAAGAAAATTCCACTCATATTTATACATACTGCAATATATACATATATACACCCTCTCAATGTGGGCCTCTCATGAAATTTACATAATGTACACACACAAAATAGGTAGAAAATCGTCTATTAGAAAACCACA
>JXTB01000338.1:6907-27996 GCA_002914805.1 Parasponia andersonii | reverse complement strand
TGTATATTGCATTGCCTGACAAGACCGTGAATTGCATACTGAGCCACTCAGAGAACGTATAACATATCATGAGCTATATGGCGGTCTCGAGCCCCAGAAAATCCCCTCTATGTACAGCAGAGGTCCACCCCATACGCCGTCAAAGTGTTCCCGTAGGAACCATAATGTCCCCGAAAGAATCAAAGTGTTCCCGAAGGAACCAGAGTGTCCCCGAAGGAACCATATCACATATTTGGGCGCTGGCCCGCCACACCCTATTCACCAATACTTGTCAGACAATATAAATACACCACGTGTTCATGTCTCATCCAAAACTGAATGACAGTTATGTATGTACACATATCCACATATTCTATATCCATAAATTCACAGAATAAAGAATTTCTTACATTGCAGGTGTGACGTTACTTACCTCGATTTCGAGCTTTTGGGTATTTTCTAGTGAAATGCTCTTTGCCCAAGGTACAGTCAATATATTCCTATTATCATTATTATATATATATTTTTTTATTTTTGAAATGACAATTTAAACCACCAGACAAATAGCGTTAAACATAATTTTTTTTCCAAAATCAAAGTTCAAATACAATTACTCATTTAATCCAAAACAAATATCATGAAAATTCATAAAAATTATCGTTAATTAACATCACTTATCACAGTAACCAAATTTTGAGATAAAAATCCATCCACGTAGTAAAAGAAACAAAATAAAGATATGGGTGTTATAGTTTTCAAATGCTCACACATTTACAGAATCATAAAAAAAATACTCACTGATGTAGAACTGAATTACTTGAGGTGTTAATAAATGCTTCTTTGTACATATACATTTTGCAAGTATTGACAAAATATTAGCTAGAAAAGAGGTAAGACATAATTGAGCATAATATCCAATGAGCACCGAATTGTATAAACTACATAAAAAAAAAATATTGTTCGGAATACAATTAGAACTGTTTTTTTTTTTAAATACTAATATGTACCAACTTGTTCATAGAATTTAGACATAAAATAAGTCTAAGTGGGTTTCACAACTTTTAAGCAACCACACATGGAATATAAAGGAGATGTTATCATCCTGATATTAACAAAGATATGAGTGCTTGTTTCGATCACACAATAAGACAAACTCATATATGTACGAATAGAATTTTGAGGTATATACACAAACCCATGAAATAAACTTGGTATTGCAAGTAACCCAAACTGCATCCTGAGGAGATACTATCTTTGGTAACCCAACTACAAAATCCATGGCGATCTCCTCCCATTTCCACTCAGGTAATGGAAGTGGTTGCAGTTCTCCTGCTGGTCTTTTGTACTCAGCCTTAATTTGCTGACATGTTAGACAGTGTTCGATAAACTTGAAAATATCCTTCTTCATTCCTGTCCACCAGTAAAGACTCTTAAAATCGTTGTACATTTTAGTAGTACCTGGGTGGACCGAATATGGAGTATTGTGTGCTTCTACTAGAATTTCTTCCTTGATATTTCTGTCATCTAGTACGCACAGTCTACCTTGAAATCTAATAACTCCTTCAGCAGAAATAGTGAAATCTGACTTTTTCCTTGACTCTATTAATTCTTTGTATCCAATTATCTCAGGATCTTCCTTCTGGCCCTGTTTAATTCTATCTAACAAGGTAGATTCTAAAGTCATAGCATATAATTTCCCAGTAATTAATTCGATACTAGATCTGCATAAATCCTCTCGCAAAGGTTTCTCTAATTCATGTAAAGCTACCAAACTACCAGATGATTTTCTACTGAGTGCATCCGCCACAACATTGGCTTTTCCTGGATGATAACTGATGTCGCAGTTATAGTCTTTTACCAATTCTAGCCAACGTCTTTGCCTCATATTCAATTCCTTCTGAGTGAATAGATACTTTAAACTTTTGTGATCGGTAAAAATTTCACAATGAACACCATATAGATAATGTCGCCAAATCTTCAACGCAAATACTACTGCTGCCAATTCTTAATCATGAGTAGGATAGTTGCGTTCATAATCCTTTAGCTGTCTTGAAGCATAAGCAATAACTTTTCCCCTTTGCATGAGAACGCATCCCAGACCTTGTTTCGAAGCATTACTGTATATAACAAATCCGTCAGTGCCTAAAGGTATGGTCAAGACTGGTGCAGAAATTAATCTCTGCTTCAATTCTTGAAAACTCCTTTGACACTCCTCTGTCCATATGAACTTATTGCTCTTCCTGGTCAACTGTGTAAGTGGCATGGCAATTTTAGAGAATCCTTCAACAAACCTTCGGTAATAACTAGCCAACCCTAGAACACTTCTGATCTCTGTAACACTGGTAGGTTTAGACCAATTATTAACTGCCTCAACCTTGGCTGGGTCCACAGAAATCCCATCCTGAGAAACGATGTGACCAAGGAATGACACTTTTTCTAACCAAAACTCGCATTTCTTGAATTTAGCATATAATTCTTTCTCTTTCAATATCTGAAGAGTGATTCTCAAATGTTCTATATGCTCTTCTCTAGATCGTGAGTATACTAAAATGTCGTCGATGAACACAATAACAAACTTATCAAGGAATTCCTTAAATATTCTGTTCATTAGGTCCATAAATGCTGCTGGAGCATTGGTTAGGCCAAATGGCATTACCAAAAATTTATAATGGCCATAGCGAGTCCTAAAAGTAGTCTTTAGAATATCTTCTTCTCTGACTCTTAATTGATGGTACCCAGACCTCAAATCAATCTTAGAAAATACAGAAGCACCCTGTAATTGATCAAACAAATCATCGATACGAGGTAAGGGATACTTATTTTTAATAGTCATTTTGTTAAGTTCTCTGTAGTCAATACACAATCGCATAGTGCCGTCTTTCTTTTTCACAAATAAGACTGGTGCACCCCACGGTGAAAAACTGGGACGTATGAATCCTTTGTCTAGCAATTCTTGTAACTGAGTCTTTAGCTCCTTTAATTCTACTGGGGCCATTCTATAGGGTGTTTTAGAAATAGGCGCAGTACCTGGTACCAAATCAATAGCAAAATCAATCTCTCTTACTGGTGGTAAACCTGGTAAATCTTCCTGGAACACTTCTAGAAAATCTTGCACAACTGGCACATCTTCTGGCCTCAACTTCTGCTCCACAGATGTATCAACAATACTGGCCAAATACCCTGTACAACCTTTTTCTAGCAATTTCTGAGCTTTCATAGCTGATATCAAAGGAAACTTTGTTTTACTCTGAGTACCCACATGTATAAACTGGTCAGCGTTAGGTTGATGAAATGTCACTATTTTCTTTTTGCAGTTAATCTTAGCAAAATACTTTGACAGCCAATCCATACCCAAAATAATCTCATAATCATTCATATCAAGTACAATCAAGTCTGCAAATAATTCCCTATCATCCACCGCAATAAGACAGGCTCTCAATATTTTGTCTGAATACATAACCTCTCCATTGGGAAGTGTGGTACCGAATGGAGTACTCATTTGATCAATTGGACAACCCAATCTCCTCACAAATGTTAATGATGCATGTGAATGCGTGGATTCTGAATCTATTAATGCATGAGCTATGATGCCAAAAATAAATATCTCACCTGTGATAATAGATGGGTCTGCCTGAGTTTCGGCTCCAACATCTGTTTTAGCCATAGCATATAGCCTTCCACTAGATTTCTTCTGATCATTTTTCACTTCAGGGCAATTCTTAATAAAATGTCCACTTTTACCACATTTCTAGCATAACCCTGCAACCTTACGACATTCTCCAGAATGATTCTTTCCACATGAAGGGCAAGGTGGTATAGTAGTAGTTGTAGTCCACTGGTCAGTCTTGGGATGCTTAGCCTGATTAGGTCGGGTCTGTTGATTTGGAGCTCCCTTCCTTTTCATATCTTGAGGACGTTGAATTTGAATCTGTCCTCCTCTATTCCCTTGAAAACTGGGTCTGAAACCCCTTTGCATTTCCCTAGCCAATCTTTCTCTTCTAATCTTTTCCTTATCCAAGGCATCTTTCTCTGCCTGCTCAGCATCCAATGCCCTGTCTGCTATCTGAGCAAATGGTACACCTCGAATTCCACCTGATTTCAGATCCCTAACGATAGTCTTCCTCAGACCTTGCATAAATTGATCTACCTTGAGCTCATTGGTGGCAACCATATGAGGTGCATATCGTGATAACTCGTCGAACTTGCAGATATATTCCGCAACAGACATCTCTCCCTGTTTCAGATTGGCGAATTCTACCCTTCTGCTGGCTTTCATGGCATCAGTAAAAGACTTTCCATAGAATAATTCTCTAAACCTTTCCCAAGTCATAGTAGTGACATCATGAATAGTGCTCATAGTATCCCACCAGTATTCAGCATGATGTCTCAGCATAAAACTAGCACAAGAAACTTTATCTGTATCAGGAACCTTGGCATTAGCCAGCATACGCTCAGTGGTCCTAATCCACTACTCTGCTTGTACCGGATCGACCCCGCCATCAAAGGTTGGAGGCTGGAGTTTCCTGAATCTTTCGCCAGCACTTTCACTAGCATCTTGCTTATGTTGAGGGGGTGGTGGTGGAGGGTTAGGTTGATTTTCTTGTCTCATACGTTGCTCCAAAATATTTTGTATCAAAGAAGCCAACTGTTCAACTTGATTACCACCCTGTGAAGAAGATGCAACCCTCTCAAAATTATCTTGACCCCGAGTAGTCACCATACTGATATCCTGACACCCAGATCCCATAGTTCCAATTATAGCCAAAAATAATCATCACCAAAATATGAATGCAATGAAAAAAAATAAAACATTGAACAGATATCAAAATGCGCATCAAACACTTACAGAGAAGTGAGGCTTCCTTTCCTTCCCGATGTGTGTATATAAGCGGTCTTTAGAATCATTTTAAATCATAAGCTCTGATACCAACTGTAACAACCCCGATCCCACACACGCGTACGTAAGGGTATTTGTATAAATATTTAGTGAGATCGGGAGACGCTACTCGACTTAAAACTGGTAAAATCGGGGAAAATTAAAACTTTTTAAACTTTGTGGAAAAAAAAGGAAATTCCACTCATATTTATACATACTGCAATACATACATATATACACCCTCTCAATGTGGGCCTCTCATNTATTTTGAGATCCTTCTCCTTATTGTTGAGCTCTTTTCTTCATGATTCTTGATTGCTCACTTCGCATAAACTTTCGTAAGTTGGGATCCTTTATAGAGTCTAAATCAGTAAATAATATTTTATTGTTCTCACGATATTCAGTGACTGCTAATTTTTTAGACTCGTTCTGAGCACGTAAGATTTGAAGTTCATAATTTTGTATGCACTGGAAGTGGAAGAATTGTCCAACAGCTTGGGCGGGACAATACGCAAGTCATAGTGGATCTCCAACTATTATTCTAGAGGCTGTATCGGATTATGATCTTTGGATATGGCATGCATATTTTGGTATGTCAGGTTCTAACAATGACATTAACGTGTTAGAGGCATCAAATCTTTTTTCCAACCTCGCTAAAGGTATTGTTCCTCCAGCTCACTATGTTATTAAAGAAAAAGAGTATAACATGGGATATTATTTAGCTGATGGTATATATCCAAAGTGGGCTACTCTTGTACATACTATTTAGGATCCATGTGGTCCAAAAAAGAAACTTTTTGTAATGACGCAAGAAGCATGTCGAAAAGATGTAGAACGTGAATTTAGAGT
The DNA here is from genome assembly GCA_002914805.1 of Parasponia andersonii. Taxonomy (NCBI): domain Eukaryota; kingdom Viridiplantae; phylum Streptophyta; class Magnoliopsida; order Rosales; family Cannabaceae; genus Trema; species Trema andersonii. The sequence continues at coordinate 22,292 of JXTB01000338.1, read as the reverse complement.
TCTCTAGTCACGATTTGCAATTATCGCTGGACCAGCACGTTTTTGGAAAAAAAAATATATTACATGATATAATGACTGCATGCATAATTATGCACAACATGATAATCGAGGATGAACGTGATATCGATGCATTAACTCAGGATTTTATGAAAGCGTCAAGTCCAGAAGTTGAAATGGTGGTAAATGAAAATGCTCGATTTGAAGAATTTCTTTCGCGACATAAACAAATCAAGGATAGGGAGGCTCATATTGCACTTAAAAATGCATTAATTGATCATTTGTGTGATGAATATAATAAGTAAGAGGTTTAAATATTGATCAATATGTTATATGATTTTCTATTATATTTTTTATATTTTATGTAATTTTTAGAAGTTTCTTATGTACAATGTGTATATGTATAATGAATAAAATATCTATTTATAATTAAATGTAATTTATAATTTCATAATTTATGTTATATTATTATTTATGTAATTTTGTAACTAATATAATTTATTAATATATCGTTAAATTAATATGATTTATATAAGTATATCAGTCAAGTAACTGATTTGCAACATCCCCCGATCCCACATGCGTACGTAAGGATATTCGTATAAATATTTAGTGAGATCGGGAGATGCCACTCGACTTAGAACTGATAAAATGGTGAAAATTTAAAACATTTTAAACTTTATGGGATAAAACGGGAAATTCTACTCATAATTATACGTAGTCTAATTTATACATATATAGGTACTCACGAAGTGGACCTCTCATAAAAATATACATAATGTACACACACACACAAAATAGGTACAAAATTGTCTCTCAGGAAACCACAGCGTCAAAATGCCCATATACACAAGCCGCGGTCAGAAAGTCAGCGCTCCTCCTCCAAACTCACATATGAGCAGTATCATCTGCAATATAAGAATATTCATGAGTATAAAACTCAGTAAGTAACATATGCAGATACAGAGTGCACATGACAGAAAACAGATAATCATATGATTGGGATCCCTGTGTATATTGTATTGCCTGACAAGACCGTGAATCGCATACTGAGCCACTCAGAGAGCATATAACGTATCATGAGCAATATGGAGGTCTCGAGCCCCAGAAAATCCCCTCTGTGTACAGCAGAGGTCCACCCCATACCGTCGTCAGAGTGTTCCCGAAAGAACCATATTGTCCCCGAAAGGACCAAAGTGTTCCTGAAGGAACCAGAGTGTCCCCGAAGGAACCATATCACATATTTGGGCGCTGGCCCACCACACCCTATTCACCAATACTTGTCAGACAATATAAATACACCACATGTTCATGTCTCATCCAAAACTGAATGACAGTTATGTATGTACACATATCCACAGATTCTATATCCACAAATTCACAGAATAAAGAATTTCTTACATTGCAGGTGTGACGTTACTTACCTCGATTTCGAGCTTTTGGGTATTTTCTGGTGAAATGCTCTTTGCCCAAGGTACAGTCAATATATTCCTATTATTTTTTTTATTATTATTATTATTATTTTTTTGAAATGACAATTTAAACCACCAGACAAATAGCGTTAAACATAATTTTTTCCAAAATCAAAGTTCAAATACAATTACTCATTTAATCCAAAACAAATATCATGAAAATTCATAAAAATTATCGTTAATTAACATCACTTATCACAGTAACCAAATTTTGAGATAAAAATCCATCCACGTAGTAAAAGAAACAAAATAAAGATATGGGTGTTATAGTTTTCAAATGCTCACACATTTACAGAATCATAAAAAAGTACTCACTGATGTAGAACTGAATTACTTGAGGTGTTAGTAAATGCTTCTTTGTACATATACATTTTGCAAGTATTGACAAAATATTAGCTAGAAAAGAGGTAAGACATAATTGAGCATAATATCCAATGAGCACCGAATTGTATAAACTATATAAAAATATTGTTCGGAATACAATTAGAACTGTTTTTTTTTTTTTTTTTAAATACTAATATGTACCAACTTGTTCATAGAATTTAGACATAAAATAAGTCTAAGTGGGTTTCACAACTTTTAAGCAACCACACATGGAATATAAAGGAGATGTTATCATCCTGATATTAACAAAGATATGAGTCCTTGTTTCGATCACACAATAAGACAAACTCATATATGTACGAATAGAATTTTGAGGTATATACACAAACCCATGAAATAAACTTGGTATTACAAGTAAATCCTAGAAATTATTGCAAATAATATCTGGCGAGAATAGTTATGTAGAAGAAGTCAAAGCTTCATGAACACAACCGTATCATATAGATAAATATAACAAGGTTTTTCATTAAATAATCCAAGATACATGTACTAAGAAGACAAAAATCTATGGAAGAACTACAATAATCAAGTGAAAAGTTACCTTCTAAAAACTTGAGGACTCTAAGATAGATTCCACCAGAACAATTTAGAATTAAGTGGGTTTCAACATTCATATATAAAGGAAAGAGAAAAGAGATAAGTATAGGATTTTAAGAGTTTCTACCGACTTAAGTCGGCTCTCCACCAAAATATTTCTTTTTTTTATTATTATTTTATTTTTTTTATAAGCCAAAATATAAGAAAACTTAAAGACTTCATAAAACCAATAAACGTGATATTAAAGAGAAAATAAATAACTAAATAAATACCCTAAAAATATAGAAATATATGAAATCACAAGAGCTAGTTTTTAAGTTGCATAAATATTTTCCTATAAAAAAAATTCAATAATTAATCACTTGAAAGTTAAATTGAGTAAAAATATATATATATATATATAAGTGATTATAAGCAAATCTTTCGGTTGTTTTATATGGCTAAATGCATTTCTAACTTGTACCATAGAGCACATCTTGAGCATTTCACTGGAAAATCACTCAGAGAATTACGATCAATAAGTTACTAAATTAATATTACAAAATATAAATAATATGCACACATGAAAATGAATTTTTAAAATAAACACCAAATTATATAAACAGGTAAGGCAGATATATAAAAAAAATGCTATGCATGAAGTTATCATTAGCTCTTTAAAATTGGGTGTTGTTTAGGAATTCAGAATATTACATGATTAAATAAAATATTCATCGAAAGTTAAGGATTAAAAAGGAGATTTGACTAAAAGTTAGAGAGAATATTCTTTTTTGTTGTAGAGAATATTTCTTTTGAGATAGATAATATTCTTTTTGATGTAGTGTTTGGAGTAATGGGTTAGAGATAGAAAAACAATATAGAGTAAAATTGCTACATTTTAAAATTTTATTGTTGCAAAGTAGAGTTGCTGATTGGAGATGACCTAAAAAAAGTGAGACAGAAAAACGAGGATAATATGGGAGGAAATTTTAATTAAGTAGTAATCTTTTTTATTTTCCCTAAAATATCCTGTGGAAAACCAAAATCACGATTTCGTTTTCTTCTCTGCTCTCGGTCGCAGACCTCGTGTTCTTCCCTTCTACTCTCCTAGCCATGGCCACGAAAGCAGCCATTAACAACTTTGAGAGCTAAGCTTTTCTTCTTCACTCCCTTTCCTTATCTCATCTCCCTTTACTCTCCATAGCCATGAGATCACAGAGTAACCTCACTGGCCATAAACGCGGACCAGAGATTGTGCCCAATTTTCTTGTGCCCAATTTTCAATGATCTGTAGGTCATCGAAATTTCTACTCAAGCCCTCAACAATGGCCATTGAACAAGTCACTGGGAAGATCGTCTATGGATAGTCGCTTTGTGTCTCCAGATCTGGACGAACGGCCACCAGCACCGCCATCAATGAAAGAAACTCCTCTGGTTGAACAAAATCAGGTAATTACATTTCTATAAAAGCTTTCTTTAATATTTGTGTAATTGAGTTCATGAAATTATTTAAGGACTTTCAGATTTTCTCTCTATTGAAATATTATTTCATTACAGAATACAAAAGGATGTTTGGCTATTATTTTTTTCATGATCAGGGCTACATCTGATTTGAACAGGGTTCTTGGTCAGAGATTGTAAACCACCAAGGATCAGAATCTGAGGTATTTTTTCATTCTAGCTTTGATTTAAATTTTTTTAGCTTAAAAAGTGTTGAATACCCAAGTACTGATTTGAGTTTCTTTAGCTTAATCAAAGTGTTGATTTGAGTTTTTGCTGGAAGTGTATATTAGTTTTCATTTTTTAGAAAGTGCTCATATATAGATTCCTTTTAGCTTTTATTGTTGTTATTGACCCTTTTCTATTGAATTCCATATTCTTTGCTCAACCACATTGATTATATCAAGCTTTGACTTGCCCAATTCATAAACCAAAAACTAAAATTCATTTTTAGAGATTTTATGTAACTAGGTGTAGTTATATGGATTTTGATTGATGTAGAGTTTGGGATCCCATTTGTAAGATAAAAAGGTGTGTATGATTTACAGTGAAAAGGTCTAATTAAGTGGGTAGGGGATAATATAGCTGATAACAATACATAACAGAATCTTTATTCTTATGCTAGTCGCTTTGTTGTTCCTAGATTTCTGGTACTTTGAATTAGTCTAAGTTAGTTTTAATTGTTGTAACAGAGTAGATTTTCTAGGCTATATTTTTGGCTGTATTTTGTATTTAAACACCATGATAATCAATAGAAAGCTATGAGAAAATATTCACAGCAATATCTCTCTTCACTCTTACCATCTTTATGGTATCAAGAGCCTTTCCAAAACCTTCATTTTTTTTTTCCCCTTCTCACACGAGTTTAGGTTCTGATCACCACACAACTCATGGTAACTGGGAATACTCAAGTTGTTTTCCCAAACACCCATGAACCAGATAGACCTCTAACCTTAATCATCATCCAAAACTCTATCAAACTTACCTCCACCAACTATATCTCCTGGAAAACCCAGATTGAATCCATCCTCATCGGACATGACTTGCACAAATTTATTGACGGTTCTCATCCTCCTCCTCCTGCAACCATCACCGTCCACAATGCGGTTTCCCCCAATCCTGCATATCAGACATGGCTGCGACAAGATAAACTTCTGTTTGGAGCGNTTGATCATGAAGACTTACTTGAGAAAGTTTTGGATGGTCTTGATGACACCTTTCAATCTGTCATTGATGCTGTCAATAGCCGCGACACGGTCATCACATTTGATGAACTCCATGAAAAACTCATCAACAAAGAGTTATCCTTGCGCAACCCATTATCCTCCCCAAGTTTTCCAGCCTCTGCTTAACTCATGCACACTCAACGCTCAAACCAACGGTCACCAGGAACTCGTCCACCTTGGCCTGCTCATCCTCCAACACAGTCCGCTCCTCATCAGTCCAACCGACCACCTCGTCCATTTCTCGGCAAATGCCAGTGGTGCCGTGCTCAACGTCATGTTGTCTCTCAGTGGTGCCGTTGGTAATGCAAATCTAGGCATGGTTACAAAGAAGCCAATTTAAGTTCTAATTAGACCGGTTAGAAGAGCTCGAGCTAAAAGATTCAAGGAGTCTCTCAATGGGCTGATTCAAAGGATTTGGACTGAGATAAATTCTTGGAGGCCTAAGGATGATGTTCCACATGGTCCACAAGGTCAGATTTCCATTATTCAAGCTTTGGAATAATCTAAAAAAGACTCTCACTAGAGGATTGCTCAAGGGTGCGTGAATTAAAGCTTAGTTTCCTGATTTTGGTGACTTATCCATTTTTGACTCATCACAGAGAATGGTTGGCTGCAATTAGTTAAGTTATGTTTCTTATTTATTTATTATAAGTTTTATTGCTGAGTTGTAAGGCTTGCTTGCCAATCTAGATACTTTCCTTTTTTTATTGTGCAATAGGCGTGTTTTTTAGGGTAATTGTAGAAAATCAATTCTCTGAATTGAATTAGGTTATTTTAGTTTCTTTTTCTTGTTTTGGGCAGCTTCTTAGATGTTTTTAGCAGCCAATTTTTGTGGTCCTTATGTATATAAATAGCCATTAGCTAAATGAAAAGATCAGATTACAATTCATTAAAATTAAGAGCAATTTCTCTTTGGTTATTTGAGAACTTATTCGAACTTATCAGATTTCTCTGTGGCGTTCATCCCCTGATTTATCAATCGAGTTTTCCATCATTGATTGTGGAGTCTTCCTTTATACTAAGGTTCACATCTCTTTATAGGTGTTGGGTCGAGGTTTTCCATCCGAATCTGATTGTGGAACGGTCCTAGCTATTATCCCAGTTTCGGGTTTCGTCACAAGTTGGCGTGGTTTGTATCAATTGATGTTTCAGTAGGGTCGCTCCCCTGATTCCCAGTCAGTAAGTGTGCACTTTGTACGTACACAATAGCCCATAAGAAAGATAAAAGATTTTACAATAATATATGTGATAAAAGATTACTTCATAAAATACAAGTCGAAAGATTATACAAGGAAGCAAAGATTGAACTTTCATGAAATATTATTTGTATGAAATATTTTATGAGATGAATTGTATTTACTAAGCAAAAGCTCATGTAGTGTAAATGTCCATGTTATAGGTACCATAGGCAAACAACTTTTATTTTGATTGATGGGTTGACTAAAATCGAGGCGGAGATGGATGCAAGGCATGGACTTTGGGATACGACCACTATAAAATTCTGTATAAGTTGTCTTCTTTTTAAATGATACAGTTTACTTAAACATGTAAGATTAAGTCATATATTTCTTTAAGTTAATAACGAGACGAAATGTTTAAGTATAAAATTTATAGAATACCATATATATATATATATTATCTTGAAGTATATTTTCAGTAATTAAAGATTTTTAAATAATTATGTTGTTTTATTATATAATATATTGATTTAAATAAATGTAAGGCTAAATGAGCTTTGTCAAAACGACTTAAACTGTCTAATGAGAGCTTTAAAATATAAGAGGTCCACTTGTGACCCCTCTCCTCACCTGGAAGCCCTTTTAGTTACGCATTATTTAAATCTCATAAAAAAAATAATATTTCCTTCAATAGTTTCTATAAATTTCTTAATATGACGTTTAGAATAATTAGTTAACTATCTTGAGAGAATTATAAAAATAAAAAAAATAGTCATAAATTTTCAAAGTCAAAGTTTGTGACTTTTAAAAGAATAAATTAAGTTAAGAATATATATAGATATCAGTCTTAAAAGTCAGGTCATTACAGTTGGCATCAGAACGGGTATCCTGTTATCCTATCTCACATCACTCCACAATGATTCAGTCAACTCAAGTAAGTAGAAATTTTATTTTAGTCTGCTAGTTTATCATAAGTATGTGTTAGGGAGTAATGGATGCCCCGATAATCAATGTCCTGATGGACCAGGAGATTGGTCAAGTAGAACTTTATAGAGTCGCAGTAGTGGCTGCCTTTAGGGCAGGACAACCACCATATTACTGTGGAGAACCTAAACCTTTGGCATTGGGAGATTGGCTTCATGAAACTGAGCAAATATTGCGGGTATGCCATATCCATGAGTAAGAATGGACCATTCTCACTTTTATGCAACTGTAGAATAATGCTCAAGCTTGGTGGCAAGTATCGGAACATTCCCCAATTAGTATGAGTTGAGATGAGTTCTATCGTCAAATCATAACATATTTTAGAGAAATAAAACACCGCAATTTGATTCAAAACTCATTAAGGGATACATCCTAACAACAGATACGAGAAACTTTATTCCACTATCGAAGATGGAGACCATTAGAAGGAGAGATAGTCTTCTCAGAGGAAATAAGTAATTGGACACATCGATTCAATGAGGGGATAGAAGAGTATAATATGCGTTTTACTCGTGATATATTGGATCGTAGTCCTTCTATTGTACCGTCATGGGTTTTGAATATAGTTTATGCACGAAGGTTGCCACACTTGATAATGACTCAACTTTCTCAATCATATCCTGACCTCCCCACTAGAACTTTTATGGCAATGGTCGTCGTCATTGCTGAAATTTCTATAGAGGAGGAAGAAAAATAGAGGAGGGTACGACCATGAGTGGATACATAGAGTACTATGCCTTCTAGGCCAGGACACAACAATAATGATGAGGAAGACACTGAGAATGATTCAGAGGAGGACTCCGAAGAAGACCCGAGAGAACCCTTTGATGATGATATAGGAGAATAAGAAAGGAGTAAAATTAAATATAGTTTAAGTCATGAACTATGTTTCTATGATCTTGTAAACTATGAATAAATTCATCAATAAAAGATGTGATGTGTTATTATTCTTCTTTACATAAATCATCAAGATTTAGTAATTAATAATAAGTTATACCCTGGGTCAATAAATAGGAAACTATTAACACGTAAGGGCTAGAGGAAGGGGAAGACTGAGAGTTAATTCTACCAATGCTATTGAAGCACCCGGCCTAAGTAACCTCGTGGCTAACTTGCAACAACGACTCCAAGTACAAGAAGAGGATATAAGAAAACTCCGTGAGCAACTAAAACATCAACATGAGGCAAACATTGAACCCCAAGTGGATGCTGAAGATACAACCAGAATCTGTTGTACCTGATCAATGTGTGGTTCGCCAAGAACCCCTATACGAATGCTTCAGAAAGATGCGTATAGTTGAGTTTGAGGGATCTAGAGATCCTTTGGTGGTTGAAGAATGGTTGTCATCAATATGATGCCCAAGTTTCTCACATACATAATAAGCCAATAATAAACATGTTTATATTACATAATAGACATATCATGAAACTAGTGACAATTTTATAATAAATTGCTCATTTTGATTGTTAAATACTTTCAATATGTATTATTATACTAATGGTTGTCGAAATGTTCCCATACAGTATAAATGCTCAGTACCCTTAGAGAGAGAGCTTGGTGTGTGAAAAGAACAAAGAATACATTTATGAATAATAATACTATATGCACATGCATTAAAAACGATGTCTATTGATAACTTGGTCAAATAGTAGTTTTTCAGTAAAATGTATTTTTCACACTTTTCGGAGCCAAATTCGCTTTAATTCAATGTTTAGGACTCATTTCTAGCATTTTCAAAAATGTTCGTACTGGGTAAACACGAGGTGATAGTCACTGTCCTGAACTGTGTTTGATTATACTAATCTTCCTTAGATTCAGCTTAATCACATAACGTCATCTTTGTGCATTCTAATAATTAGAAATTGATACTAAGTATAACACACCTAACTATACTATATAGGAAAGCTAAACAGTGCCAACTTACTTTCAATAACCTTAAAAAAAATAAAAAGTACAGGATAAATTTAAAACTTTTCAATTTGGTTCCAAAAACCCCTGTGATACCGCTATTTTGCAACGCAAAATTTTACACTATGTATAATATAAAACATAGTTCTAATACTGTTCACAACTCCCACAGGATCATTATATACATATACGTAGTAAAATTATATACAAAGTTTTCAAAAAGTCTTTCTTCACTTCAAAACAGTTTTTCTTCACTTCAAAATTGGCATATGAACAGCATTAGAGTTGAAACAGCTCAGCCAATACTATTCTTGATTCTGATCATCTGCATCACAAGAACTAAATGAGCAATGGCCCAGTAAATGGAAATCCATGCATGCTTATGAATAATTTGTACATAAAATTATTAATCTTTATACCCTTAATTTCCTTAGAAAACATTAATATTCAAATCATATTTGGGCCCCTTTCTTTGTATAGTTCCTAACTCAGTGACATAGCAGGTATCCTCTTAATAAATATCATTTGAGGCTTACCTTTTCTTGGAATTAACCTTAAGAGATTTGACCTCTGTTGTTTTGGCTCACCCTGTCTTGGACTGAACCTCAAGGGATTTCACCACATTTTCCTACTAGATCAGCAAGATAAGAACCATACCCTTCTTCAAAATGAATAATGTTTAGGGTATAAGACTCTTAATTAAAATTAGAACCTGTAAATAATTATTTTGTGCATGCAAACATGACATGCTTAATGGAAATAATATGAACAATTTTCAAATATATAAATCTCAATATCACAGATACACCACCTTTACTATATACAATCATATACATAGGTTCTTGTGATGCTAAAGTAGAATTTTCACTTACCTGGAATATGAAAATTGAAGTGAGGTAAAAGGCAGATTTCCTTTTTCCAAGAAGCTTGATGTGCTAACGCCTGATGGTAATTAATTTCAGCTTAATTCATTGAAACTTAGCTTGTTATAAGACAAATTCAAATTCTAGTAAGGAGATGATCTTAATTTCCTTTAATCACACTCATTATGACACCAAAAAAAAAATATAAATAAACTTGTTTTCCTTAATATAACAACGAAAATAATTGCACACAATACATTAGACTAGCATTTAGAATTTTAGAGCTTTTAATAATTTAAGCTTCTCTATTAGAACCAATAAAGAAACTTCTAAGCTAGCTCATAATTAAATCGTCAAAATATATAAATTAGTAGCATAAGTCCGAACACATGTTTATGATCTTCGTTTACTTTGCCATAAAAGGGTCTCTCTCATAATCTCAAGTAAATCTCATATGACTATCACTAATCCATCAAGTTGTAATCACTAAATTCAAGTCAAAAAGTAAAATATATTTGCCGCATAACATTTAATACAGGTTACTTAACTCTATTATCAATCCGTGAACCACCTTAACTTGTGATGTGTATAATAGCAGCAAGCACCCTAACAAGTTTCGCTTTCTAATAGTAGTTTAACTATAAACCAATAATACTTCCTTCCTTTAACCATACGTCACAGCCAAACAAAGAAAAAGAACATATATATATAGAAGAAGTTTCATATCAACTTTCTTTAGTTTTTTTTTTAATTCACAATCAGCTCTATTAAATGTAATTAAAAGCCATGCTCACTATAGGTAGGTATAGATCCATAACGTAATAAATACAATAACAACTACGAATAAATACTTAAAAAAATAGCTAACCTTCACTACGTCAAGCAAACAGTTCAGCAAGATATTTTCTCAAGCCTCAAGTAAATGAGGGATAAATTAAAAGGTGGGGTGAATCGTATAAAACTAGAATTTAGCTGTAGAATGTTGTAGATAATAAAAGCATATTTCACATACTTATACTTATATCTCAAAAATTTAAGTCGGTTTGATGACTACGAGGAGCTCGTACAACAAACCTCAAGATAAATAATTAAAAAATGATTATTATATAATATATATACTTATATACCTATATACATATAGACCTTCTTACTAAAAGTACCTACCTTCATATAATTTCTTTATTCAAATTAAATACCTTATGCACAAATATAATCATATAAGTAACATGAGTCCAAAATTGTATATATGTTGTAGAATATTTATCTTCTCACTTTACTAGATTACTACCAACTAAATAATAATAATAATAATAATAACAAAAACAACTTTCATTCATAGTTAAGAAAATCTTTTAACATAAGCACATCAATTTCTTCTTGGATCCAAATAGAATATCTATCTTCTCACTTTACTAGATTACTAAATAATAATAATAATAATAGTAACAAAAACAACTTTCATTCGTAGTTAAGAAAATATTTTAACATAAGCACATCAATTTCTTCTTGGATCCAAAATCAGCCCTTCACTGCACATGTAACTTATACTATCCAGTTAGTCTATTCAGTAGTTTTAAATTTTTATAATAAGCACTTAATCAAGTATTTTCTCTTTGAAATTAAATATGAAGATATGAAAATGAGATGCAAAAATGATTATCATTGGCAAAATTTACTTGTGAGAATTTTGGGCACTACACTAAGTTTGTATTATTAATTAGAGTTTAATTGACTTATTTTTATATTTAATGATTGGTTAGTAGGCTAGGTTCCACTAGATTATAATAAGATTGGCCAAATGGGATTATAGGTCAAAGTATGACTAGTTTTCACTTTCTAAGCTAGGTTTCACCATATTGGTCTATACTTGGGTGTATAGGATTGACCAGTAACGTGGTGAGTATGCTAAGGATGTTTTATAGCTTGACACATGGAAAGAAGTGAGCAAAATACCCAAAATACCCCTTAGAATTTAAGTTATGTCATTTCTTAGCCACTAAGTATTGATTTTTGACCAAATCTGGTCATTTCTTTCCTCTTCCTCCCCAGCCGTGACTTGAACCACTCCAGCCACTTTCTATACTTCTCTCAACTCTCCTTATCTATATCCAAGAGTTTTCAAGTGGTAGAACTCAATTTCGAGCTCAAGAAAGCAAGATAGGTCTAAATTAGTCAAGGTAATTCTACTAGTTCTTCTTCCTAGGTTTTGTTTTGTTATTTCAATTCTCTACGTGATACTACTTAAGTAATGTTTCCTTTAGGTCCTCTTGAGTCCTAAGATCAATTTCAAACCCTTAGAAATCAGTTTTGTGGAAGTAGAAGGCAAGAGCTTCAACAAAAGTTCAAACTAGTCAAGGTGAGCTTTTTNAAAAGTACCTACCTTCATATAATTTCTTTATTCAAATTAAATACCTTATGCACAAATATAATCATATAAGTAACATGAGTCCAAAATTGTATATATGTTGTAGAATATTTATCTTCTCACTTTACTAGATTACTACCAACTAAATAATAATAATAATAATAATAACAAAAACAACTTTCATTCATAGTTAAGAAAATCTTTTAACATAAGCACATCAATTTCTTCTTGGATCCAAATAGAATATCTATCTTCTCACTTTACTAGATTACTAAATAATAATAATAATAATAGTAACAAAAACAACTTTCATTCGTAGTTAAGAAAATATTTTAACATAAGCACATCAATTTCTTCTTGGATCCAAAATCAGCCCTTCACTGCACATGTAACTTATACTATCCAGTTAGTCTATTCAGTAGTTTTAAATTTTTATAATAAGCACTTAATCAAGTATTTTCTCTTTGAAATTAAATATGAAGATATGAAAATGAGATGCAAAAATGATTATCATTGGCAAAATTTACTTGTGAGAATTTTGGGCACTACACTAAGTTTGTATTATTAATTAGAGTTTAATTGACTTATTTTTATATTTAATGATTGGTTAGTAGGCTAGGTTCCACTAGATTATAATAAGATTGGCCAAATGGGATTATAGGTCAAAGTATGACTAGTTTTCACTTTCTAAGCTAGGTTTCACCATATTGGTCTATACTTGGGTGTATAGGATTGACCAGTAACGTGGTGAGTATGCTAAGGATGTTTTATAGCTTGACACATGGAAAGAAGTGAGCAAAATACCCAAAATACCCCTTAGAATTTAAGTTATGTCATTTCTTAGCCACTAAGTATTGATTTTTGACCAAATCTGGTCATTTCTTTCCTCTTCCTCCCCAGCCGTGACTTGAACCACTCCAGCCACTTTCTATACTTCTCTCAACTCTCCTTATCTATATCCAAGAGTTTTCAAGTGGTAGAACTCAATTTCGAGCTCAAGAAAACAAGATAGGTCTAAATTAGTCAAGGTAATTCTACTAGTTCTTCTTCCTAGGTTTTGTTTTGTTATTTCAATTCTCTACGTGATACTACTTAAGTAATGTTTCCTTTAGGTCCTCTTGAGTCCTAAGATCAATTTCAAACCCTTAGAAATCAGTTTTGTGGAAGTAGAAGGCAAGAGCTTCAACAAAAGTTCAAACTAGTCAAGGTGAGCTTTTTATGGAATTTAGAATTGATAATTTATTTTTATTACTTTAGCTCTTGAATCAAAGCTTTTATTTGATAACTTAAGGTCTAAAGAAATCTTATATATAGTTGGAAACACAGAATTTAAGTAGAGGATTAAAGTTATACTTAAAGCCGTAAAGTGTGCTTGTTAAGGATTTAAGTGTTGTCATGTGTGGTAGATTAAATTTTTATATTTGTAATCTGATTTTCTAAACTTGGAGTGTATATTTTATGGATCCTATTATTTATTACACTCATTTTGTGGCTGATTATGATGACACATAAGTATAAAAGTGGTTTTAAATTTGTCTAAATAAAAGGAATTTAGGTGTACCTAGGTTGCTCTAAATGATCCTCTTTGAATTGTATATGTGGGAATTGGCTTGTTGATTGTTATTACAGGTCTTAAATTATGATTTTAATCATGTGAGGATGTCTTAAAATAGGGAAGGTGCTGTCCAAATATTTTTAGAACCAAATGGTACCATTTAGAAACAAATGGACTTATTTTTATGAAAGTAGATGACATTTTGGTTCATTTTATGATTAGGGTTCATTCTTTTGTAAAAGTTATGATTCGGTCTTGTACTTATTTTCTCTAAGCATATTACATCGTAGTGATAATTTATTAATAAAATTGACATCAGGTCTTCCACACACCTTGCCACAGAAGATACTGACCCTTTCCACTATCTTTTCTACCGGACACAAGGTAAGTAAAGATTTATTTTAACTACATCACAAGAACCATAGTAGATAGAAGATGTTTTCCTACATGATTATGTGTATTATTTCAATTATATGTTATTTATATTGTTATTGTAAACTTACGGAAACATAAGCATGGCATGATCATTTAAGCATGATTTTCAAAGAAATGAATTTTTTCACGCATTGGATTTAAAGTAGTACATTGTACTGATTTTATAAGATATATTTTAAGTACATTCTCTAGTCTGTCTGCGTTGGGTAAGTATGGTTTGCACAGGCATCCTTCCCGTGTAGGTAGGTACGGCTTACTGACTACTGGGACTGAGCATTGTACTATGAGATTTATTAGGTACATTACCTATTCAGTCTGCGTTGGGTTGGTATAGTTCGCATTGGCCATGTATTTCCTGTCCCTGTTTTGGAGGTAGATTATATCGATCGGCATGTTAAGCTCATACTTCGGTAGAGGATCGCGGGGCGTCTTCCTCCTCTTGTCACCTTCTTGACTGCCTCGAATGGGGGCTTCCTGTTTCGGAGTCGACCCTTGGTCTGGTGAGGGCCTCTTCACCTTTTGCGGGGCTGGGGTTTGTACCGACGATGTTGTTATCATGGCGGAGGTCTTCGGTGCCTTCTGGTGGCTTTCTAGCACCCTGAATATCCCTTCCGACTTCGCCTGGATGTTCGCTATATCATACAGAAGATTCAAAATGAGATGGTCTGATAGCATTGATCCTGGCTGCAGGCTTCTGATGAATGAGCCTGCAGCTTGGACTGAGTCGGCATTATGAACTAGGGACATCACCTCCAGGAAACGCAATAGGTATTCTCTCGGGGACTCATCGGCGGCCTGCTCCAATCGGTCAAGGTCTCGCATGGTTTTTTGTTGTCTCCGGGCACCCGCGTACTGCTTTAGAAAAAGTTTGCAGAAATCTTCGAACTCATTTATGGATTTCTCTGGGAGCTGTCTGAACCATAGCAGGGCTAGTCCCGCCAGGGTCATAGAGAAGACTTTACAGGTCATAGCCTCGTCCCTAGTTTCCAAGGCCACCTTCT
>JXTB01000337.1:408378-482225 GCA_002914805.1 Parasponia andersonii | reverse complement strand
TTGCTTAAATTCCAGATAAATCTTTCCCCTTTTGATGCTTTGGATGCAAGAAATTTCTTTTTGAAATTACTAATGTTGGAAATTTTGGAATGTAATAAGAATAATAATAAATAAAGACTTCACAATCTTCCTTTTGGTTTATGCTTTAGACCATGTTGACAATTATCATCATTGGTCCCTATTTGCTCCCTAATATCGAAAGTAGACACTTTAATTTTCTTTAATTTTGTAACATATCAGATTCAACAAAGGAGACAAACAATCTTGTCATAAACTTTTATGTATTTCAACACCTACTAAAGTATAGTTTAAATGCTTAACTCAACTTTCAGTACCAAAAGCTTCAAGCCTAAAAAGCTAACACGATCACGAGAATTTCCAATTTCAACAATCAAATCTACGATAATTTGAGCAACCTTCTCCTTTGGGTTTCAGCTACTTGTTCCATATCAAAATCTTTTCTTTAATTCCTTTTTCAAAAGAGATGTGTGTTCTTTTCCTGTAATAGATTTCGATCCAACAAACTTTGGAGGTAAACTTCAATTTCTCAACTTGATTCTAGAAATCTCTTACCCAACAAGAACATATACCCTGGTATTTTAGGGGACAGCACTAACAAAGTAATTGATTCCAGCGCAAATTTTATACCTTCAGAAGTTTTATCGTGGCTTCGTTAAGATTATATAAACAGCAATTTATACAAGTTTCACATTTTGCAATCAGTTGAAAAATACTGGCAAACAGAAAAAAGAAACGCCACTTGTAATATTCAACTAGTTTGAGAGAATAACAAAACCAAGAAAGAGAAACTAGTTTGAGAGTGTTCTCAAACAGTTTTACTCGAATATACATACACACGCAACCTATGTATCAAAGTCTTCATACAGAGTTAGCCTACAGGATAGAAACTTCATTAGCATACAGAATTTTAAATGTGCAGGCTTCTGAGTGGAGCATTTCGTAGCTAGTGTGTAAACATAACTAGTAGCAAGATCGACATTGTCGAGTCCACAGCACAAACAGTAGACTGTCTTCATTCTTCAAAACCAGACCAAATATAAATCAGATGGCCCAGTTCAGATTAGTGTCTTACTTTTGATTTTCATTTTACTCGAGAAGTGACAGTTTTAGGCTTTTCTGAAAAAAAAAAAGGGAGACAATGAAATTGTAATTAAATTAGGGATGCGAGACAAATACACTATGATGTTCCAGTTACAATACAGATATCTCCATCATGGATTTTCTACCATAAACACAGAAACCAGTCTAATCTTAGTTGCTGCTATCACTGTTATTGTTATTGTTGTTACTGTGATGATTACTGGCATTCCCAATCCCACCCCTTCTCCCATGCTTGAGCTGTGTGATCTCCAACTGGGTCTTCATAAAGAACTGCATCCTCTGCAACTCCAACTCCTTAGCAAACTTCATCCTCTGCTTCTCCATCTCCACCACCTGCTGCAACTTCGAGCTCTCAGCATGCTCATACGCCTCCCCGAACTTCAATATTGCCTGTGTCAATTCCTTAACCGCACTTCCCCATCCCTTCTTCTCTCTTCCTGCCCTCAATGTCCCTCCTCCTACCCTCCCGGGATTGGAATTCGCATTCAAATTCATCTCCCTCCCAATCCTCAGCCGCTTCCTCTCGTAAAAATCCATTGGGAAACTATCCGTCGAGGCTGGCGATGCCTCTCTCGACGAGCCTGAGTCCACTGGACCCCGTCTCTTGAACTGCATCTTCTGGTTCTTCAGCTGAACTTGCTGAATATGGGGTTTCTGGTCTCGGTGTCCTTGATACGGACTCGACCCACGAACCCCAACCGGGATTCCCAGCGGCACCTTGTGTGTCTGCTGCGAAGGTGTCTGCTGCGAAGACACAGCCCTAGTATTATGACCGCCAGCACTGGCCATCTTCACAGTGGGGCCAATCAAATGATCAAGTCTATCATAGAAAGGCCATTTGCTAGGCCCTCCGCCGGACGAAAGCTTAGCCTTCTCCAGCTTATACTTCTTCTTCACAGTATCAATCCTGTTCTTGCACTGAATATCCGTCTTTGGGGCCTTTGTGTAGTCATCTCTACCGCTCACAATATCCGCCACCTCTTTCCAATGCTTCTGCTTCAGATTCCCTCTACTGAGCTCCAAATACCGCTCACCCCACGCGTCGATCAAAACTGACGTAGCCCCCTCACTCCAGCAATCCTCTCTTCCACCGCCGCCGACCCCTCCTCCTCCTCCTCCGCCATTCCTAGTCTGTTGTATAGGAAGGGCCAGAGTCAAAGCATTCTGGGGCGCCGGCTGCTGAGGTGGCGCCGCCGCTACCGTCACCGTAATCCGTCCGACGGGCCTCGGAGACACCGGAGATCCGCTCCTCGGAGAGAGATGCGATTGGATCTCGTCGTCCTCCTCCATGAAATCCCTGTTCTCGTCGGCCGGTGTACAGAAGAATATCTCCGATCTAAGACAAATGACAGTCAACACTTAAGCCCTTTCATGGGTCATCACCGATCTAAAAATTGGGGGGTTTTGCAGAATCAGGGGAACGAGGGGTAGGGTTTATGTGGGGACGATGAACCCTTGACCAAGATCGGTACTTTTAGATCGGAAGTTCACTTATTTAATAAACCCACCAATATCTGAATCCTAAAACCCTAAGACATAAGCCAAGATCTGACAAACCAAACCCCCAAAAACCCAGATAAAACAAATGCATTAAACCTCCATAAACCAAGCATTCAAATCTCAAAAACCCTAGAAAACACACAGAAACAACCAGAGCTGCAAAACCCCAAAATTAATAGATAGATGAAATCACAGAGAGAGACGTACCTAAGAAGAGATCAATCTCTGAGTCGGAGAGGATCGATGGCTTAATCGATCGGATTCCGAAATTAGGGTTTTGAGGAGGGTACCGGCATTTGCACTTTTTCTCTCTTTTCCTCTTTCACAGAATAAATTGTTTTGTTATTTTATTTTTATTTTATTTTCACGTTGACGGAAAAAACAGAGAAGAGAAAGGGTTGGGGTGGGTGGGGTTTGACGACTACCGTCGAAGGGTACGGACGGACGTGCCGAATGGGGGGTGCGATTAGTGAGGTGGCAGCATGTGATTGGTTCAGGCAAGGCATACATCCTCACCGGCGTGACGGGGTACGTATGTTGGTATTATTTGACTTAAAAATCCACGCACTTTCACTGTAATTACCGATCGTAGCTGTTGCCCCCCTTTGTCCCACTTTCTTCCCTATTTCTGGCGTTATCATCCATACATCCATCTGACATATTTTGGGGTCACTTTAAAAGTTTAGTTTTTTTTTTTTTTTTTTTTTCCCTTATTATTTATAATAAATCAAAATAAATACTATTTCAAACTCTTTTTTTAACAAAGAAAAACAGTATCAAACAAAAATGATTATAGAATTCGAGAACTGAATCATGAATACTAGTACTATTGGCATGAGTTTGGGGACAATAAAGTCATTTAAGGTCATTAGGTGCATTTAGGTGGAGGAGACAGATAATTGAAACAAATTAATAATAAAGTTAAGTTAAAAATAGCGTGTTCGTGGAGAATTTGGGTCAAGTTATTTCGTTCACGGCAAAATTATGCTTATATATAAGTGTAGTATTAGGCGCGCTCGCTGCAATTTTAATTGACCGCCAAATGTAAGTATCGCTTTAGTGTCCAAATATGAACCAGCCTTCAGTCATAGTCACATGGCATAAAACGCCACGTGAACTGTATATACATATGGATCTCTTATAGAATGCCACGTATTTTGACAAACACTTCTAATTTTTTTCTTTTAATTATATATATATATATATATATATATATTTTCGCCCTCTCATTTCCATTTTTCGGATACTCAACGATCATAATTGCTTTTTTGAAAAAAAACAAGCAAACAGTGATGATTTGCACTAGGAACACTTCGTAAGCCAAATCAAAGAAAAATTAATGGACGGGTTATATAAAAAAAAAAAAAAAAGCCTCAAGTATGATATTTCTACCTTTTTAATCCTAGTTTTTGGTTTGTGCAAATCTTTATATTTCAAATATCTACAAATATATATTTTCTATATATAAATTAATTAACAAATTTCTCATCAAAAATGAAATCTGAATTGAGTATATCTTTTTTTGTTAATTGATATAAAAAAATTTATTGAAAATAACTCAAAATATTTACAACAAATTACTTAATTTATATACATAATGTACAAATTTATAAAAATTTGAAATATGTATGTATAATTTTGCACAAGTCAAAATCAAAGTTAAAATTACAAAAATATCTTATTTCAAAAATCTTTTTTTGGTAGTTATCCCTAATTGATAATTTGAAACGTTTTGTTACATGTTCGTAAATAGATTTGTATCCAAATGAAAATGTCAAAATAAAAATAAAAGAAAAAAAGAAAAACATATATATATATATATGATTCAACAAGATTTTAGAACTTGTCAATCGTGTGAAAAAGCTTCTTTGGTATATGATTCTTTCATTCTTCTTTTTTTTCTTTTGTTGAAAAAATGGCTTTTTCTTCTGCAATATGTGTGGACTAAACTAATTGTTTATTGATTTTCTCTTGCTTAGATCTACGTACATTCTACCATAAATGTACAATTATACTCCTAATCATTTTGGACAAATATGACTTCTAAATCCAAAAGTTTAGACAACAAATTTTACTTATGATATAACTAACATCATCGATGACAAATCAACTAGGTCGGACGATGATACCATCAAAGGCAAGCTTCTCATTATCTGTGACATCGTGGACCCTTAAAACTTTTGATTGATAAGAGAATGGGGAGCAAAATTACACCGAAATTCGGCTGAAGCCAGAGTTTCACCTTGTTTTACTTTGATGAATTTACATTTTGTTTGACCCCTCCCTCAAAAAGAAACAAATATATGCAAGCCCCACTTTTTAGGATAAGCCACCTTCACTTGCAAAATTATCCCGCTCGAGATTGTTAATATTTTTGTTTTTACTTGTTATTCAAGTGGAAGATGTTAGGAAAGATCACCTTCTCACTTTTGATTTTTCATATATGTTAATAGTATTGTATGTGTAAATAGTGATCTTTAAATAAGTATAAGAATAAAATAACACAACATGACATAAATTTATATAGTTTACTCAATTTGGGGTACATATAGACCTTTCACTATAGGGAGAACATTTGTTATAAGAGTTTATAAACACTCACTCGTAACCCTGATCCCAAATATATCCAAGTACTCTTTCTTACAAGTATTTTCTTACTCACATCTTTTGCTAACACTCTTTGAAATTTCTTCTTACACAAAAAAAAACTATACTCTCTTTGAAAGGAAAAACAAAGAGAAAAGAAAGAATTTAATCAAAGAAAATACTTAAATTGCTCCTAATTTTTGGGATACTTTGATGAAACTAAGCAAAGGAGTATTTATAGCAAAACTCCCTCTCTCGTTTCCATGTTCAAAATATGCTCATGGACAAATTCCACAAATGTTGATGGACAAAAGTTCACAAATATGGATAGATAACAAATCCACAAAAGTGGCTGCCCATTTTTTTTTTACCTTAATAATCTCTTACTTGAAGACTTGATATCTATCATATTTTCACATACGATCAATGCAGTAGCTCATCTCATAGCTTATGTTACTATCATTATCTTTATTGACAATCATACTTTACTAAATGAGTATAACACTTAGAATTGACGAATTTTAAGAATTTCATCTCGGCTCATGTCGAAAGAACCTTGCTGATAATTATGGTATTGACTCCTATGTTTAGATTTTCCAGAAGTCCATCAGCTATCGACATCATTCACCACACACCTTGCATTAATACCAAATCAATGCTATTGTGTAAACTTGTGAATCTTGAATTTACCGCTATTACACGTCTTTTTTCATGGCAATTTTAGAAATCAGCGGCATTGCCTGAGGATTTACATCATTTTTTTTTAATCATAAAGCATCTTTTATACCTCTATTTTAGAAGGTAATATTAGCAACTTCATCAAACTTAGAGCATCTAGTTGAACTTGCTCCACTTTTTGGGCAATTTCTTTTTACATGCCCTGTCTCTCTGCACATTCAACAGATGATATTATTTTTCTTAAAGTTTCTTCTCTTTTTGTTGACTGTCAATACTGAACTTTCAGATGATGCATTACTTCCACCATTACTCAGTCGTCTTTCTTCAGAAAAGAGTTTGCCTATCACTTCTCAAAAATCAACTTCCCACTTGGAATTTTTCGTGTATGTGAATAGTACCACATGTGTGAATAGTCATCTTTGAAATAAATACAAGAATAAAGAAACACGATAAGATACAAATTTACGTGATTCACCCAACTTGGACTATGTCTACGGAATTGTTACATATATTTTACTATAGGGAGAAAATTTGTTACAAGTGTTTACAAATACTCACTTGCAACTCTGATCCTAAATACACACAAGCACTTTCTCTTAAAAGTATTTTCTTACTTACACCTTTCGCTATAATGAAAGATCTGTAGCAATTCTGTAGACGAAGTCCAAGTTGGGTGAATCACGTAAATTTATGTCTTATTATGTTACTTTATTCCTGTATTTATTTTAGAAATCAGTAGCATTGCCATGATGAAGTACATCTTTTATCACAAAGCATCTTCTATGCCTATATTATAGAAGATAATATTAGCAGCTTCATCAGACTTAGAGCATCTAGCTGAACTGATTTTATCTTTTGGGTAATTTCTTTTCACATGCCCCGCCTATCTGCATATTCAATAAATGATATTGTTTTTCTTGAATTTTCTTCTCCTTTTGTCAACCGTCAATGTTGAACTTTCAGATGATGCATTACTTCCACCATTACTCAGCTGTCTTTCTTCAGAAAATAGTTTGCTCGTCACTTCTTAAAAAATTATGGTTTCCTTCCTATACATCATAATTGGCTTCATATGCTCATAGGAAGACGAAAGAGACCAAGTGAGTCATAACACTTTGTTCTCGTTATTAGTTTTAACTCCAATAGCCTCTAATTCAGAAACGATGTCGTTTAGGATACTTAAATGACCTAATATTATTATGCCTTCACTCGTATGCAGTGTCTGAAACTACTCATTTAGGTACACCCAATTTGAGATCTTTTTGCTAGATACAATTCTCTGAGCTTTTCCCAAAGTTCCTTGGCTGTAAATACTAAGCACATTTGCTAGAACATTTTTTACCAAGCTCATCTGTATTGCATTGCAGCTTTATCATCTAGATATTCTCAGTTTTCATCACTAATTTTGGCTTTTTCAGAAATATCTATTCCTTTTAAAACCTTGTGTAGACTAGATTGAATTAACAAATCCTTGACTTGAACTTGCCACATGCCAAAGTTGATATTACCGTCAAATTTCTCTAAATCAGCTCTGATCGAAGTTACACATATGATTCCTGACATATTGCTTTGCTCTTTTTTGTTTGAAAAACCCGCCAAGAAAGTTCTCTAGAGAATTCAAATACTCCCACTTGAACATAATTTCTTTATATAAAACTTTTTAGATTACTGTGCACCAAAGAACTGTCTAGATACTGTCTCTCTGATATTAGTTGTTGGGAAAAATCACCTTCCCACTTGTGACTTTTCGTATCTATGAATAATACCATATGTTTGAATAGTAATCTTTGAAACAAATACATGAACAAAGTAACACAACAAGACACAATTTGGAATACGTCTATGGAATTGCTACAGATCTTTCACTATAGAGAGAAAATTTGTTATAAGTATTTACAAACACTTACTTACAACCCTGATCCCAACAGAAAAGATATCACGACCTAAATCTCAGGTAAGTGGCAGAAGGAGAATTTCACTAAGATTAGAAATTCTTTAATTTATTTTAAAAAGGTCTTAAAAGTTTTGAATTTAGGAAATAATCTATTTAATAAAAAAATTTATAATTCCATCAACTGAACCTATCTTATAGTTTATAGTCAGTATTAAATATAGATTGAATCATAATTAGAAAAATAAATTCAAATAGTTATCATACATTATCATTATCTACTACAAGTATCAAGTATCAACATGGTATATATGGTCTATAGACATAATAAAAATTAGTATTCTTGGTTAATGCTCTCCAGTCTAGTTAATCTAAAGTAACAACAAAACCACCAAACTCGGATCCAAAGTTCAAGCATTACCACGTCAATGAACTACTCTCAAAAGATAGCTTTTAATCCTCTTTGTTACTAAAATCATACTAAACACTACCTGAGGAAGGAAGGTAGGTGGTGAATATACAATGCCCAGTAGGTAAGTAGTTACCTCATTTAAAAATCTTCTTTTTTATGATGGACAGTTGGTATTAGAGCTTATGTTTTAAAATGATTCTGAAGATCGGTTATATACATACGTCGGGAAGGAAAAGAAGCCTTACTCCTTTGTAAGTATTTGATATACATTTTGATATCTGTTATAATTTTTTAATTACATTCATATTCTAGTGATGATTATTATTGGCTATAATTGGAGCTATGGGTTCTGAGTGTCAAGATATCACTATGGTAATTACTCGGGGTCAAGATAATATAGACATAGGTACGTCTTCTTCATAGAATGGTAATAAGGTTGAACAAATAGCTTGTTTGATACAAAACATATTAGAGTATCATATGAGACAAGAAAATCAACATAAGCCTCCACCACCACCAACCCAATAGAGACAGGATATTAGTGAAAGTGCTGGAGAAAGATTCAAGAAACTCCAGCCTCCAACCTTTAATTGCGGGATTGATCTGATTCGGGCAGGGTAGTGGATTGGGACCACTGAGTGTATACTGGCTTACACCAAGGTTTCTAATGCTAATAAGGTTCTTTGTGCTAGCTTTATGCTAAGATATCATGTTGAATACTAGTAGGATATATAAGCACTATACATGATGTTACTACTATGAATTGGGAAAGGTTTAGAGAATTATTCTATGGAAAATACTTTACTGATACCATGAGAGATAGCAGAAGAGTAGAGTTTGCTAATCTGAAACAAGGAGAGATGTTTGTTGTAGAGTATATCCGCAAGTTTGATGAGTTATCACGATATGCACTTCATATGGTAGCCACCAATGATCTTAAGATAGATCAGTTTATGTAAGGCCTGAGGAAGACTGTTGTCAGGCATTTAAAATCAGGTGGAATTTAAGGTGTATCATTTGCTTAAATTGTAGAGAGAGCATTAGATGCTAAGCAAGCAAAGATAGATGTTTTGGACGAGAAAAAGATTAGGAGAGAAAGACTGGCTATAAGAAGAAAGATGAAAAAGAAGACAATGAAGGCTACTTGGGATGATAGTGATGAAGAAAAATCCGATAGAGAAGAACAAGAAGAAATTGCCAACATGTGCTTTATGGCAATAGAAAATAAGGCAAGCTTTCTTTAACCTAAAATTGAATTTCTTAAAGATAGTAATACTAGTAGTGAAAATAATAGTGATTGTAATTTATCATATGAGAGTTTATTGAGTAATTTCAATTATTTATACAAAAGCTATGAAAAACTCATTTTTAAGAATAATACTCTCAAAAAGGAAATTCTTAGTTTATCAAAAATAGTTGAAGAGTTTACAAAAGAAAAGGAAGCAATATTACCTTGTATCAATTGTGATCTTTTGTTAAAAGAAAATACTTCTTTGAATGATAAGATTTTTAACTTAACCAAAATTGTTCACAAATTTACAAATGGAAAGAAAATTTTGACATGATGCTTGGTGGGAAAAAATATATTTTTGACAGTAGAGGTATTAGGTATAAATCTTTTATAAAACAAAAATACCTCAAAAATATTTTGTGAATACTAGTACAAGTGATACAAAATACACTTACACTTATTGGAATCAAGATAGACACACTAATCTTTCATGCTTTGTAAAGAAAAATGCGTATTTTAGTGAAAAACTAGCTTAGATACCAAAAGAATCTAGAACTAACACTTATAGACCTAAATTAGTATGGGTACAAAAAATCAAAGTTTGATTCTTACTAGTAGGTACAAAAGAAAAAGAACTTTTGGTTCTTGGATAGTCGTTTCTTTAAACACATAATCGGAGATCGGAGACTACTCTTTGCTCTCATCGTTCACTAAAAGAAATAGAGGATATGTTACTTTTGGAGACAACACCAAAGGTAAAATTTTAGGTATAAGTAACATTTGTACTACTTTCACACCAATCATAGAAAATAGTTTGCTTATTGATAGTTTAAACACAATTTGCTTAATATAAATTAACTTTGTGATAAAAGTTATTGAGTTATTTTTTAGCCTTCCAAATGCTTAATCGAGAATACTTGTTCAAAAGAAATTATTTTTGAAGGAGAAAGAAAAGATAATATGAATACTATTGATACTAAAAAATATTTTAGTCAAGATAAATATTTTTTGGTTTTAAAAGATGATTCTTGGCTTTGGTGTAGAAGACTTTGGACATGCGAGTATGAATACTATTTCTAAACTTTCAAAGAAAAACCTTGTAAGTGGTTTACCTAGTTTACTTTTTGAAAAAGACAAGGTTTGTGATGTATATCAATTTGAAAAACAAGTAAAAAGTTCTTTTAAATCCAAAAATATTGTTACTACTTTTAAACACTTGCAACTACTTTATATGGATTTATTTGGACTATTAAAAGTAGCTAGTCCTGATAGAAAATACTATGCCTTTGTGATAGTTGATGATTTCTCAAGATTAACTCCGGTTCAATTTATTGCTCATAAAAACGATGTTTTAAATGTCCTTACTATTTTTTTTGTAAGAAGGAACAAAATAAAAAAGGTTATACCATCATATTCATTAGAAGTGATCATAGTAATGAGTTTGAAAATGATGAATGGAAGGTTTTGCTACAAAAATACTTTTGATCATAATTTTTCAACTCCTAGAACTTCACAATAGAATAGATTAATAGAAAGAAAGAATAGAACCTTACAAGAAATGGTAAAAAGCATGCTAAATGAAAATAGTTTGTCAAAATATTTTTAGACTGAAGCGGTAAATACTGCTTGTCATATTGTGAATAAAGTTATGATAAGGCCAATTCTGAATAAAACACCTTATAAGCTTTAAAAAGATAGAAAATCCAATATTGGAAATTTTAAAGTTTTTAATTGGAAATGTTTTATTTTGAATACTAAAGATAATTTAAAAAAATTTGATTCAAACTCTGATATTGGTATTTTTCTTGGATATTCTACTATTAGTAAGGGTTATAGAGTTTTTCATAAAAGAACCATGGTAGTAGAAGACTCTGTGTATGTTATTTTTGATGAGTCTAATACTCTCCTTAAGGAGAGAAAAATAGATAATGATGATGTTGTAGGCATAGAACCAAGCTTAAATAAGCTAAGTGTAAATGAGAAAACAAATAGAAAGAAGGACATCCACCTGCAATAAGATCTCAAGGAAAAAAAAGGAAAGCGACAATGGTAATACTTTATCTCTTCCTCAAGATTTAAAATTCAATTATGCTCGTCCTAAAGACTAAATTCTAGGTGACCCCTTACAATGAGTCAAGACTAGAGCATTACTTAGAAATATTTGCAATAATATGGCTTTTATCTCTCAAATTGAACCAAAAAGTTTAAAAGATGCTGAAAAAGATTAATCACGGATTTATTTATGCAAGAAAAATTAAATTAATTTGAAAGAAGTGATGTATAGGAAATAGTTCCAAGATCTAAGGACCAATCAATTATTAGAACTAAATGGGTCTTTAGAAATAAAATAGATGAGCATGGAGTAATTGTGAGAAATAAAGCCAAACTAGTAGCATAAGATTTCAATCAAGACAAAGATATCGATTACGAAGAAACCTTCATATCCGCAGCAAGAATAGAATCCATAAGGATGCTTTTAGTATTTTCATGTCATAAGGATTTTATCTTATACCAAATGAATGTTAAGAGTACATTTTTAAATAGATATATTTTAAAATAAGTATATGTAGTCCAACCCTCCAGTTTTCAAAATCATAAATATCCAGATCATGTTTTTAAATTTTTTTAAAAAATATCTTATTAGTTTAAAACAAGCCCTTAGAGCTTGGCATAATAGATTAAGTAAATTTCTGATTTTAAATGGTTTTACTATAGGAAAAGTAGATACTACTCTTTTTATAAAAAGAATAAAGAGGAGAAATGATTATAGTCCAACTTTGTTGACGACATTATCTTTGGTACTACTAATATTTCTCTTTGTGAAGAATTTTCTAGATATATGCACAATGAATTTGAAATGAGCATGATGGAAGAACTCAATTTTTTCCTTAGCCTCCAAATCAAATAAAGCAAAAAAGGTATTTTTATCAATCAATCCAAATACATCAAGGATATGTTAAAGAAGTTCAATATAGAGAACTCTAAGTCAATGAGAACACCAATGAGCTCTTCAATCAAGTTTGACAAAGACAAAAATGGTAAAGTAGTAGATATTACCGAATATCGAGGTATGATTGGATCACTTCTTTACTTAAAGTCTAGTACACCAAATATAATATTTAGTATTTGTCTATGTGCTAGATTTCATTCTAATCTTAAGGAATCACATCTTAGTGCGGTAAAACATATTCTAAAATACTTGCATGGTACTATGAACCTAGGATTATGGTATCCAAAATGCACACACTTAAATATTACTAGTTTTTTGGATGCGGACTTTGCCCATTGTCAAACCAACTACAAGAGCACAAGTGATACTTATCACTTTCTTGGTTATTTACTTGTGTCTTAGTTTAGCAAGAAACAAAATTCTGTTACTTTTTCTACTATTGAAGCCAAATATATCTCTGCAGGTAGTTGTTGTGCTCACATTCTATGGATAAAACAAACAATAATGGATTTTGGAATAAATTATAATCGTGTGCCTATTAAATGTGATAATACTAATACTGTTAATTTGTCCAAAAATACAATTTTGCATTCACGTGCAAAGCATATTGATATTAGAAATCCTTTTCTTCATGATCATATGCAAAAAGGTGATATTATATTTGAATTTGTTTGCACGAAAAAACAACTAACTAATAATACCACTAAACCTCTTAGCGAGGATCGTTTTTGCATGATTCGTAGCGACCTTGGCGTCATTGATCATAATGAATCTCATTGAATTTTTCTTGTTTAAATGTCATATGAATTGCATCCTATGTTCTTTAAATTAATGATTTTTGAATATTTTCATTGTTGTTTTAATCGTTTCTGTCACGACCCAAGCTCCGGGGTAGTGGCAGAATGGGAATTTCACTAGAATTAGAAATTCATTAGTTTTATAAAATATATATATATTTAAAGGGTTTTAAATTTTTAAAACAGCACGATAAACAAAAGTATTTGAAATTCTAACCAGTGAGCCTACCCCATAATTTATAGTCACCAATAAATACAGACTAAAAAATTAATAGAAAACAAAATTTCAAATAGTTCATTGAGCATCATCATTCACACCTCAACATTAAGCTAGTATGGCATATATAGTTTACAGATATATTCAAAGTAATACACTTAATTTGAATGCTAACATAATCCATTTATTTAACAAGCCTTAAGTACATGTCTTATATTCACACTCCTAGCATTACCAAGTCACAAACTACAAGTAAAAGATAGTTTCTTATCCCACTTGTTGATCGTTAATGTTACACTGAACACCACCTATGGAGAAAGTAAGGAGAGTGAGCATAAAATACTCAGTAGGTTACCCAATTTCCATTTTTGGCAAAGTCTTTTTATAATTCTCAAAACACCTGCATGATTAGTAGTACTGGAAAGCATTTCTATAAATATTAAGGATTTAAACCATTTACAGAAAACTATACTAAAAACCGAAAATAGATATGCAGGTCAAAACATATAAAAGTCTTAATAAAATAAGCATAATGCATATCACATAAATCAATACATCACATGAGCTCTTATCCTCTCATCGCGACTAGAGCAACTTATACTACATGTATTGAGTACTCCTTGCCTGACATTTATCTCTGGAAATCAGAAGGACACCCATGTGTCTAATCCTACTGAACCAGAGGGGTACCAAATGACTACACCTACCGAATGGAGATAGTCAGAAAAAAAAAAAAAAAACCCCGTGTGAGTTTACGAGGACTCATCGAAGGCGGGTGTACTAGTATGCCTATTATAACACCGTGATGCCTAAGACGACTCTCATGCATGATCGTATGAAATATGCAATATGTGGAGTCTCAAACAACTATGTAGTGGTTTAGCATTCTAGACATGCTCTGATTTTTAAATAAAAATCCATTTTGTATTTAAAATATTTGATAGTTTAATTCCTTTGATTTAATCAAATCCAAAATATAAAACTTATACGAAATCATACGTAAAATATTCAGAGCAGTCTGCAATTTTTTACGAGTTCGTAATTCACCTCGAAATAGTAGTTATATTGAGATGACGACGCTCGAAATATCCTCAATTGATCACTTGGCTGTTCAAACAGATGCTCACTTAAAAATTTGACGTTTCAAACGGAGTCTTAAATTGAGAAACAGAGGTCACCACTGAATTCAGAACACCCAAAAAAGTTGGGTTAGATATAAAATTCGTCGAAAACGGTTCCCGGTGCAGAACTAGCCGTGGCACGCAAAACGGTACAATTCACGAGCTATTTCTCAATTTTCGTGACCACTTCAGAAAATTGTAGTATTTTATATTAAAATTCATGTTCCGACCTCACTGAGTCCAAATTCGAAGTCAAAACTCAATTTCGAGGTCCTGAGCATTAAATGGGCTCAAAAATCCAAAATTATAAAAATACCACATTTGGAAAATAATTAGAAAAATGCCACATTTTCATTTCGATAATTAACGATCTTCCGGTTACTGTTTTAGCACTCCAAAATTATTAGATTTCATGTGTCAATCTCCTCTTTCACGTTGTAAAATTTTCTCGGGATAAATAACTCAATTTTAAAATAATTACAAAAATACCACAAAGATTTAATAGTATAAAATTGCTACAGTAGTCAACTTCTAACCGGAGCCGAGTTAGAGGCCGAGAGTGATTGGAAATGAAAGCTGGAGTTGAGACGAGTTCAACAGCAGCGACGGTGAGTTGATCGGACGTCGGAGGAGGAAACGGCGGCCAAAAATTCGATCCAATAACACGAGGTTCGGACTGCTTTTTCTTTGACGAGTGGCAGCAAAACTGGATGGCGGCACCAGGCGTTGCTTCATCAATGTCTTCTTATCACGGCAGGCAGGCGTGTCAGGCATGATAGTGGTTGGAGGAGCGACGAATGAATAGTAACTGATGGTGTGCTTGGGAGGGCCTCGGTGAAGAAGAAGAAGAATTTGGGGGATTTATATGCAATTTTTCGGAAACTGTAGTAGTGGGACAAGTGGCGTAATCTGGTTTGACTGAAATGGTTTCTGAAATTCCACTTTGGCCATAAATTTCAAAAAGATTATTTCATTGTAGTGCCTCCTGAATTACACTTTTATCCTTAGTTTACCCCCGATTTGTAATTTTTTTTCACTTTTGCCCCAAATGTATTTAGATTTTATTTTGTCTAGCTTCAACACCAAAAATTTAATTAATTCAAAAATATAGAATTACCAAAATACCCTTGAATTAAAATTACTTAATTACCCTTACAAAATTTAGGATTTTACATCCTCTCCCTCTTAAAAGAATTTCGTCCCGAAATTCGGATACAAGGGTCAAAGAACAATTTCAAGTTAGAAATTAAACAGATGAAGATATTTTCATACACTTCTGCTTCTAGCTCCCAAGTGGCTTCGTCTTCCTTATGGTGTTGCCAAAGAACCTTGACAAGTGGTATCTGCCTATTTCGAAGCACTTTAAGCTCTCCCCCCAGTATTCGAACGGATTGTTTCTCATATATTATATCCTCTTGTAATGGCACTTTCACATACTGAATAATATGCGATGGATCAGGTACATACTTTCTGAGCATCGAGACATAAAAGACATTGTGCACTCGGCCCAATTGTGGTGGCAATTCCAAGCGATACACTATGGGGCCAATTCTAGAAGTAATCTCAAATGGTCTAATATATCTTGGGGCCAATTTTCCTTTAAGCCCAAAACTAGTGATCGCACACCTTGGCATCACTTTCAAAAATACTTGAACACTAACTTTGAACTCTACTTCACGTGTCTTTGGGTCCGCATAGCTTTTCTGTCGACTCTGCATAACTTTAAGTCTTTGTCGAATCTTATTAATTTTCTCAATAGTCTCTTGTATTAGTTCTGGCCCAAGAATGACACGCTCCTCTGCATCGGCCCAACACAAGGGTGATCTATATGGTTTCCCATATAATACCTTATATGGAGCCATGCCAAGACTAGTTTGGCAGCTATTATTATAAGAAAACTCCACCAATGACAGGTGATCATCCCAGCTTCCTCCAAAATCTAGTACACAAGAGTGAACCATGTCTTCTAGAATCTGAATAGTCCTCTTAGATTGGCCATCTATCTGAGGATGGTGAGCAGTATTGAGATTTAGTTCTGTTCCCAAAACTCTCTGCAAAGCTTTCTAGAACTTAGAAGTAAATCTTGGGTCTCTATCCAAAACGATGCTTGATGGCACTCCATGTAATCGAATAATATTGTCAATGTAGAGACGACTAAGCTTGTTGAGTGAAAAATCATATCTAATCGGTATGAAATGAGCAGTTTTCATCATACAATCAATAATCACCCAAACTATGTCGTTCTTTCTTCAAGTCGTAAGCAAACCCATTACAAAGTTCATGGTAATTTTATCCTACTTTCACTCTAGTATAGATAAAGGTTGTAGTAGTCCAGCTGGTCTCTGGTGTTCATCTTTAACTTGCTGACATATCATGCACCTAGCCAAAAAAGTAGCTACGTCACGTTTCATACCTTTCCACCAATACTGTCTCTTCGAGTCATGATATAGCTTTGTGCTACTAGGATGTACTGTAAACTTGGACTTATGAGCTTCAGTGAGAATGGTCTCTCTAAGATGAGGATCATTAGCTACTGCTAGCTTCCCTTTGAAATGCACAAATCTTTCTTTATTTGTACTCTAACCTTCTAATTGTTCACCATATTCGAGTTAATTCTAAATCGTTCTCAACTCCTGGTCTTGCCATTGACTTTGCTACACAGTTTGGAGAAGCACAGGTATGGCAACAACATTACTAAGGTAAGCAGTGTTTCTAGACTCGAAGTACTACAAGTTATAATCACCAATTGCTAATGAGTTCTTCAAATCTCAAAAAATAAGTGATGCTAATGCAATAAGCGGTTTTCTACTCAAGGCATCAGCTACAACATTAGCCTTGAAATATAAGTGCTGCTAAGGAGCTAAGTGGTTTTCTACTCAAGGCATCAGCTATAACATTGGCCTTGCCGGGATGGTATTGTAGTTCGAAGTCATAATCTTCCATATACTCAACCCATCTTCGTTGCCTCAAATTCAGATCCCATTGGGTTTTCAAATTCTTATGGTCAAAGAATATTTCAAATTTCACACCATGCAGATAACACCTCCAAATTTTGAGTGTGAAAATTATTGCTGCAAGCTCCAAGTCATGGGTAGGATAATTCCTCTCATGTGGCTTCAACTGATGAGAAAGATGCATTACAACTTGACCATTTTGCATCGGAACACATCCCAATCCCATCTTCGAAGTATCGGTATACATCGCATAAGGTTCATTACTCTCAGGAATTGTAAGAAAAGTTGCAGTTGTCAAACTGTACTTCAATTTAATGAAAGCTTCTTCACAATCACTATCCCAAATGAACTTGACATCCTTCCTGGTCAACCTTGATAATGGTAATGCAACCCTTGAGAAATTCAGAACAAAACGACGGTAATAGCCTGCTAAACTGAGAAAACTTCGTATCTCTGTCACATTCTTTGGTCTTTCTCACTTTAGAACAGCTTTTACTTTAGTAAAATCGACTGAGATACCTTTTTGAGAAATTATATGCCCTAAGAATTTAACTTCTGACATCCAGAAGTCACATTTTGATCTTTTGGAATATAACTGTTGACTTCTCAAAACTTCAAGCATTATCATCAGATGTTCAGCATGATCTTCTTAAGTCTTAGAATACAACATGATATCATCAATAAAAATAACTACAAAACGATCCAAGTATAGCCTGAAAATCCGATTCATGAGGTCTATAAAAGCTGCAAGTCCCTTCGTCAAACCAAAAGGCATCACCAGAAACTCAAAGTGACTATAACCAGTTCTGAATGATGTTTTTGGTATATCTTCCTTTTTTATCTTCAACTGATAATAACCTGACCTCAAGTCAATCTTAGAGAAAAATCTTGATCCACTAAGTTGATCAAACAGCTCGTCAATCCTTAGCAAGGGATACTTATTCTTTATTGTCAGCTGATTTAACTTCCTGTAGTTCACACATAGCCTTAAAGTACCGTCAGCTTTCTTGGCAAACAAAACAGGAGCACCCCAAGGAGAAGTACTACTCTAAATGAAACATTTGGATATCAAATCATCCAATTGTTCCCTCAATTCATTCATCTCTGCAGAAGCCAATAATAGGCTGGAATAAAAACTGGCTGAGCTCCAGGAACAAGGTCAATACAGAACTCGATCTCCCTATCTGGTGATAGCCTTGGTAAATCTTTTGGAAATACCTCTGGATATTCACTCACCACTAGAATCTATAGGTCTTGATCATTAGTTCTCATCTCACCATCAATGGCAAATAAGTTCCCATAACATTCAAGTTTCTTCCTACCACCAAAACAGGCTTTTAGAATAGGACTTGGTTTCAATGAATTCATTTGGGCTTGATATATTACAGGTCGTCTATCATCCAGAAAAAGAGTCATTGGTTTATCATAATAATCGACAATAGCTCGATACTTGGATAACCAATTCATACCAAGTATTACATCATATTGTTTCATTGGTAATACAATTAAATCAACAAGTAATTCTTTACTATTAATCACCACACAACAAGATTTACACACACTAGACATATCAGTTACTCCACCCAAAGGTGTTCCCAAAATCAAGGCATAATCCAACTCAGAAAATTCTAAGCCCAAAAGTTGAACAAACAACAAGAATATGAATGAATGAGATGCACCAGTGTCAAACAAAACACATGCCTAAGAATATGAAATGAGAATTATACCGTCAACAACACCTCAGCCAATGTGTTCATTGGTACCATCAGTTCTAGAAATTACATAAGCTCGGCAAGTGACTTTTCTTTTTCCTTTATGGCCTCTTCCTTGTCCAGGACGACTGCTGCTAGATCTCGGACCACTGCTACCATATCTATGCCCTCCTTGACTCCCTGAAGCCTGAGGAGTCTAGAAATTCTGAGTATAACCCTAGGGGCAGTAATGGTGCTGGTAAGGTGGTGGAGACGAAAAATCATGAGAAATACCCTAAGATTGCTAAGACCTAGCTTGAGTGTTCTGGGGAGGTGCTGAACCAGAATAACTTCTAAGTGGTCCTCCTTGAGAAAGAGGGGATTTCTACAAACGTTTTGGGCACTCATTCCTCTTATAGGCCTACTGACCACAGTGGTAACACGTATAGGGACTGAACCTCATTTTACTTGATGAACCACTACCAGTGTAGCTTTCGCTGTTTGGTGAACATTTGGCATACCATTGTCCTTAGTTCCTCTTGTTCACTTTTCTCTCATTACTTTTATTCTTTCTTGCACCCTGCTCATTTTCTATGGCTTCAGCTCGTTGGGTAACTAACACTAGTTCAGAATGAGTGGCACACGAGTGAATAGTAATACGGTTGTGGATGTTTCGATTTAGACCATCCTTGAACTTTGCAATTCGGTAAGTATCACTCACCACTGGGCTAAGGGCAAGGCTTGCCAATTTTGTGAAAACTATCATGTATTAGTTTACTATTCTATTCCCCTGAGTAAATCTCTCAAAACGACCAACTACTTCAACTTGTTGATCATCATTTGCATAATGTGCTTTGAAGAGTCTCTCAAAGTCTTCCCATGTTAAGCCTTCTACATTTTGCATAACCTTAATTGTCTCCCACCAATGGATAGCATTTCCCATCCAGCGAGAGATAGCAAACACAGCCCAGAACTTTCTAGTAGTATCCAGGGTCCAAAGTGTCGTGTCATCTCACACAACCATGCGTTGGCAACTAGTGGGTTTGGGGTTCCATCATACTGTCTAGGCTGAAGGCGCATAGGACCTTACATCTCAAGGAAAGCATGATGCATTACTTTCAAAAATTGGTTGAAGTCTTGTGGAATTGGAAGGGGCTCGGCACCAGGTTGTCACCTTGGAGCTTTCCTAGGAGACATCTTTGAAAGTCTGAAATGATATACCAAACTATTAGTGAGGTAATAATATATATCGTCATAAAAATAATTTCAATCTAGTTTAATGGTGCTATGTCCGAGGTATTTAAATCTCTATCTTTGATACCACAATTTCTGTCACGACATAAACCCCGAGATAGTGACAGAAGGAGAATTTTGCTAGAATACAAAATTCCTTAGTTTTAAAAATATATATATTTAAAGGGTTTTAAATTTTTAAAACGGCATTATAAACAAAAGTATTTGGAATTCCAACTAGTGAGCGTACCCCACAGTTTATAGTCACCAGTAAACATAGACTGAAAAATTATTAGAAAATAAAATTTCAAATAGTTTATTGAGCATCATCATTCACACCTCAACATCAAGCTAGTATGGCATATATAGTTTACAGACATATTCAAAGTAGCACACTTAATTTGAATGCTAGTATAATCCATTTATTTAACAAGACTTAAACACATGTCTTAAATTCACATTCCTAGCATTACCAAGTTACAAACTAAAAGTAAAAGATAGCTTTATCCCGCTTGTTGATCGTCAATATTGCACTGGACACCACCTGTGGAGAAAGTAGGGAGGGTGAGCATAAAATGCCCAGTAGGTTACCCAATTTCCATTTTTTGGAAAGTCTTTTTATAATTCTCAAAACACATGCATGATTAGTAGTATTGGAAAACATTTCTATAAATATTAAGGATTTAAACCATTTACAGAAAATTATGCTAAAAACCAAAATCAGATATGCAGGTCAAAACATATAAAAGTCTTAATAAAATAAGCATAATGCACATCACATAAATCAACACATCATATGAGCTCTCATCCTCTCATCACGACTAGAGCAACTTATACTACATGCATTGAGTGCTCCCTGCCTGACATCTATCTCTGCATACCGGAAGGACACCTATGTGTCTAATCCTACTAAACCAGAGGGACACCGAATGCCTACGCCTACTGAATGGAGATATTCAAAAAAAAAAAAAATCCCACGCGAGTTTACGGGCACTCACTGAAGGCGGGTGTACTAGTCTGTCTACTACAACACCGTGATGTCTAAGACAACTCTCATACATGATTGTATGAAATGTGTAATATGTAGAGTCTCAAACAACTATGTAGTGGTTTAACATTCTAGACGTGCTCTAATTTTTAAATAAAAATCCATTTTGTACTTAAAATATTTGATAGTTTAATTCCTTTGATTCAATCAAATCTAAAGTATAAAACTTATACGAAATCATACATAAAATATCCAGAGCAGTCTGCAATGCTTTACAAGTTCGCAATTCACTAAAATAATTAGTCAAATAATTTAATTTAATAAAATTACGAAATTTGACTTTTCACAATAAATTCCAATTTTTAGGAAAAATAAGAGAAACAAGGCAG
Source organism: Parasponia andersonii (assembly GCA_002914805.1). NCBI lineage: Eukaryota > Viridiplantae > Streptophyta > Magnoliopsida > Rosales > Cannabaceae > Trema > Trema andersonii. The sequence goes on along the minus strand of JXTB01000337.1, from coordinate 460,465 downwards.
TTTCATTTCCTACCTCGAAATATTAGTTATGTTGAGCTAACGATGCTCGAAATATCCTCAATTGATCACCTAGTTGTTCAGACAGTCGTTCTCGAATCTCGTTACGTTCATTTGAAAAGTTGACTTTTCAAACGGAGTCTCAGATTGAGTAACAGAGGTCAACACTGAATTCAGAACACCTAAAAGTGTTGGGTTAGATATAAAGTTCGTCCAAAACGAGTCCCGACGTGGAACCGGCCACGACACACAAACCGGTGCAATTCAAGAACTATTTTCTCGATTTTCATGCCACTTCAGAAAATAGTGGTATTTAATATCAAAATTCATGTTCCGACCTCACTGAGTCCAAATTTGAAGTCAAAACTCAGTTTCGAGGTCCCGAGCATTAAATGGGCTCAAAAATCTGAAAATTATAAAATACCATATTTGGAAAATAATTAGAAAAATGCCACATTTTCATTTCGATAATTAACAATCTTCTGGTTACCATTTCAACACTTCAAAATCATGAGATTTCATGTTTCAATCTCCTTTTTCACGTTGTAAAATTTTCTCGGGATAAATAACTCAATTCCAAAATAATTATGAAAATACCACAAAAATTTAATATTATAAAATTACTACGGTAGTCTACTTCTAACCGGAGCCGAGTTAGAGGCCGAGAGTCGTCGAAAATGAAAGCTGGAATCGAGACAAGTTCAACGGTGGCGATGGGGAGTTGATCGAACGTCAAAGGAGGAAACGGCGACCAAAAATTCGATCGGATGACATGACGTCTGAACCGGTTTTTCTCCGGCGAGGGGCAGGCAGGTGCGTCAGGCACGGCGGTAGTTGGAAGAGCGACAAATGAACAATAACCGATGGTGTGCTTGGGAGGGCCTCGGTGAAGAAGAAGAAGAATTTGGGAGATTTATATGCAATTGTTGGAAACTGTAGTAGTGGGACACATGGCGTAATCTGGTTTGACCAAAAAATTTACTGAAATTCTACTTTTGTCACAAATTTTAGAAAGATTCTTTCACTTTAGTCTCTGTTTAATTACACTTTTATCCCCGGTTTGTAATTTTTTTTTTACTTTTCCGCCAAATGCACCTAGATTTTATTTTGTCTAGGTTCAAAACCAATAATTTAATTAATTCAAAATATAGATTTACCAAAATGCCCTCGAATTAAAATTACTTAATTACCCTTACAAAATTTAGGATTTTACAGTTTCTATCTTCTTTAAACTTTTTTTTCCCCCCTGAACAACTATGAAAATAAGGTTTTCGGCAGACCGAAAACTTTTTCGGCCTATTGAAAAAATGCTTTGGAAAGTACTTTTTCATTGCTAGATTCAGTTCACAGATCTGTGAGTATTTAAGGGCCCTTTTCAATTTTTCACTCATTTTCTCTCACTCTTTCTACCGAAATCACTCTCTCTAACTTTAAAACTCTCTCTTCTCATTCCCACTCATTTTTCTATTTAGATCACTCAATTTTCTTCCAACTAGAGTCAATTTTATCGTTTTTTCTCTCTTATTTATTGATTTTCTTACTCTTTTGACACCAAAATCAAATCTTCCATCTTCCTACAACTCTAGAATCCAAAATTCCCTTAAGTTTTTGCTTGTTCAGCACATCTCTTGTCCAATGGCTCCTTGAAGGGAAAGCCCAAGACATAAAGGCAAGGAAATTCAAGCAGAGGAGTCCGAACAATGCGACAAAGCAAGGTTTGATATTCTTCTCTTAGAATTACATGCTCTTATGTATAGATATGAAGAGATTTTCTCTAAGAAAAGCATTGTCTGGGGGAGAACCTTCAACTTTAGGGACTTAGCCTATGTCAATTTCCCACTGTACATGAAAAAAAGAGGTTGGACAAATTCTACTCTATTAGAGAGACAAGGTATACCAGATTGGTTAAGGGATTTTATACTTATGCCAATATCTCTAGGGAACAACATGTGATATATAATTCCCTTAAGGGAAGGTCATTGAACAACTCTTAATAGATCTTTTTCATTTACCTTTGGATAGTTACAAATTTTCCATAACAAATTCTTGGCCTATGCTTAATAATTTAAATCCTTAACGAGCCCTACTTAAAGTCTGCTCTCCTGATAGCTTTCAGCCTATGCCTCTGGCACTGACCTTACTCTAGAGGCTAGGATTCTATTCCAATTTATGTCTGAAAATATGATTCCTTGAGGTGGCCATAGGGATGCACCTTCCTTTTGTAACCTTAGTTTCATTGGCTCTGTTCTTGTTGGAAGAAAGTTAAACTACCATATTTCATCATCTATGAGATGATTGATGCCATAGAGAAAAGGAGATCATTTCTTTCTTATGGTTTTTTTCTCACTCATATCTTTCAATACTTCAAAATCCCACATTTTGATGAGACAGAGCGTTAACCGTGGACTACTGATATTGAAATCAATAACAAGACCTTCAGTCTTATAGGATTCAGCTTTCTTAATAATGAATAGATTGCCAAAACCAAACAAGGACATGATCAAGGTATAGAAGCTTGACAAGAAGCTGGAGGTAGTCGTCCTGGCACAGTTACTCAAAGAGCCACTGAAGATGATACTGAGGGCACTCATGCTGAAGAAGCACCTGCACAAGCCTATGACTTTCAAGAAGCCTTTAACAGTCTCTCAGAATGCATTAACACCTTCTCCAGCTTGACATTTAACATCTACATGATACCGAGCTTGAACATTTCCAGATTGTTTTAGCCGACATCAACTCAGTCCGTCAACACCAAGAGCATTAATTTCAAATTATACAAGATCAATAAGATGAGGTAATAAGGATGATGCAATCTTTCTTTGGGCGATTTCCTCCTTCATAGATCTTTATTTTTCTATGTCTTTTACTTTAAATCTCTTGAACTTTTATTTCTTTAGTTGTTTAATATATGAACTCTATGTTTTTGAATTAGATGTTTTAACTCTAACATATGAATTCTCATTGGTATGGTATTTACTTGTTCCTTCTTACTTGTGAACTTTTTTATGATATCAAAAGGGAGAGAAGAATGTGTTTTGATTTAATTGGTATCAAAATTGATAAATTCTTCTTCATATATAATTGGTATCATTTGACATAGTTTTCCAAATATGCATCCTTTACAAATTTAACAAATAAAGGGAGAGTTTCAATTCTTTTTATTAAGCATATTTTGAGGGAGAGCATTCAAGAATTTAGTAAGGACACTTATTCTTGTTTATTAAAATCTTTTTCCTTACTTTATCTTTTCCTTTAAATCAAATATTTGTTATCATCGAAAAAGGAGAGATTGTTGACTCATGTTTTGTATCATCAATCTTGTACTCTTATTTTGAAGTTAACAAACATATGATTAAGATCTAATAATCTACTTGAGTATGTATCAAAAGATCACAAAACATTCAAAATAAATTATGAAAAAGAGCTTAAAACAAAACTTAGACTAGCAAAGGTTAATTACTTAGTTTTTGTGTTTGAATACTTTTTACACATAATATGAACTTAATGGCTCAAATTTTTTTCATAAAATAAACCAATACAATCAAACTAGTTTATCTTTAATTAAAGTTTAAAATTTATTTTACACAAGATTTTAAATTGATTTATGAATTTCTATAGTATCCATATTTCATAAAAAATCAATTTAAGAAATCACAATTTTGAAAAGAATCGAAAAATACTTGAAATAAAATCAAAGCAAGCTCTTAGGTATTTTTGGCAGATTGATTCCCAGTTTTCAGTCTATCGATTCTTTGCTGAATTTTTAATATATTTTTAAAATTCAACCATTAGAATTATACTTTTAATAACTAGTATTTTTAGTCGACTAAAAACACATTTTCGGTCTATTGAAAATGACATAATGTTTATCAAACAATCTAAAATGGCTAGTTTTCATTTAATTCTATAAATAGAAACTTTTCTAAGACTTGAAATAACTTTTGAACATCCTTACATTAGTCATATCATATCTTTAAGTTGTTCTAATAAAATTTTGTGATCCATTTCAAATCTACTTTTTCAGAAAAGTCACTTAAGCCAAATTAGATCATATCTTGTGTTCACATTTATTCTCTCTAAATTTACATTGTATCAATTATTTTCATTAGAGAGAGATTCTAGTTGATTGATTCAACAAAAACTAAATTATAATTATGAGGTGAGGTTGAAACCGGATTCATAAACAATCCAATTTAGGTGAGATTAGCACTGGAGTCTAAACAATCAAAGTTAAGCGTGATAGAACCAGATTCAAGGCTATTATAAAGGCGTAAGTGTGCTTGAAGAGAAATCACTTATTATGCTCAAGGGTCGGGCAAGCCTATTCTCTTGATCAGATAGTGGATAGCTTGAAACAGATTGCCAAGAGCTGTGGACATAGACAAACTGTCGTGTTTGTTGAACATCCTAAAAAATAGTGTTTATATTTCTCTATCCATATCTTTTTAATTTATTTACCTTGAAATTATGCATATCATTTAGCTACTTTTACTTGTTATTATCATTAGTTGCATAATTCACTTACTATCTTAAAAAGTTTGCAAAAATTTTTAAAACCTAATTCCATCCCCTCCTCTTAAATTAGCTAATCTTGGGCTAACAAGTAGGTTATGCAGATGCATCTTATTTATCCAACCCCTATAAAGCTCGATCACAAATAGGATATGTATTCACATATGAAAAAATTGTAATATCTTGGCATTCTACAAAATAAACTATCATGACCACCTCCTTAAACTATATGTAAAATCTTAGCATTACATAAAATAAGCCGAGAATGTGTTGAATATAAGAGAAACATATGAATTATCTTCAAATAAAGTCCAACAATATTGTATGAAAATAATGCTACTTGTTTTGCACAAATTAGAGGAGGCTACATAAATAAAAAAATGATAGAACTAAGCATATTGCCAAAGTTCTTTTTCACACATGAGCTCTTAAAAAGCAACGATATCAATGTCCAACAAATTTAATCAATAATCCAACGAATTTAATCAATACCATCTTCCATATTCCATAAACTTGTCCAGAAAATTAGAATGCTTCGATTCCTTACTTACGAAGAAGAATTATAGTTGCTACTTTAAGGAAAAGAATACACAATTGTACTCTTATTTTTCTTTGATCAAGTTTTGTCCCATTTCCAGACAGATTTTAACGAGGCAGTTTTATGCGTGTATTTTACACAAAGATTATGTAATCTTTTTCCCTTGCCATGGTTTTTGTCCCATTAGGTTTGTTTCCCGGGCAAAGTTTTTAATAAGGCACGTCCTAAAATACAAATTAGTATCCAAGGAAAAGTGTTATACATATAGTAGAACCTATTTGATGTCCCACGTCGGGAAGGGAGAAACAACAATTGGTGGTCTTTGGACTTGTATATATGAATCCAAATATACTTTGTATGATATCTTTACAAAGGAAATAAAAAAATTATATTATACTAAATAGTTATTTCTAATCACAATATTTATTACAATATTTATGACAAAAACCAGCAAAGCACGTGATTTTAGACCACTGTTATTTTGAAAAAATGTTGTGAAAGTAGTATCTCTCCATTAAAACTCATTAATTTATAACAAAGCACTCGCCACACCATAGAAAAAATAATGTTGTTAAAGTAGTGATCTTTCGTAGTTAAATGAACAACAGCTTACAAAAAGCTTTCCTCTTCCCATTTGAGAAATTGTTGATAAGGACAATTATTTAAATCAAGATATTGAATGCTTTTACCTATCTGAGAAATTGGTGATAAGGACAATTATTTAAATCAAGATATTGAATATTTTTACCTATCTGGCTACCTCCTAAGTAAGAAGAAGGGTAATCCTAGGGACTTGTCAAGGGAGTCTTTACTCTCTCACTTAAACTCTTGCACAAACTTCAAGGGCTTCTAAGATTATTAAATTTTATACAAAACTACGTTAAAAAATGGCTTTGATAAAAGAGAGAAAAAAAAAAAATCCTCAAAATGATTTCTTTATTTTATTTTGCTTTTCAGTAATAACATTTAATCAATATAGTCATATACATAAAATGTTTTTGCTCTGAGTAGTTATATCATAAACTTGATACTTCAACTAGGGTTAGTTTAGTTAGTCCAAAATTTAAGAGATGTGTGTGTGAATTTGGGAGGGTCGGTAGTTCAAACCTCAGTAGAATATGTGTTATTTTTCTTTAAATTTATAGTAAAATCCCATTTAAAAAAAAAAAACATAAACTTGATAAAATGTCTATGTGTTTAAATTTATATTTATGTTATTTTTCTTTAAATTTATAGTAAAATCCCATTTTTTTTAAAAAAAAACATAAACTTGATAAAATGTCTATGTGTTTAAATTTATATTTACACCATTACATTTTACAAATTATATATATACATATATATACATATAATGATATCAGATACAACTTATTTTTATTAATTTAACTAATTATATATATATATATATATACATATAATGATATCAGATACAACTTATTTTTATTAATTTAACTAGAATAATAGTTCATGTAAATTTGTACTCAGACATACCTAATAAATACATAATTTTTCATTATTATTTTTATTTTAAAGGGAAAAAAAAAACATAATTTAGAAACATAAAATGTGGGACGCAGCACAGCACGTGACTCTTTCACTAATATAAGATATATATAAATAGGATAGGATGGTGGCCGTAATTCGAAGCCTAGACTTACTGCTCCACTCTCCCTCGTCTAATTCCAGCGTTGTCGATCGAAGATGTCTGGGTCCGGGATTACGAAGAACAGGAACTTTCCGCTTCCTGACCTTTCCTTTCTAGATAAGTATATCGTTCCAGATCCGTATATCAGTCCTCGAGGTAATATTTTTTCCAGTGGTTTGGTCTTTTCTATTTTCTCTTTCTTTTATGAATTTTCATGGTTTTTATTTGGGTTTGCTTTTCTAAAGGTAAACTGCGTTGCTAATGCCGAAAAACGAGCATCACTAATCGCCCATGCTGAAGTATATACATATATATATATATATATATGTTCTAATCACAGTTTTTTTTTTTTTCTTTTGTATTGGGAAGTACATACACATAAATACTTAATAAACTTCGATGATGATGTATCAGGGCTTTTATCTTGGAAAGTGGAAAAATCATCAATATGAGGTACCTGAAAATGGTATTCATTCCAGGTCTGTTGATGATGATACTGTGATTTCGGCAGCTGTCTGCGCTGTGAATTACTGGAGTGAAAAACAGGTATGTAGTTTTACTTTTGCTGTAATTTGCTTATTTTTATTTATTTATTTGTTTCACTTAGAGTGAGAGAGAGAGAGATATGATGTGATCAATGTAATGTAAGTGATGATGATTCATTAATCAGGGGAGGATTGTCCGATGGGTAAAAATCAAGAGAGTGAATGCCCAGAGCATGATGGGTGGTAAATTGTTTTATTTGACTCTAAAAGGCACAGACAGCCAGTTCTATGAAGCTAAGGTTTATAAGGATTTTAGTGGCAACTTTGAATCGCGTCTGGTTAGGCGTGCCCTGTTCTACCCTAGCATCGAAGCTTGGGTTCTGGACTCCTTTGATGCACCTGACGATTCATGTGATGATCATGATGCTCCTGATGATGATGAGTTTTGTGATGATGATGATGCATTTCACTAGAAGCCTCTATTTATATAGCTATATAAGATGAGTTGTGTTTATCCAACTAATTTTTCTAGTGTGAGTTGTGTTTATCCAAGTAATTTTTCTAGTGTGTTTATGTTAAAATATGCTTAGGAGATTGACATGACTTCCGTCTATACAAATTTAGTTTGTTTTATGTTTATATAATATGCTATGGAGATGACTTGGTTTTTAAGGATTATCAATTTTGTAACGAGGATCAATTATATTTGTGTTTATGCTTATCCTAATATATTATGCTTTATGGATTAATGAATCTATGTTTTCTTAGGCTACCGGCTGCTTGATTAATCTTTGCAAGATTTGCCCTTCCTTTCTTGCTTACTTGTATTACAACGTATCTCTGTTTTCCCGAAATAAATTTGTCTAATTTTCAATTCATCGGCTGTCAATTTTAGTGTGAAAATTCACTTTTACTGCCTCATCATCACATTCGTATTCAGAAGTTTGCTTAATCAAGCTGGGTACGTTGATCATGTTACAATTGTCTCTAAGCTTGATTTGAATCGGCGAGACCAAAATTTCAACCAATTATTTCTTGACCACAAGCAAATTAACTTCCAATCCTATATATACTAGTACATCAAAATCTTCGCATGAAATCTTCACAGAAACTTGATACATATGATAAAGAAAGATCTAGGATGTTTGTTCACCTTGTGCTGCCGCAGTGTCTTCCCATTTTAAAATATGATAAAGAAAGATTTAGGATGTTTGTTCACCTTGTACTGCCTCAGTTGCAATTATAAGTGTCTTCCCGTTTTAAAATATTTGATGGGTTGCTAACTAAAACCATACAATAATGTCTTACTCAATTTCGCCGTAATTGCAGGTTCATAAAAGTCATTAATCATGTTGACTTAATCATGTCAAAACGAACTTTAATATGTTACATAAAAAGATATTTGCATGCCACATTTTTTATTTTTGTCGCGGAAATGAGTCTTTGTGACTAAATGTAATATTTAATCACACTTGATTGCTAAATGAGTGGTATTTAATCATATCTGAAACATTATAAGGTGAATTATTAACTATGATTACATCGATAGTAGGCAAAAACAATTTTTTGTTAATAAAAAGTATTTTCTGTGACTAGTTAGAATAGAAATTTTGCACCAATATACAACATTGAAGTAGCAGCTGGTATCGCTAATTAAAGAGATTTTCCTCGCACTGAAAATATGTTACTTGGCCCCGGTTAAAATTTAGCTAGTTGAACGATTTCTAATGATAATGATAAATATAGTTACAAATTTCTTCAAAATTTCTTCCGACAATTTTTTGTTTTCTAAAGGACGATGGCACCTAAATTTCTCCGAGAAAAATTTCAAATAAGTCCAAAAAAGAGATGAGGACAACAAAATACTATGGGCCCCTTTGGTATCCAATTTGGATCCATTCTTATAAATTTAAAAAGAGCAAGAAGAGGAAAGAGGAAATTATACCACGTCCTTTTTTCTAAGTTATATATTAGTGAATATTCGTTTTTCATTTTATTAACTTTTATTTCTATTTTTGGAGTGTTAATAATTATAATTTACTATTCTACCTCCGTTAAGTTAATTTGACATAGTCATGTATATAGTTAATTTACCAATATACATAATTCATTTACCATGTAACTAATTTACTGGTATATATAATCATTGATCATAGTATAAAATTAATTTACAGGAATATATAATTTATTTATCGGTATATAAAACTAATTTATCGAATTATATAACTCATCTATCAGTGTCTATAATTCATTTATCGGTTTATAAAAATAATTTATTAGAGTATATAATTCATCTACCGGTGAAGAAGAATTTATGAAGGCATAATATAAGGGCAAAGTTGGATTATGAATACAAATTATATGAGAAAAGGGATATTTTGATCAAAAAGTTAATTAAAGAAGGCATAAACTAAAACAGAGCACCCAAAACGGGGCATTCCTGGAGAAATTCCTTGATTTTTTACGGTTATTTTTAAAAAAAATTGAAAAATCCCAGATTTTGGAATTGTTTGAAAAATCTCATATTTTTATTAGAAAAATATTACTTTTAAAAGTATTTAGATTAATACCAATTTTTATTAACAGACGAGATACTTAAAGTAACCAATCAAGCTACTTCAAGTAACTTGACTGGTCACTTCAAGTAACTAGATTGGTTACTTCAAGTAACCCAACATGTTATCTCAAGTACCATTGAAAAATACCAATTTTGAAAAAAAAATGATATTTTGATAAATAACTATTAAAAATGTTATTTTCTAAAAACTTTTAAAAAATGATATTTTCTAATTCAATTCAGGAATTTTTTAAAATCTCAGCATGTCTAGAATTTTTCAATAGGAAATGGACTTGGATAGTTCAAATTTGGCCCAAAATGACTTTTTTAGTTCACTTTTTCAATATGACATTTTTAATTCTCTCAAAATAATAAATAGTCTAAAATGCCCTTGACTTGATTAGTCCCCATTAGAGCTTTTGAGCTCTATTTTTCCATCTTTTTTCATTTACAAATGTATGATTCTAAGTCATACTAAAATATATAATGTGTGTAGAAAATAAATTATGTGACTAAACATATCAAATTTAGACAAAGTAGTATCATAAATTTAGACTACTTCTAATCATAATATAATTGAAATAGAATGACATATTGTGACAATCTATAACAAAATACTAACAAACAGTCACACAAATATTAATGTTGTAACTGATATATTTGTGTGCCTCAAGATCGACTATATATTTGACATAGATATATAAAGAAAAAAAATATTTTTATTCAGTATTTTGACACATTATCACACAAATTTTGATAGCAAGTAACATTAATTATGACTTTCAACATGTGCTTGACAAAAATTTTCAGCACATATATTTTAAATCATCTTAATCACTAGATCTATAATATATGAACTTATACAACTATTATCCACTTAATTTTAACCGTAGATAAGGGTAGACATGAAAAAAAATACCTTCTTCTTCGAACATATTGTGAAGAACAAATCTAACCCAAAACAAAGAAAATAAGGTAGATTAGAGACAATAGATGACAAGAAAAAGGAGAAACTTGTAGTTGAACCAAAGAGAAATAGATGGACGAGAATGGAGCTAAACCAAAAAGAGAGAGATGATCAGAGAAACTTTGAGCTGAACTCCAAAGAAAGATGAGCAGAAGATAACAAAGTTGAACTAGAGAAAAAGAAATGGGCTAAGAAGTTTTGAGCTCAACCAGAGAGATAGATGGATGGATCTGAGGTCAGAAAGAATTAAAAGAAAGAGATGGCAGATATGGTACCCTTTAGGGGGGAAATAGTGGGAAAAAAAAGGGGGAAAAAAAAAAAAGAGAGAAAAGTAGACAACTTTTTACTAAAAAAAACAATGTATTATAAGAATATTTTTGGTATATTATTTTTTCTCTCTCCAAAATGTAACTACAAAAGTCATATTTTACAACTATAAAAGTTATTATGAAAAAGTGAATTAAAAAAGTCATTTTGCCTCAAATTAAAAGTAGCCAGGTCAATTTTCCTTTTTCAATTTTTCGTACTTTTTTGCCTAGAATTATTGTAATAAGCTCATTCTTAAACTTTGGAAACGCTGGATTCTTACAGTTTGGAGTTTGCTTCATAAATCTGTTGCCAAACATGTAATCAACTAAACAATCCATATCCTAACTGTGTTCTTGCTTCAGCTCGAACAATCTTATAGTTGAAATTAAAGAAAATATACTTTGAGATGGTAAAATGATACATATGATAGTTTAGGTATAAAAGCTTTACAAAATTATAGTTTAGATACAACCATGGAAAATTCTGAAATTCAAAAATAGGATTAACTGAGTCTTGAAAATTAGAGGTTATTTGTACGCATACATAAGAGCTTTGACGGTGTTCCAGTTGTCCCTTCCAAAATGACGACTTTTAACCCTCTACAGCAGCCAATTCAACACCAACAATAACATTGGCATAGGTGCGTGAACTAAAGACAGCTGCATCCAAAATAATTTTCCAAACTCTATCAAGATGAGAGGAACAGTCCGAGAGAACACATGCAAGCGGATCAAAAGAAGATGAATTGAGGTATTCTCAAACTTGACCACTCTTCGATAGGAAGAGTTAGGGCTTGTTTGGAAACAATTTTATTCTTTTTTTTTCGTCTTTTAAAACAAAAAGAATGGTTGAATCTTCTAAAGAATTTGGTTCAAAAGATCCTTAGCCTCCATTTCATTGTAAAAAACAAAAAACACAAAACAAAATGTATCTAAGCAAACCCTTGGTCTATATTTGTTAGCAGGTGAAAAATGGAAGAAAGTAAAAAAAATGAAAGAAAGAAAATAGAATTCGTAAGATGAAAAATACTTTTCTTCTTTGTTGTTTGGTATATAAGAGGGAAAGAAAATGACAATTCGGTGATATTACCATTTAATAATTTTAATGTTATTATTTTGTTTTACAAAATATGGATAAATAAATAATTTATTATTGATGACAAGTTATAAAACCTTTCTATCCTATTTTCTAAAGAATTTTGATTTTTTATGTTAGTTTTTCAAAATATTTGAAAAATTTAGGATTTAAAATTATTTGAAAAAATTCGAATTTTTATTATAAAATCATTTTAGAAAAATATCACTTTTATTAATTGATGAGATATTTAAGGTACCAGTAAGGTAGCCGATACAACAATATTGCAGAGATTTTGTCAACAACGAATTTAGAAAAAATTTTAGACGTGGTTTGTGTGTGAAAAGGGTTGATAAATCAAAGAAAATAAGGAAATAAGAATTTTTATAGTGGTTCTACCCCAAAAAAAGATGAGCCTACATCTACTGTTCTTTACTATTTTCTGGAGAATTACCAGAGTCTCTTTTAGTCTCAAGATGAGAATAGAGAGAGTTCCAGAATGTAGCCAAGTGTCCTCTTTATAACAACACTGAGGTCCCTCTATATAGGTGAGAGTGGCTCAATGTTTCCCAATTATGAAAACGGACAAGTGTGTAATTAGAAAATATAATTCGAGTAACAATATAATTGGGTAACAACTTAAATAGAATGATTGGTCGATCTCCATTCAAAAACTTGTTTTCCTTTCTTTGTAGATTACCCATTTGATGAAACTTGATCTAGTTTCCTTCTCATACTGGTCGTACTTAACTCATTCGGAGGAGGTTACACTTCGATCAAAAAAATTCACATGCAACCTGACACGTTCAACTCGGTTGCTAATTTTTCCATGTTGGCATTGACCAACATATAGATTTTAGATCGTACAACAATTGCCCCCCAGCTCCATTAGTTCTTTAGGACAAAATGAGACTTTCTTCTCTGATAAGTGCGAGCTTAAGAATGCGACATTATGAGGTTATCTTGAAACCCTTGAAGAGTCGCCAATTCTTAAATCCTATATTTCTAGAACCACATGTATTCTTTCCTGACAGACGCAACTACGTGTCATCTTTTCTCAGGAGATTAGTAAAGCTTGAGGAGACTTTTCTGTTTTCGAGCAGACGTAATGATAGCAATGACATCAGCTGTCATCTTAAATCGAGACTCTTCATATTTCGAAAAATACTCATTTAATTTCAAAAATTAACTCCTGCGTGAATTTCGGCCATTAGATTCAAAAATTAAATGCCTTGATCTACGGTTGTGATTTGATGATACTTGAAATATATATCAAGAATCGATCTGTCCTCTTCTTCTTTCATTTCTCCTGAAATCTGAAATGTCCATAAGATAGAAATCCTCTTGGTGTCCCTATTCATTCTTCAGCTCGTACAAACTCACCATCTTTTCTCGCAAAGTTATCACCAAAATTCCTTAGGCAATATCTTAGTTTTTCAGTCTCCGAAAAAAGGGTAGCATACATTATCTCTCTCTCTTTTATTTAAAGAACCATTGTTCTTCGATTTTCATAGGACCAAAGAACTCTTATCTTACTATGAATCACACAGAGCTTATTTCTAGAAATAAAAAGATGAACCGTAGAGTATGAATGACCTGAACATAAACCTATCCTCATATTCGGATGAACTGAAAAATGAGCATATCTCAGAATCTCTCCATGAATTTAACGAATAAATTACTTTTAGATGATTGTTAGATGAACTTATAGGAGAAATATAAGATCTGAAATCTTGGTATTCGAAAACCAAAACTAGTCATAGAATTAATAAACTGAGTGACAAATTATTGAAAAGTTGCTCGAACAATTTTTGACGAATCCTTAGATTGATTAGAAAAAATTTGATGAGCAGCTTGTTGTCGGTGTAATCCTATGGTTTATGGCCCCAAATTGCTCGAATATAGTAAGGATATCTGATGCTCGCATAGGACTAAATATATCTCATGTTTCTCGTTCAGATGTCTAGTAGCGAGGAACTTAAGGAAGGGAATGCATTATCAGGGGAATCGTCATTCTCCAATGCAAGCATTAGCTCTATAGATCTTGAAAACTATCTTGAGCCATAACCTGAAGTAGAAATAACCAGGACCAGGCAAAGTAGTCCTCGTATAGGTGACCTTCCTCAAAACCAATAGCCTCAGCACATCAAGGATGCCCCTGCATTTGTAAGGGGTCATAACTATATAGAAGGAGATTGGTCATATACCGATATAAAGACGAGTTGTACAATAAACAAGCTCAAAAAGATCGTATGTGATTACAAAATCGATGTCCTCCTTCGCCTACCACAAAGTTCAATTGACCATACACACCTCCTTGTGGAACCGCCTCATTCTCAGATGCAGTTCTTAGATGTGGTGTCCACCTTCCACTTCATTCATATATTAAATTGATCGTCGATTATTATGGAATTGTCCCCTTTCAACTAACCCCAAATATATATAGATGCGTTGTAAGTTTGTACATATTATACCATAAATTAGGTCTAGAATCCCTCACATCTGAAGAGTTCGCTTGGTTCTACCAAGTGAAGTCGAACCAATCAGATTTCGGCTTCTTCTATGCGAGCAAGTGGTTAAATCAAGCAATAAAAACTATCCGTGGAGTCCGCAATTATATGGGAAAATGGAAAAATCTATTTTTTCACTTTGACTATACGGATAATGGCTTCTTTCAAAACCCTGGTAGGTAATTTTCAGCTTATAGCTTACTCTATATAAATATATCAATCTGATTGCATTCGTATATCATAACAGGAAGCATCCAGGACTCTCCAAAGAGAAGCTCACAAGAGTGTACAAAATAAACGACCTTCCAATCGAAGAATCTGATTGGAAAAAACTTGGGAAAGCCAAAAACCTAGTCGCTTGTGGACTGTTCCCAAAGGGAGCCGTTCTTCCATATTCTGCCAATCATCCAACTAAACCCTCGAGCTCAAAGAAGAAGCAGAGGAAACAAAAAGAAGCGGGTGCCTCATCTTCTAAACCCAGGAAATGAAAAGCACCTGCCTCTCCTACTGTCCCAGAACCACCCTCTTCTGAAGCTCCATCACAACCAATTTCTCAGCAGCAAGAAGGTAATTTTTATATTGTTCCTTCTCTTTGTCGTATTATATACCTCGCATGCTAACTAATCATATTTGTATAGAAATGACAATCAGCAACAGATGGCGAGCACCCCCTTCAATATTGAAGTCAATGGCAAAGTCTAAGACATTATACAGCACATCTCCTCGACGAAAGGGAAAGAGAAGGTCGACACCTCAAACAAGCAAAAAGTCACCTTCGAGGATGTCCTTATAAGCTCGCCTGCTCCTCAGCCTACTGAAATTGTGAGCCAGCCTGAGCCATCAAGGAAATAGCCACTTTTTCTGGGGGACCGAGCCAGGTCAACAAGGACGAGGAGTTTTTCACACTCCTTCGCCAACTATCAGAAAAAACTGGCTTGAGCGCAGCCTTTATTAACCATTTCACTTCTGAGGATGGTTGGGAGAGGATGAAGCAATGGTCAGTCAAGTTCGCTTTCAGTGCTGCAATGAGGATGTTTGCAAACATAAGTATCTTCTATCTTCACTCTTCGACGCACTTTTCTTGTACTGATATATGTTATATTTTCAGACTACTACAGCTGCTGTTTTGATGTATGACCCGATCCGTGAATACATGGAGAAGGGCAAAAAGGTTGAAGATATGGACCAGGCATTTGAGGACTTGAAGAAAACTCACGAGGAAGAGAAAAACTCCTTCGAGTCGGAGAAGCAGCAACTGCGCAAGGATCTGGCCAAGGAAAAACTCGAAAAGGAAAAGCTCGAGGAAAAAATCAAAGAACTTGAGAAAACCATCTCCGAGCATCCGGATGCTCTGAAAGAGGCGGCTCGCAAAGATGTAGAAGAGTTCAGGACCACTGAAGGCAAGAAGCTTGAAGAAAAAGCCAGTGACATCGCCTCGTCAACCATAATATACAACATTTTTTGCGAGTATCCGGATTTTGACTTTTCTATCCTCGGTAAAGATGTAGTCGAGCTTGTCCAGAGCTGGAAGGAAACCGAAGCTGCAAAAAAAAGTTTGTAATATTTTGCTTGCATACGGGTGCGAACTTTAATTTATGAAAAAAAAAATTGTCAAATGTTTATTCCTGCAAAACAATTAAAATATATTGCATTGTAACATAAAGATGCATAATTTAACCAAGTATTAAATCACTAGGTGACTAATCGGTACGCTATTACAATTCGAATCTAACTAACTTAAAATGGGTTTTAAGTGTTAGGATAGGTTAGGTCGGTTAAGAAAGCTGCAAGTATGAGTGATGCGAACTCAATACTATTTTTCAGAAGTTCCACGGTAAAATAGAATATAGCAATATATCACATCGAACAATGAATATTTTGCTTAGTTACTTTGTTGTTCGAGGAGGGAAATTGCGTGATACGATATGCAATGGCATAAAGCGTGGAGAAAATCATAAGATTTTAAGAAAATTTAGAAATTCAATAATCTAAAATTCCAACCCCTCTAAATGAACGTTTGCATAGTCCCTTAGGAAGTAAGTAGGAGATAACATTTTAATCCTACTGCCCCCCAAGTATTATAGTGTTCGAAGACTGCCATAAAACTATAAAAAATGAACCAAATATAAAGGAATAACTTGTTAATAAAATAGAAGTAATAATCAAAGAAATGACATCTTTATTGATGAATGATGACGAATGACGAGATACCCCCAAGTCGTTGAAAATATATGAAGATTTACTAATAATAGAGACGAAATTGTTCTGTATTCTAAGCATACTCGATCTTTTATCGGCCAGTGCGAGCTAGCTTATATGTCCCAGGTCGATTGACGGCGTCAATAACATATGGTCTTTCTCAATAAGGTCCAAATACACCAGCACCATTCTCTTTATTATTAGGTAGAACTTGTCGAAGAATAAGATCACTAACTTCAAATTCCCTGATTTTAACTTTAGAATTATAATATCGAGCAGTGTGTTGTTGATATGATGCGATTCATAGTTGAGACTGCTCATGCCTTTCTTCCAAAAGATCGAGCTCAATCCTTATCAGTGCATTATTCTTATCTTGCTCATAAGCAGATTGTCATAGAGAGCTCACACTAATTTCTATTGGCACTATTGCTTCGTCTCCATAAGCTAAAGAGACTTTCTCTAATAGTGGTTTGTTGAGTGGTGCGATGAGCCCATAATACTTTAGGAAGCACTTCTGGCCAAGCTCCTTTGTACTCTTTTAGCTTTGTCTTTAGGTTTTGTTTAAATATCTTATTTATAGCTTCGACCTGTCCATTGACTTGTGGATGAACAATAGCGAAGAAACTCTTCTTGATGTCTAAGTTATCGCAGAAGTTACGCAGTCAAATAGTTTCTCATTATTTGAAATTATAGTATGTAGTATACCATAATGGCCGATTATAGATTTATAAACAAAATCTATCATCTTCTTTGCAGAAATGGTACTCAAGGCTTCAGCTTCTGTTCACTTGGTGAAATAATCGACTGCGACCACTGCATACTTCAATCCACCTCGCACTAATGGAAGCATTGCGATAATATCAATTCCCCATACTGCAAATGGCCATGGACTAATCATTGGAGTTAAAGGAACATGTAGCATTCTAGGAACAATTATATATCGTTGACATTTGTCACACCTCTTGGCAAATTCCATTGTATTCTTCTTCATAGTTGGCCAAAAATACCCTTGTCTGAGAACCTAGTTCGCAAGTACCTGCCCCCCTGAATGATTTCCGCATATTCCTTCATGAATTTCCCTCATAATGTAGTGTGATTTTTCTTCATCAACACATAATAATAACGGTGAGCTAAAACTTCTTCGATAAAGCTTCCCATCATAGATGATATATCGAGCGGCCTTCATTCGAAGTCACTTTACATCATCTTTGTTTTCAGGAAGAATGCCACTCGTAGATACTTCATTATAGGGTCCATCCACGATGGTTTGTTGTCAAAAGGTATGGTCACTTAGGGCTCTACTTCGATACTTGATTTCACAAGAAATTCGACAGGAAGCACCTTTGATAATTCTGCATCTTTCATTGAGGCGAGCTTAGCTAGAGCATCTGCCCGAGTATTCTTAATGCGAGGAAGAAGTTGAATACTATAAGCAGTAAATGTTGAGAACAGTCGTTGTACCTCCTATAAGTAGGCCACAATTCTTCCTCCTCTTGCTTGATAATTGCCGATCACTTAACAAACGACCAACTGAGAATCATTGTATACCTTAATCATCTCGACCTTCATTTCTTGTGCGAGCTTTAGCCCAGCTACCAATGCTACATATTCTGCCTCATTATTCGACACTAGAAATTCGAAGTAAAGTGCACAATGAATATTATGCCCTTCAGGACTGATTAATACTAAGCCCGCACCAGCTCCATTCTCGTTTGACGACCTATCGACATAAAGTTTACACAATCTTGATAAATCTATACCAGGTTTTTCGATCACTTCATTGGGAAGATTGACATCATATGTGAACTCTGCAATAAAATCTGCAAGAGCTTGACCTTTAATCGCAGTGCAAGGTTAAAAATTGATGTCAAATTGACTCAACTCAACGGCCCACTTAAGTATTCATCCTGAAGTCTTAGGTTTTTGCAGAACCTGTTTTAATGGAAAATTCATGAAAACTTTGATAGAGTGCACATGAAAATAAGGTCGAAGCTTTCTGGATACAACGATGAGTACTAATGCCAACTTCTCCATCTCTAGATATCTTGTTTCAGTATCAAGTAATCTTTTACTTATATAATATACAAGTCCCTATATATTTTCTTCTTCTCGAATTAATGTAGCACTAGTTGCATATTTGGAAACAACGAGATATAAGTATAACTCTTTTCCCAGGTTCAGTTTCGACAAGAGTGGAGGAGAACCCAAGTTTTTTTTTTAATTCTTGGAATGTCTGCTCGTATTTTTCCTTCCACTCGAACTTATTCGAACCCTTCAATACTTCGAAGAATGGTTGGCATTTATCAGTTGACCTGGATACAAATCGACTCAATGTAGCCACTCTTCCCGCCAAGCTCTGCACATTTTTAGGTTTGCGATGGGAATGCATGTCAATTAGTGCTTGTATCTTTTGAGGGTTAGCTTCGATGCCTCGCTAATTAACCATGAGCCCCAGGAATTTTCCAAATCCTACTCCGAATGTGTGCACTTTTGGGGGTTCAGCTTCATCTGATATTTCCAAAGAATTTTGAATATCTTATCAAGATGCTTGACGTGATCTTTGGCTTTCTTTGACTTTACCAACATGTCATCAATATATACCTCCATTGTCTTACCAATTTGTTTTGCAAACGTCATTTTGATAAGACGCTGATAAGTCGCTCCTACGTTGATGAGTCCAAAGGACATCTTCTTATAACAGTACAATCCTCGATCAGTGATGAACAAGTTATGCTCCTCATCTAGCTCGTACATGGGGATTTGATTGTATCCAAAATACGCGTCTATAAAGCTTAAGAGTTCATACCCTGACGTCACATCTATAAGCTGGTCAATTCTTAGAAGGGAAAAACTGTCCTTCAGGTATGCAAGTTCTCCACTTCCCGTTGGGTTTCTTTACCAAAACTAGGTTTGCAAGCCATTTCAGGTAAAAAGATTCCCTGATGAATTCAATTTCGGGTAACTTCCCTACCTCTTCTTTCAATGCGACGTAGCGTTCTGGATTCATGGCTCTTCTTTTCTGTCGTATAGTCTTCTTTGTTGTATCTATGTTAAGGCGATGGCATATGATATTCGGAGCAATCCCCATCATGTCTGAATATCGCCATGCAAAGGTATCCAAGTTTGATTTCAGAAAAGCAATCAATGAAGCTCGCATAGGTTCTTGAAGCTTCGCTATGATTTTTAGAACCTTCGAAGACTTGTCAATCAAAAAATCTTCCAAGTCTTCAATAGGTCCAGTCTTGACCTCTCCATCGATTTCTCAAGTGTCGAGGTCTTCGATTGACACTTCACTTGAAGTTTCGCCTTGTAGCTGGACCATTATTATGCGAGGTACCACATCTTTTGCTGCAAGCTTTAAAGAATTATTATAACAAGTCCGCGCGTCATATAGGTTGCCTCGCACTTCGCCTACTCTATGTTAAGTCGGGAACTTCATAGCGAGGTGGTAGATTGAAGTGACTGCTCGAAGTTCCCTTAATGTTGGTCTTCGAAGTACAACATTGAATGCAGAGGGGCAATCTACAACCAAGAATTGAGTCATTACTGTTGAAATCCTAGGATAAGTTCCAACATTAACCATTAACTCAATCATGCCCCTAGGCATTATGCTATTACCAGTAAATCGGTAAAGTGGAGTGACTGCGGACTTTAGGTCACTTTCACTCAACCCCATCTTCTTGAAGGTGTCATAGTACAAGATATCGATAGCACTTCTATTATCGACCAATACTCGCTATAACTGCGTGCTTCTACAGTTGATCTTTATAACCAATGTATTATTATGTGGGTCAGAGACCTCTCTCACATCCTACTCCAAGAAGGTAATATCCATATCTGGTACTCGTTGAAGATTTTGTGGTCACTGCTCAAGGTGCATGACATTGGTCAACGGCTACTGTCGAGCTTATCGTGCATACCTATCTTGCACCCTCTTCGAATCTCCACCAACATGCAGTCCTCCAAAAATAGTTCGCACTTCACGTTGAATTTCTGGAGGTCGTTGTTGGTTTTCTTCTCGCCTTTCATTGTTATGCCTGGTGTACTGCCGCAGCTACCCTTCTTTAATTAATCTTTCGATTTCATCCTTCAAGGCATAATAGTTATTGGTATCATATCTAATGTCATTGTGATACTGGCAGAACTTGTTGGGATCATGCCTCGCTCTAACCCGTTTTATCGGTTCTGGTAGACGATATCGCTCCTGCTGATTTGTGACCACATAGATATAATCTATGGGTACGCTCAGTTTAGTATAGTTGTTGAATCTCATGAGAGCTCTTGGAATCTTCTTTTGGAATAAAGTCCTATAAAATAGTTTATTATTTAGACATTATAAACAATATTTATTAGAATATTTAGTATCTATTTGTTATTAATAAATTCCATATTATGAATTTCTATTTCATTCATGTCCCATTGAAATACATAGATGAAATGTGTAGAACATTTTTCATAATGGACACCATATATATGATGTAACTTTGAGTTTTTTCAAGTACTTGGATAATATAAACTAGGGTCTCGGTATTCACTATACGAATTTGATTGTGTTGGTATAAGCAGATATAAACACCATAGTCAACTATTATCCATTAGATGAAAAATGGTAACTCAAAGGTAAATATGTACTAGAGGGGTAATACGGTAATTTTACCCTATTAATATGGCATTGCATAGGGGGTATATCTACAGGTATAGTATATGCTAAATGGATCAAGCTAATTAAATTGTTAATAAGCTTTACAGAAAAATAAATAATATTTAGTCCAAGAGTACAATATTGGACCTATAGTGGTATGCCCCAATATTAATGGACAAGGCTCAATTATAATTAAGAGTTAATTATGATAATGAGTATATGGTTCATTGGAGTATGGGCTTTATGGATCCATCTGGTCCCCTGTTTAGCTCAAATTAAAGCCCAATAGTCATTTGATGATCAGTTGATCCCAACAAGCCCATTAGGGTTTACTAATATCTCTATAGTTAAGAAAAAGTTCTCTAGTAACTAGACACAAGTGTTACACATGAAACACCTCCTTGAGAAGAGAGTGTCACAAGAAAAATAGAGAGAGAGAGAGAGACAGAGAGAGAGAGAGAGAGAGCAGAGAAAATCGACCACTACTAGGGATTCACTGTCCTTGGTGTTTCGGCCATCCCGGAGAAATCGGTTCGAGGAGATTATCTTTTTGTTCATCTGCGGATCTCTTTTTTAGGAATTAAGAAGGTGACCATCCACCGGATTAATCAAACGGCTTTCGAGAATAGATGGGAAGACAAGAAGATTGTGGAGCAAATCCAGATATTATTCTTGTCTAGATCAAGAGTTAATTTATATTAGATCACGATCCGAAATGTTTTGTAAAAAGAAAAAGTTAAATGACCAATTCCGCTGCGTTTTTTGATTTTACAAGACTAAAGTGTTCTTGAAAATGATTTTATGAAAATATTTTCTTGAAATTCATTCCAAAAACACCAAAATCTCCTACCTTTTCTATTTGGGCTGCTTCTCAGATGATTGTTCGTTATTCCTTTTGTTTGACTTCTTGTTATTATTATTGTTGGTCGTGGTTGCATCTTTAACAGCATCTTTTCCTCCTTCTTTTTTCGTCTTATGAAGATTCCTGCGTGAAGATTCCACCCTCAGATGCCGACCAACTCTTCGATAGAAGTCTTCAAGGATTCTACATTCTCGCTCAAGTAACTCTTCCTAGAGTTTAGTCTCTGGTCGCACCTCAACCATCGTTAGATTTAAAACTCTTTCTTCAGGTAGATTGTTGACTTTTACTAACTCTGAGGTAAAGTGGTTGAGGTAAGATCGTAGAGTTTCCTCCGGACCTTGCCAAATAATAGATAGACTGACAAGTGAAACAGCAAAATTCTTTGCAATCTGGAATTACCTCAATAACGCAGTTTGAAGTTGTTACCAGGATGAGGTTGAACCAGACTTAAGTCCTCGAAACTACTTCTTCACTGCTCCTGTGAGAGTTACAGCAAAATATCTACAACGTGCGAGATCATTGATACGATGGAGTTCTATCAGGTCACTAAAGTGTCCATATGATCCTGTGGATCAGTTTTCCCATCAAAAGTGTTTATGGTGGGAAGTTTGAATCTAGCAGGTAAGGCAGCAGCTCGAACTTCCTCATTGAATGACGATTGACGATACCCATCAGCGAGCTCATCATCCCAACTAGCAAGTGCATCTAATACGATCCTCAAATTATGAACATCGACATTCGGAGGAAAGGCATTATCTCTTATTGGTGGCAAGGATGGCCTTTAGTCATTATCACGATATAAGGCAGGTTGGTCAAACAGGGTTTGCTGTGACTTTTGTGAAGATTCCAATATATTAGTGCGACAAGATTGACTTTAGTCATTATGATGCAATGTGGATCACTCATGACTATGTCACTGCTCTAGGTATTGTCTCAGGTCTGCAAGATTCTGTCTCGACTCCTTACTAATCCTTTCAAAGATGCTCCTCGATTATCGTTTTTCTCGTTGCTTAGACAATCACGATTACGGTTGCTCTTCGAGAAGGTTGTCCACGATCACGATCAGTGCTCGAACTCTTAGTACTAGATTCCTGAGGCAAGTCTGCAACCTTGCCTTTTTCCTTAGAGGTGCGATCTCCATGACGCTCCTACTGGGCTCTGTGCTGGTCGCAGTTCCCTATCTCTAGGATTTGAATTCCTCTTTCAGGTCATTAAGCAGGACGATCTCTGGAACGTTCGTGCTGTGGTGGAATCACCATCTATCCCTCAATAAGTCGTCGTAGAGAATCATTAATCTGATTAGTGATTTACTGAAGGTTCACTAGTGCATCCTCCATGCGATCCTATCTCTGGACAATATTTTCTGGTGTGGTTACAGCAGGCTGATCCTGAGCAAGATCAACCTATGCAACAGTAGTGCTTTGGGGTTAATTTTGGCTAGTTCTGGTATTTCTGATAGTATTTCTGATATTTTCCATTTTTAAAAAAGTGAATTTGACAAACTTTTTGCTAGAGTAGCCCTTCCTCTGGCATCAATTGTTGACAGAGGTTTTGTCAACAACGAATTTAGAAAAAATTTGAGATGTGGTTTATGTGTGAAAATGGTTGATAAATCAAAGCAAATAAGGCGACAAAAAATTTTATAGTGGTTCAGCCCCAGAAAAGATGAGTCTATGTCCACTGTTCTTCACTATTTTCTGGAGAATTACAAGAGTTTCTTTTAATCTCAAGGTGAGAATAAAGAGAATTCTAGAATGTAGCCAAGTGTCCTATTTTATAATAATATTGAGCTCCCTTCATATAAGTGAGGGTGACTCAATGTTTCCCAATTATGAAAACATGTAAGTGTGTAATCAGAAAATACAATTCGAATAACAATGTAATTGGGTAATAACTTAAATAGAATGATTGGTCGATCTCTATTCAGAAACTTATTTCCCTTTCTTTGTAAAATATCCGTTTGATGAAGTTTGCTCTAATTTCCTTTTCATATTGGTCATACATAATTCATTCAGAGGAGGTCGCACTTCGATTAGAAAAATTCACATGCGACCTGACGTGTTTAACTCAGTTGCTAACTTTCCCATGTTGACATTGACTAATATATAGATTTTAGACGGCATAACAAACAATGATCCATCAACTTCTTTTGAAAAAAAATAAATAAATAAAGAAGATCGAAGAAGAAAGAAAACAAACAAAAGAAATGAACGAAATTAAATTTGGATTTACTATGGTCTCCCTGTCTGCAAACGGGACCCAAATTAACTCTTCGAGACCAAGCAAAGGATCCTTTGATTCCCGTCGAAAAGGCTGAAAAACACATGAATAAGTATATAATAACCGACAAGTAAATTGAAAAATAAATAGTAGAAGAGAGGGAATACCATGGCTGGATTAGAATACATTTTGAACTAAGAGGCGAATATAAAGAAAAAAACTAGCCTATATAAAGAAATTGGAACTTTTTTCACTTAAGTATTATAAAAGTAGGAACATAGAACAAATAAGGAAATCTGGGTAGACACTCTAAATCTAAATCTTTTTTGAGATGAACTGAGAGTAGTTGTAATTTTTAAGAGGGTTTTAACTCTCCTGGGAATCCGTGTGTAGTGCTTGTGTGATATTAAGAGATAAAAGGGACTTTTAATGGCCACCGCCGGGCAGATATGAACATATTAAATTACGCATTTGATGAGTCCTCTCTGCATGCAATAAGTACCAAAATATATGTGCTGTCGGCTGAGTAGATATGAACCCACGTTTAATGAAGTCCTCTGTTCATTATGCCAATTAAAATGAATGAAGTCGATATGAACACAATCAGAAAGGCGTTGTGCATTATTTATTGAAGGGAAAAAAAAAATTACATGAGTATTTTATCTATTACATGTTTTATCCGGTTTTCCTTATACTAAAAATTACTTAAGAATTAGTCTGATTGAAAAAAAAAATTGACATACTTCACTTCAAACAATTAATTAAATAATTTGTGGCAGTGAAATTAAAAATTTATAATTGCTAAAATGAAAAAAAGGCAAACAAAATAAAAATTTAAATTAAGAATAAAATTTTCAAAATTGGGCAAAAAAGTTCAAAAAAAAAGAATTTTTTCTTTTGTATAAAAAATTCAAAATCTTGAGATGGTCTTTATTTTTTAAAATTTGTGTGTATCCCGTATTTATGAAAGAAAGCATACATGGACAAGGGCCTCCTCATCTAAGGCCTGCTTTTAATACGGCAACATTAATAAGATAATGTGGTGGAGTTTGATGGAAGTTCTATTTGGAATTAACGTACACAAAAAGACACATCAAATGCATGGCATAATCCGCCTGATTCAAGACTACTTAAGCTTAGTTCCTTTGGTTTAATCGAGTCTAAATCAATGCACCCTTATATATGATTCAAGCTAATTAGAAGCCCTTATTATCTCACAGCCAGAGTAATAAAACACTTTATTTCCTTTTCTTACAAAATTAAAAAAATAAAAATAACAGCAAATCATCCTAATTAACTTATAATGGCTTCCTTTGTTTCCACTTCCCCAATTCCTATGGCAACTCTTCTTTGCCACAATGTTGCTCCCAGGAACACAGTTTGCCAAGTTAAGAGCTTCTCTACCATTGTAAGTGCCACCACTATCTTTGGTCCTTAATTTTTTGTTTTCAAGTAAGAGTGTGTCTATATGTATATGTATATGTATATGATAGAATTAATAATGATCGTATGTTCTATTTTCAGAGAGGTCATGTGGCTAGTGGGCTTAGACTGACTCCTAAGATCAAAATCACAAGGGCAAATGAGAGATCGCTTCCATTCCAAACCAGTTGCTTTAAGACTACAATTTCGTGCTCCATTAATGCAAGTGTATATATAATTATATACATATCTATATATATACCTCGACCTAGATGCACCAGAAAATGCTAATTTAGAGGAACAATTTTTATTAAAGGATATTGTAACCATTACTAGGATTTTTATTCATTATAATCATTATGTACAGGCTCAACCGGAAACTCTGAAAACGGTTCAGAGCACAATTGCCAAGCAACTCTCCATCGATGAAAATAGCGTCACACCCTCAACCAAGTTTGCTGATTTGGGCGCTGATTCTCTCGACACTGTATGTTCTTTTTGTCTTATGAAGATCACATATAATGGGCCTTGTAAGGATTGGACAATAGCTAGACCCTTTGGGTCAAACTAGACGAAGTCCATGATTAGATTATTACTCTATTCGATCTTATCTCACATCGTGACATGAATCATATTTTATGATCATTTTCAATAAAACTGTTCTTATATGAGGTTCACTTCATTGACTGAAAAAGTTGCCATTTCTCCTATAAATGGATGAAACAATATTGACAGGTTGAAATCATGATGGCTTTGGAAGAGAAGTTCGGTGTGTCAATTGGAGAAGAGGGAGCAGAGAACATCTCAACCGTCCAAGACGCAGCTGATCTGATTGAAAAAGTTAAGGCAGCTGCAGCCTAGACCAAACTTCATCCAAAATGACACATTATTGTTTAAGTCACCAAGAGTCTCTCTTGATGACTTAATTAGGATTTTCCTTATTCCAGGTTTTGCTTTTCTTATTTCCCCCCGAGTTGTTGTCTCTGCATTAATTGATCGGTCGAAACATATCGACAATGAGTTTTAATTTTCCTTTTAAATTGAAGAATCACAAAATAAGTGACCCATTAGAATTTTTTTTTTTCAAATGAGAGCACTATATTCAGTAGTGATATTCATGCTACATTATATATTGGACATTCTGTGTTGGCTTAGCTGATTGACGAATGAAATCGAGCCGTAAATTATTACGAAACGTTGGTCCTTATAATTTGATCATCATTATCATCGTTTACTTAAATTGTGTTACAAATTTCAGAAACGATGTCACGTTAAAAAGCAGGAAACACCAACTAAATGATAACAAATTAAACAGTACTCAAGAGGCTAACTTTTCAAACCTCATATTTCTATTGAGTTTTTAAGTGAAAGAGGATTCAAACCACAACCCATATATACAAAACCAAAATACAAACCCAAGGTACGTACAAGGGAAACCAAAATTGAAAAAACCCAACTGCATTATATATACATATGGAGGCAGTGGAAAATTATGTTTATATGTAAACACATGATATGATATATCCTACTTTATAATCCTCCCTCAAAAACTCCAACAAGCATTGGTTCCGTTATCGAGTCTTCCTCGTCTGAACCAACCTTACACATTTAATTATACAGTAATTAGATGAGGTTATTAACCTATATATGTATATGTATATGCATATAATATAGTTGCAGAAACACAGTAGTAGTACTATTAGAGAGTAATTAATAAAGGTTTCTACAAAAGTCCCTCTATGTACAATAAAAGTGGCGTAGCCGATGATATGCTTGGAAAAACAAAATCGATCGTTCGTCACTTTCTTCTCTCTCTCAACGATCCAAAGCACTAATCACTATCCTGCATTAATGGACATGAGTAGCCAATTATTACCACGCATTAGAAATGATCCCCTCTAAAATGGGAATAATTATCTAAAGCTAATCTTCTGAGTGTGTGTCAAACAAGTTGCCCTCTATGAGGGTTCATCTTCTACTAATAATAATTATTATATAATAGACTTTAGTATTCATTTATGGCTAGCTAGCAAGTCGGTCTGCATGGAGGTCATCTAAGACTTTGACAAAGTCATGGTCGTCTACTTCTAATACAGCAGGTAATCCATTGCATGGTGGGA
Source organism: Parasponia andersonii (assembly GCA_002914805.1). Taxonomy (NCBI): domain Eukaryota; kingdom Viridiplantae; phylum Streptophyta; class Magnoliopsida; order Rosales; family Cannabaceae; genus Trema; species Trema andersonii. Next base: position 432,406 of record JXTB01000337.1, on the reverse strand, counting down.
CCAATCAAATGATCAATTTCACATTTTGTTTATTTTTTGTTTTCAAGGATTTTAATAAGGTTCAATTAATAATATGCCCAAATGACACGCTAAGGACCTAAGGTGGGTGAAGCCATGGGGTCATAGTAGTATAGCTATTAAAGCATATACTGAGGCAAATAATTGATTTGTTAATTTGTATTATTGATATATATATATAATTTGAAAAAGGCAAAACAAATAACCAATCGTAAATAGTCGGACTTGTCTGGTCATGAGCGCGTTCAAAGGCATCGGCTGCAGGGGGTTTCCTTCTCGTCCAATATTTCTTAAAATTCTGATCTGTTGGCGTTCCGGCTGCACAATCAATTACTACTTTATCAATTAATATACAGGATATAACATCACAACAATATTACAAATTCTATGACTTATTTTCTTTTACCTTATTTACAATAGAACTCTTTAAGATCCTTAGATAGCCAGCCATAAAACAGAAAGCTAGTTTGTTACACATTTTTAGAACCGCATATGATCATATATTGTTCCTCTATTTTTTTTTTTTTTTTTTTTTTGGAAATTCACCAAACTCGAACCCCAAAAAAATGTAAACGTGCATGCGTCTTATAATAATTAATTTAAGAAAAGACGATTAATTAATTAACCGAAAATCGATCGGACTTACGGGTCAGGGGAGTGCCCGGTGTGGTGCACCGGGAGGAAGGAGAGTCAGGATCCGAACCCGAACCCGAACCCGGGACGTCAGGGGAGAAGGTGGTCCTGCAGAGAGGGGTGGAATTAGTCCTAAGAATGGTGATGCTCCGAGTAACCCCATCATGGTGATGAGGATGATGTTGTTGGACCGGTACCACCACCTGAGGAGGAGGAGGCGCCTGAGTTGACCGTACAGCACTACCACTGGTGGTACTACCACCACCGGAGAAGGAGTCGTACTTGCGGAGCTTGGCCAGGCCGGTTTCGGGGGTGGGCCCAGCCAGCGTTTCGTCCCAGAGCTTGTGTAAGAATCCCATGTCGATCGTGTGTGTTTATATATATATGATATTTCTCTGTAACAACCGAAAGAGGCCGTGCGTACTAACGTGTGTCTTCTTCTGTCTTATTTGATCTATATATATATGCGTTGTGTATGTATATATATATATATATCTGCGACCAGATACGACTGTTACGAAGAGATTCAGGGACCCGACTGGACCGGAACGGAACGAGAGAAAGGAGTTAATATGTGTTTTTTATGTACAAAGAAAGAGTAGTTTTATTATTAAAGTTTTCTATTCCTTCTGTGAGGTTTATATAGACAGAAACTCAGAAGACGATAATTGCTAAAATTGAGTCAATGGCTTCCCGGCTTACGGGGCTTCAGTTCAAGCCACCAAATCTATCGTTTATTTAGTTGATGAAAATGTTAAGCTTAATTTCATGCAATCAAAACACTTGCATACATATGTTCTTATATATTAGTTATTAATTTTTAGGTTGCCAATTTAGTAGGTTTTCTTTTTTTATTTATTTATAAGTATTTTTTTTAAGTCAAAAGATCATTATTGATGATTCAACAGCTATAATAATATATCTAAAAAATTGTGTTATTAATATTATTTCTCTCTTATTTTTTAATATAAAAAATATGTAAGATAAATTTTAATTAGTCAAAATAATATTTATGTATAGGTAAAAAAAATACTTATTAGATTAGTGCCCTAATATTCAATATACTAATATTGAATATTTACATGAAAAACTGTGTCATTAATATTATTTCTCTTTTTTTTAATACAAAAAATATACTAGATGAATTTTAATTGGCCAAAATGATATCTATGTATAGGTAAAAAAATATTACTACTAAATTAGTGTCTTAATATTCAATATACTAATATTGGACGTTTTTGTGTAATTGATTAACTAATAATTGATGAACTGACTTTTTATATATGAGAAGTCTAAACTTGGAACTAGTAGGAATAGTGGTCATTTTAATTAGTGATTGAACCGAAGATCATGGGCTAAGATATATGTGATTTAAGAGATCAGTAGAGTTTATTACTCATTGATAAAGGTCTGAAAGATTGTAAGCAGCTAAGTTGAAATTTGCACATTTCGCATACTGTTGTTCCGCTGAATATAGAAGATCTATTCATTAATATCTAACTTAGCTAAATTTAGAGAAAATTTTGCATGTTTAACCTCAGAGTCTACCAAATATTGGATGGAACTTCAGATATAGTAAAAACTAAAATAAGTAGAGAATCTAACAAACTGTAAGATTCAGGTCATTAGTTTGAATTCATAACTGGAAGCTCTTTTAATTTTGTCAACAAGTAACTAATTGATTTAATTAGTACAATAATAGCAATAAAAACAACAGTTTACTAAAAAAAAATAATAAAGAATCACAATCTAAAACGCCTAAATCTAGTTTGAGGCCAATAAGACTCTAAAATATAGGGGCCAAAAAAGAAACAAAATACAAATATAAACAAAAATATAAATATCAAGCTTGATAAACTAGTCCTTCCTCTTTCCTTCCACTTAATTTCAAATTACCATCAAATTTTGAGCAATATTATTAGATACCAATTGTGTCCTATTCTTCCTTTCTTTCCACTCCTCGGTTTCAAAAAGTCATCAAATTTTGAGAAATATTATTAGATATCAGTTGTGTCCGATATTATTGATATATTTTAATATATTCAAAAAGTCATCAAATTTTGAGGAATGTTATTAGATATCAGTTGTGTCCGATATTATTGATATATCTTAATATAAAGGAATGAATTATAATTATGGGATGACTTAATGGAACCACGGATATCGGGTAGCATTATTCTCAAATTTTAGCACAAGCCGAGCGAGAGATCGCGTGAGGCTCTAAAGCCAAGTAACCAACCCCGCCAGTCAGGTGAGAAAACAAGCCCGAAGCTTTTGGAGCCCCAAAACAACATTGGAAGCTGTGAGCGACTGGGTCAAAATGGGCCAACTTTTTTTAAAAAAAAAAAATTAATTTGTTTTATATTATTTTTCCACGTCATTGGATAAGTGCTCGTAATTCAATCTCAATCTAGATCTACCAAACATGGGATTGTTGAAGTCCCAGTGGGATCCACCTCGACATATACTGTCACGTGACAGGGATTGTGCATCAGTGCCCCAATTTCCTAATTCCTACCTCTATAGGTCATAGGCATCCTTAGATATGTTATCCAATTAAAGGAAAATTAAATTAAATTAAATAAATAAATAAACACACGCCAGTGAGCACCTTTAGGCATGTAATTATATTGTTTCTCCAAGATAATCATATTGAGAGCTGTTTCCGAGTCTGTTTGATCAAATGAAAGACCCCTTGTCACGAGATGAGCATTGTCAAATATAAGTATTGCATAAGCTTCCTAAATTATTTGTCAACTTGTATTCATGTATGCATGTTGTTTCGTTTCTTTTTTTTTTTATATATATATATAAATATAATGTACCTAGTATATGCATGATGCCACCAAATTTATCAGATCATTCAAATTAGTTTGTCAATATAATTTTTTACGATGATTAGCACTTTTATTGGGCAAAATGTTTCAGACTTGTACATAAAGGCTTATCTGGTGGAATTTATCTGTAATTAAGTAATATTCACTAAAATTATTTTCATGTCCAAAAGTTACAGTATATAAATTTAGTTATTCTAGTCAAAATTTGAATTAATGATATATGTTGTGTGATTTTAAATTTACATCATTAGTTAATGACAGGAAAGGAAAGTCAACAACCAAGTTAAATGCGTCAGGTCGCATGTGTGCTCAAAGTACGATCTCTTCCGAATGAGTCAAGTGCGATGTGCTCAAAGTGCGATCTCCTCTGAATGAGTCAAGTGCGACTAGCAGAAAATGAAACTAGATCAATCTTGTCCAAATGGGTAATTTACGAGGAGAAGAAAACAAGCTTCTAAGTAAATATCAGGCAATCAACTCCATTGAAGTTGTTTCCCAATTCTGTAATATTACCCGAAACTGTATTTTCTGATTATGTACTTTCCCATTTTTATAATTAGGAAATATTAAACCACCCTCCCCTATATAAAAAGGAGCTTAGTCTTATAATTTTTCACGATACAATAATCTCACTATAAATTCTTTGTAATTCTCTTTTTACTCTCGTCTTTAAACTTAGAGAAACTCTTGTAATTCTCTAAAAAAGTAGTGAAGAAAAGTGGACGTACGCTCATCTTTATTGGGGCTGAACCACTATAAAATTCTTGTCTCTTTATTTGCTCTGCATTATCAACATTTTTCACACATAAGCCACATCTTATAATTTTCTAAATTCGTTGTTGACAAAACCTTTGTCAACAATTGGCGCTAGAAAAATGGCTATTCCAGCAAAGAGTTTGTCAATTTTGCTTTTTCAACAATGGCAAATACTAGAAACACCACTAGAAATACTGGAGTCAGCCAAAGTTAACCTCAAAGTACAGTAGCTGCATAGGTCGATCTCCCTCAAGATAAGTCTGTCGTGATCACACCAAAGAATATTATCCAGAGATAGTATCGCATGGAGGATGCTCTGGCGAACCTTCAGCAAATCACCAACCAAATTAATGATTCTCTACAGCGACTTACTGAATAAATGGTAACTCCACCATAGCAGAAATGTCCTAGAGGCCGTCCTACTCGATTACCTGAAAGAGGAATCTAGATCCAAGAGAAAAAAAATCGCGACCAACACTAAACCCAGTGGGAGCACCATATAGATCGCACCTCTAAAGGAAAAGGCAAAGTCACGGACTTACCCCAGACATTTGGCACCAGGAGTTCGAGCACAGAAAGTGATCGTAGACAATCTTCTTAGAGAGTTACCATCAATCGTAATCATCTGAGCAATGAGCAAAATCATCAATCAAGGAGCGTCTTCGAAATGATTAGTAAGGAGCTAAGACAGAATTCTATAGGCCTAAGACAATATTTGGAATAGCGACATCAAAGAAGCAGACATGAGCAATCCATATCGATCACAATGACCGAAGTCAATCTCGTCGAACTATTTCAGTGAAATCTTCACAAAGGTTTCAGCATACTCTACTTGATCAATCTGCCTTACGTCATGATAATAATGACCGGAGGCCACCCTTGCCAGCCAGTAAGAGATAATACCTTTCCTCTAAATATCGATGTTCATAATTTAAGGATCGCAATGAATACACTTGCTGGCTAGGACGATGAGCTCGCTGATGGATATCGTCAATTGCCATTCAACGAGGAGGTTCGAGCTGCTGCATTACCTGCAGGATTCAAACTTCCCACCATAAATACTTTTGATGGGAAAACTGATCTACATGACCATATGGATCACTTCAGTGATCTGTATGACCATATGGAAAACTCTGTGATCTTACCTCAATCACTTTACCTCAGAGTTGGCGAAAGTCAATAACCTGCCTGAAAGGGGAGTCCTTACTCTAATAATGGCTGGGATGCGACCATAGACTAAAATTTGGGAGGAGTTGTTAAAGCGAGATTGCAGATTTTTTGAAGACTTCTACCGAAGAGTTTGTTGACATCTAAGGGTGGAATTTTCATGTGAGAATCTTCATAAGACAAAGAAGAAAGGGGGGAAAAGAGGTAGCCAAAGATACGACCATGACCAACTAATAATAACAAGAAGGCAAAAAAGAGGAAGAATAAGCTACTAGCTAAAAGCAGCCGAACCAAAGAAGCAGGAGATTTCATGGGCTTCCATATGATCTAACAACTATACCGACTTGAGTGCACCTATAGATCATATTTATGCGGTCACGAATCAACGAGACCGATATCGTCAACTAGAGCTAATAAAATAGGATAAAGCGAGACGTGATCCCAACAAGTTCTACCAGTATCATAATGACATTGGACACGACACTAATAACTGTTATGCCTTGAAAGATGAAATCAAAAGATTAATTAGAGAATGGCAACTACAGCAGTATACCAGGTAGAACAATTAAAGAAGAGAAGAAAACCAACAGCAACTTCTCGAAATTCAACGCGAAGTATGAACTATCTTTAGAGGTCTGCATGTTGGTAGAGACTCTAAGAATGCACAAGAAAGGTACGCATGAGAAGCTTGACAGCAGCTATTGACTAATATTATGCACCTTGAGCAGCGACCACAAAACTTCAATGGGTACCAGACATGGACATCACCTTCACAGAGTAGGATGCAAGAGAGATACATTACCTATATAACGATGCACTCGTTATAAAAATCAATTGTGTAAGCACGGAATTATAGCGAGTGTTAATCGATAATGGGAGTGTTGTTGACATCTTATACTACGATACCTTCAAAAAGATAGGGTTGAGTGATAGCAAGTTGAAACCTGTTGTCACTCCACTTTATGGATTCATTAGCGACAACATAATTTCTAAAATTCCTAGAAATCTTATATCCCTCCTCGAATAACAAGGTAACTAAGCAAAATATTTATTATTCGATGTGATATATTGCTATATTCTATTTTGCCATGAAACTTTTGAAAAACAATATTGAGTTCGCATCACTTATACTTGTTATTTTTCTTAAGTGACCTAATCTATCCTAATGCTTAAAATCCATTTTAAGTTATAGATTTGAATCGCAATAGCGTACTAATCAGTTACTTAGTGATTGATTACTTAGTTAAATTATGCATTAATATTATTATGCGATGTGTGTTTTGTTTTTAACAAAGTTGTTTTGTAGGAATAAAATATGATAGTGAACTTCATAAATTAAAGCTCGCACCTCTGTGCGAGCAAAATATTACAAAAATAAATAAGACAAGCCCGTATTTATCCTTAACTATACATCTCTGTTTTTTTTTTTTTTTAAAAAAAAGAACTATCTACTCAGCAAGTACGCCCTTCCCAGTGGCACTTTCTTCTGCGACCTCAGCCGTCTTCCAACTCTCAACGAGTTTGACAACGTCTTCACTAAGGAATGAGAAGTTGAACCCCAGATTCTCGTAGTAGATATTATATATAATGGTGGATGTAGCGATGTTACTGGCCTTGTCTTCAAGCTCCTTGCCCTTAGTATATTTGAACTCTTCGACGGCCTTGCGACCCACCTCCTTTAGAGCACCCAGGTGTTAAGAGATATTCTTCTCAAGCTCTTTTAATTTTTCTATGAGCTATTCTTTCTCTAGCTTCTCCAGCTACTGCTTTTCAGACTCAAAGCTGCTCTTTTCATCTTTGTGAGTCTTTTTTAGGTCCTCTCAAGTCTAGATAATTTCTTCGACCTTCTCGCCCTTCTCCATGCATTCAAGTACCATATCGCACATGAGCATAACAGCAGCAGCAGTCTGAAACAAAGAAAAAGTATTAAAAATAGGTGATCTCACATAAAAATCAAAAAGTAATTCGCACTTACATTGGCAAGCATTCTCATGGCGGTATGGAATGCAACCTTCAGCGGCCTCCTTTTTATCTTCTCTCAGCCTTCTACTAAAATGAAACGATCAATAAATGTAGCACTGAGGCCTATTTTTTTAGGTAGCTGGCAAAAGAGTTTGAGTAAGTCAAGATCCTTATCCTGACCTGAAGGCACACCTGAAGAAGAAGACCCCGACTGTTTACCCACAAGTTCCAATTCATTTGCTGAGGCTAGGGGTGGGGTGGATTCTGGGGAGAATTATTGAAGGTGACCTTTCTTTTCTTCGAAGTGTCAATATTCTCATTTCCCTTTGATGCTGGAGGAGTGTTGTCTGGATTTTTGGACTTCGATCTTGAGCCTAAGGTAAAGGGAGGAGCTCAAAGTCCACTGCCACTTACTGTCATATCTTCTACATAGCAGTGTTATGATTAGTATACGAGATGTAAAAAATCACAATAAAGAATAAGAGAGTTTTACCTTCGGTTGCTGGAGGTGTTAGAGATGGTTGTTATTGTTAAAAGGAAGTTGGCTGCGATACTAACTGCTTCTTTGAAAAAGAATCCTCGCCTTTTTGTTTCTTCGAGCTAGAGGTTCCCAAAGTCAAAGGAATTTTTTACATCTTAGAAGCTGAAGTTTGTCTTTTCTTGGGACTTGGAACACTTTTTGGACGGTTTGCAGTTGATGGCAGGCTCACACCCTTAGGGAAGAGACCAGAAGCGATCAAATTCTCAGTCGTCCCCAGAATTTTCCAATCGAACTCTGCTTCTGGGAGTGCGTTGATTTTGCTAACTCGACAAAGTTGATTCGAGTTAAGTGCAGATCGCTTTTCTCTGTGAACTGTGAGATGGAAGAAAATATATTAGAGCAAAAGAAATATACCTCACATGAACATAAGGGTGAGTACTTACTAGCATATTAGATGAAGCCATTCTTGCTATACTCGAAGTGGAGGAAACCATCCTTCCATTTACCCATGTTATTTCTAACATTGGAAATGGTCTTTGTGTCAAAGCCCGACCATTTGCATGTGTAATAGAACCCAATGTCGGAAGGATTTGACATAAGGCAATAAAACCATGTAAACTCCTCTTAGGCATGGATCTCTAGTTTATACTTGTGGTATAGTATATACAGTCTTACCATACATCTATATGTATTAAGTGTTGATTGAAAAGGGACGACATCATAGTAATCGACCACATATTGTATGAATGGGTGAAGAGGTAAATAAACTCCAGCTCGTATTAGGCCATCGATAAATACAGTGTATTTCAGTGGAAGTGTATTGGGATGATTAAACTCTGTTGGTGTAAGAATTGCTAACTTCAGATCGAGATTGTATTGTCTCTTCAGCTTCTCAATCTTTGCCTATGTACAGTTGGATTTGATATCACTGCAAGACCATTCTCCTTCGACGTATCGAAAATCGGTAGAATATTCTGGAGCCTCTCTAACATGTTGAGGGCATTGGTCATCTAGGAGATCACCTATGCGAGGGCTACTCTGCCTAGTACTAATTATTTCTACTTCAGGCTCTAGCTCTAGGTAGTCCTCAAGGTCTATTGAACTAATGCTCACTTCAAAGAATGACGACTCTATGAGAATGCATTTCCTTCCCTAAGTTCTTCATTACTAGACATCTAAAAAGGAAAAATGTGATACATTTAACCCTATGCAAGCATTATTCTACGGGTAAATTCATAAATTGATTTATAAACTAACCTAAGTGGGACCTAATGATAGGCGTGCTAGTTTGTTCATTATTGCAGGTATACTCGCTATATGAGAGCAATTTGGGGCCAGAAACCCTAAAAATTATACCAACATCATGATATTCATCTATCTCGGATTTGTTCGAGTTTTTTTTGATCAACCTATTGATTCATCTATCTACTCGTCTAATTTTTCTATCCTAAAAATTTGAATAATTCTTCAAGTAATTCGTCATTCGATTTATTAGGTCCATATTTATTATTTGATCTAAATCTAGGTTCAATTCAAAATCTACAATTCTACGATTTTCACCTACAAACCCAGAAATTTCAGAAAAATTATAGATTTTCATATGAGTTTTGTCTAATTTTGTATGTCAAGAATAGTCATTGATATTCAATCAAGGATGTCATATTTTCAATTTTGGGTATTTCTCAGTTCAGTGAACCATTGAATTTATAGTTTAGAGGAAATTTAGAAATGATGATGATTTGAGTTTTTGAAACAATCTTTGACTTATAAAAATGGAAAAACAAGAGATGCTAACTTTTTTGAAGCCTGAAGAATCTGAATGTTGCTTGAGAGATTCTGGTGATTAAACTTCATTGGAGAAGACTGAGTTCTGAGTTTCGTCTGGAGTTAGTCATTGAGGGTTTTTCCTTGTGAAAGTTTTGAAACGTTTCATAGTAAATGAAAATAGAAGGAAAAAGATGAAGGATTTCTTCTTTATATATTTAAGATTTATTGAATCTCGACCGTAGGATAAAAAGTAAATTTTCGAGATCTAATGGCTTAAATTCAAGCGAGATAATTGATTTTTGAAATCAGATCAATTAATTTTTGAAATACGAAAAGTTTAGATTTGAAATGACGATTGACGTTATTGTCATCATTACATCTACTTGAGAAATGAAAGGATTTCCTCGAGTGTCGCCAGTTTCTTGAAGAAAATGACACGTGGTTGTGTCTGTCAGGAAAATATACGCGTGGATTCGAAAAGACGTAATTCGAGAGTGTCTCTTCAAAGGTTTCAATATGATCTCATAATGTCATATTCTTAAGCTCACATGTGTCTAAGTATGAAGCTCCATTCAGCCTTGAAAGACTGATGGAGCTGGGGAGTAATTGTTATGTGATCTTAAATATATATCATTAGTCAACGCCAAGAAAGGAAAGTCAACAATTGAGTTAAATGCGTCTGGTCGCATATGTGCTCAAAGTGCGACCTCCTCCGAATGAGTCAAGTGCGACCAGCAAAAAAGGAAAATATATCAATCTTCTCTAAAAGGGTAATTCGTGAAGAGAAAGAAATAAGTTTCTGAGTAAATATCAAGCAATCAATTCCAATGAAGTTGTTACCCAATTTTGTAATACTACTTGAAACTTTATTTTTTGATTATGTACTTTCCCGTTTTTATAATTGAGAAACATTGAGTCACCCCCACCTATATAAAGGGGAGCTTAATCTTATTATTTTTCACCATATAATAATCTCACTGTACATTCTTTGTAATTATCTTTTTGTTCTTGTCTTGAGACTTAGAGAACTTCTTGTAATTCTCCAAAAAATAGTAAAGAACAGTGGATATAAGCTCATCTTTTTTGGGGCTAAACTACTATAAAATTCTTGTCTCTTTATTTGTCCTGCTTTATTAACTATTTTCACACATAAACCACATCTTGCAATTTTTTAAATTCGTTGTTAACAAAACTTCCGTCAACGATATGCATACTGTTAGGTGTGTGAATAAAATCCCATATTGGCTAGAGATGAGAAAGTTAGGGAATTTATTAAGGACTTTGGCTACTCTTGACAACTAATTATCCTTTTGAAATGTAATTCCAAGTCCTACTCCTGACATATACATAGACGTATCTAATGCCTTAGAGAAAAATATGAGTATTCTTTGGGTTTCACACGACAATATTTTTCAAACTTGTACACGAGATTTATTTGACATGATTTATCTATCATTCGAAAATATTTTTTCTCTTTTACTTCTAACATAAAAACATACATATTTGATCATGTCGAATTAATTATACGGTTACAAATTAATCAGATGGCAACTATTCCTCTTAATATGAAGGGGTTGCACGATATATTCACTATAGTACTATGGTATTCTATTTTGATAATTCATCGTCTTCTTTTTATCTTCTGTTTCACATAATAGATCTGCATTTTAGATGGAATATGGTCTAGAGCCAATCAAACTAATCTATCATTTTCATCACCCAATTCTATGATCCAACCAGTAAACACAACTTAATGTTCCTTTCTTATGGGAGAAAAATATGGAAAACTGTGATCCTTTCATTGGGTATGATGTTGATATCACATTGGTCCTACCAAGAGTTGTCCCTTAGCTAATGTTATTCAATTTTCAGTAATATTTTTCATTGAAAACATCACATAACAAGACCCCACAAAGACTTTCTTTCCAAGTCTGTACAAGGACGATGCAGCAAAACTAATTGTGTTTGGGTAGCAAGCTTGGTTTATTGACAATGATAATTATTTCATTTCGTTAGGTAAAGCGAAAAATAGTGAAACAAAAATCACGTCATTTTCAAAACGGACCCAAAGAGAACAAGTTTTCAAACAACATTATCTTGTTTTACAATCGTTTTTTTCGTCCTTTCTATTCTTTCAATTGGCATAAACATTATATTTAGGCCTTGTTCTTATTCACCCTTTCGTTTTTTCATTGGTTTTTGACATCTGAGCTGCGCCAACAACAATTCGACTGAGTATCGTCTATTCATTTTCGTCCTTGTCCATTGCTCTTTGCTAGTCAAACAATTATGATAATTATTAATTAATTACACAATGGGCTACACATACCCATAAAGTCCAATATTTCGAAAATTGTTTGAAATCTGTAATAGTGGAAATTGGGCTCAGCGGCAGTTTGAGAGGGAAAATTGTACTTGACAGTATTTTTCAACTTTTTGATTTATTGAAGTTTTAAATTTGTCCCTAACTTTCCCTTAAATGGGTTGCATATATATAATAGCTATATTTGGTAGAGAAAAGTGGAGGAAAGACAATGAATGAGAGAAAAATGGAGGGAGTACTAGGTTGTTTGATAGAACGGAAGAAAAATGGAGAAGTATAAAATTGAAGTAGGGCCTACCAATATTTTACTCTCTTAAATTTGGAGAGAAAATAGGAGGAAAATATTGTAAGTTGCAACTGATATAAAATTAACTATCTTTATTTTTGTTTTTCTAAATTGTAATTTCACCAAATACCCATTTTCTTTCATTTATGAGTACGAAATAATTTTTCTTTCTATCACCCCTATTTTTTATCCTTCATAATTTTTTTTTCCTTCCTTCCTACATCTAATAACTGGTTGAGACTTAGATTTTACTACTAATTGGTTAAGTTTTATAAATTGACTGATTGAGTACTAGCTAGTTGAGGTTTAAAACCATGATAGGAAGTATTTTTGGTAAAAACTCAAACAGATGCCCATTAACAATATTACCAATTTGCTTTAGGGGTTTTTAGCTAAATAACCAAATTTTGGATCATAATTTGCAAAATGACTACTTTCTAAATACTGTTAAAAATAGTCGAATTTTGAAAATTATTTAATAATTGAACATTTTTCATATTTAGTATATCAAAATATATTGGTTTATTTTTTTAAAAAATTTGATTTACAATTTCAAATTTTGATTTAAGTTATAAAAAAGAGATCAACTAAAAAAATGGCTATTTATCAAAATAAAATTATACAATGGTCATTTATAAAATAAATGTAAAAAATAGCTATTTTTTAAATTAATCTTAAAAAAGACCATTTCTTATAAATACTCTATGCTGGATAAGTTGAATTCGTGCACCTTATCAACAAAAACAAAAGTCGTACCAAAACGACTCAACTGTTGAATGCCTTCCAAGAATCCATAAGTTTCAGAGAAAAGGATCGAACTTTATTTGGTATAAGGGAAAAATGAGAAGAAATAAATGATAGGAGGAAAAAAGGGAAAGAAATTAGAATTTGGGCTATTTTGTAGGAAGGAAAAGAGAGGAAGAGAAATTATAACGAAAAATGGGAGAGAAAAATATAAAAAGGGCCTGCAAAATTTTTTTTCTACCAAATTGGAAAGAAAAATAATTTTAGCTAATGAAATAATTAAATTTTATCAAATAGTCTTTATATAAAAATTTTTAAAATTATTATATAAAGAGTGAAATAGACATTTTAGAATAAACTAATTTTATTTCTTCCTTACAAACCAAATAAATATAGAAGAAATACATAAATTTTTTTTTCATCCCACACATTATCTCTACCTCTTATTTTCTTTCCTCTCTACTAAATAGAAACGAGTGATTTGGGCCAATTGACACTTTGTAGACCACTTTACGAGTTCACAATCAAAGAAAAAAAACTAGTCATTTTATTTAGAATTGGCTATTTTTATTATCATCACTAATTATTTTAGGTTAAGTAGGCAGGTTCCACTTTTTTTTTCTAAATGTTTAACTAAATTTATTACTATCATTAAATTCTACCATTTTTAGAAGGGAATTGGCCAAGAATTCATTTTAAATACATCATAAATCCATTAAGAATCTGTTAATATCACCACCGATATCAAGAATCTACCAAGAATCTTTTAAGATTGTTAATAATCCGTTAAAAAATCATCAAGAACCCGTCAAAATTGTCACTGATGTAAAGAATTTATCAAGATCATCAAGAATCTGTCAAAAATTCATCGAAACTTCGTCAAGATCACCACTGACATCAATAATTCATCAAGAATTCATTAAAAATCCATTTTTAAAAAAATGATATGGTAGTAGATTTAATTGCTGCTGACATCAATAATTCGTCAAGAATTCATTAAAAATCCATTTTTAAAAAAATGATATGGTAGTAGATTTAATTAATAAGGAAAAAGTAATGTATAACTAATTTATTCAATTTAGGGGCCATTTTAGAAAAGAATTGCAAAATTTACGGTGGGCTTAATTTTTTTAAAACTAGTATTTTTTTTTTTAGAAAAATACTACTTTTGTAAATTTTTTTTAGACAAATAACATTTTTGAAATAATAAGTAGTAACTAGTAACTGGTAATGAGTTTTCGAGTACTTGTAAATTGTAACTAAGGGGCCGTTTGGTATGGGGTGATCTTAAGGTTGGAATGAGTATTTTAATACATCTCCATGTTTGATACCATTTTAACACCTAATAAAGTAATCACCTCGAGAATCAAATCATCTTAAGTGGAGGTCATCTTAAAGTTATCAAAATATGTAAATTTTAAAAGACCCTCATCTAAAACTCATCTTAAAAAATGAAATAAACAAAAATATGTCATCCTAGAAATCATAGTAAATTATTTTATTTTATTCTAACAAATTTTATTATTTTATAAGCAATTTAATTTTTTAATTATTTTTAAATTTTAATTTAAGTATATTCTCATGCGCAACTAAATACAATTATCTAATATCTCAGGAATCATAGACAAAATTACTGTGTACAACTAAACATAACTGTTCTAGATATCAGACAATCATATCTCTTCCCATTAATCTAAAAATTGGGATACCTTGTACCAAACGGCCCCTAATGGTATTTATAGCTCATATATAATTGATAACTAGTAACCAGTTTTCAAACAGTGATATCTAGTAACCGTTTTTAAAATGATATTTTTCTAAAACCTTTTGTAAAAGTAGTATTTTTCTAAAAAAACAGTATTGGAATTATATTTTTTTTTTAAAAAAAAAAAGAAAGATATTTGTTTTTGTGAAAATTAGGCCTTTATTTTTAGAAAAGAATCGGAAATATATGATGGACTTAATTTTTTCTAGATTCGGTACCATATTTTTTAGAAAAATACCATTTTTAAAAAAAAGTTGAAAAATATTAATTTCTAAAATAGTAACTAGTAACTGGTAACATCTGAGCGCTAGTAATTAGTAACCAAAGTTATTTATAAGTAATAATTGGTAATCAATTTTCAAATACTAGTAACTAATAATCATTTTAAAAATGATATTTTCTAATTATTTTTTAAAAAAAAAAAGTGGAATTTTTCTTAGAAAAGGATAAAAATCAGGAAAAAAAATCTTACCCACCTTATTTTTGTAATTTTTTTTTGTAAGTAGAAGTATTACAAACCCTTTTTTTTTATGTAAAAGTGTTAGAAACTTTTATTTGTCTTATGGTCAGTGAGCATTTTTCTTCCGCAAACACTCCTAGTAACGTCCAAATCACCAAATTACGTCATTTTGACTGAAGCCCAAATATTACATTTTAATCTAAGTATGACAAACCATCTATTTGACAAGTGCTATCTATGAAAATACCCCATAATAGTAGTAATATTTTTCTTCTTCTTTTTTTAGTTGCTTTTATTTGTATTTTTAAGGTACTAGTAAGGTTTAGTTAAGTATACGTGTTGGAGTAGTTTTCACCAACTGTCCGCGTGTCTCTGAGCCGTTGGTATTGTATTCTCCAACTGTCCACGTGTCTTTGCTATCCCAAAGAGCGTTTGACTTTAGGCAGGGTCAGAGAGGTGGGGGTGGCCACCTGCAAAGACTCTCCGATGCTTAAGTCAGATATTTACCCCTGAGATTGAGTAGTAAAGATTCAGTTTTTCTATGTATGAGTATGTCTTTTTTCTTGCTTATGAACTTTTAAATGTCTCTTTTTTTTTGTATGCGTATATATCTTCCCTTTGGGGATGCATGGCTCATATATATATAGTCCTGAGATTGTGAACCACCCGGTTCTCAATCTCAGGACTGAGTAACTTTTTCCTCAAGACTTTTTCCAGAGGTCACGGGCCGAGATTACCGTGATCCCCCCTGCACCGCTGTAGCTTGGTTTCCGCCGTCTCCTATGGCTTGAGTATGTCAGGGGCGAGATTTGGACCAATCGTCGTTCTGTCAGGATGGCTTGCCCCCTGCGCACACCTACTCAAGATCGCATTAAATGCTCTGTCTGAGTCTGGAGCTATGAGTTGCTTTCTATTGTATTCTGGTGGAAGATCCTTGGGGCTTCTGACCCCAGCTGTCGAGGTAAGAATCGGTCTAGACCGAATCCATCCAGGATCTGGGATGGGCTCGGCCCTAACCTCGGACAACCTAATGGACGATGTGATATCATGTGCGACCCGCGTGGCCTTTAGCTAGTCACTCTCGACACCTGTCGGACGGCGGGCCCCATTTGTGACCTGTTCTGCCACTTAATCGTCCACTTGGTGTATGATTTGGGAACGGGTCCCACAACTACCCCCATTTCCCTACTTGATGGATTCGTATCCATCAAGTGAGGAAATCGTTTCTCCGTTCTTCCAATTTGAGAGATACACGTGGCTCCCCCTTGCCGACGTGGAGGCACGCCATCCCATGTCACAAAAATTTTGTAAATTTTGAAGTTCTGACTGTTCGGTCTCCTTCGCTCTCCCCTTTTCCAGAAGAACTCTTCGGCTCCCCCTCTATAAAAGCTGCATTTACACTCATTTGCTACTGTACTAAAATCTTCAATTATTCTAGCCTCGTAAAATCCTAGGGTTTCCGACTTCTCCCTTTCTAGAGACTTTTTCTCTTTCGATCGTATCCAGAATAATGGCCTCAAATCAACATCAGAAATTGCACCCCGTCGTAGACTCAGAGTTAGATTCGCTGAGGAGACAGCTCTGCATCCCCAATGGAGTCATGCTACAAAGGGTTGAGGGCCCCGCGGACTGGTATCTACGTCTCTCTGCCCCTGAAGGCTCTATTATTTTGGGAAGAAAACATCTGGAATGGCTGCAATTCCCTCTTTCTCCTCTGATCCACCAATTTTGTTTTGACGGGGATCCACCTGATGCAGTTAAATGCAAACGGGGTCATAATTCTGATAGGGTTCTCCACCCTGTCAGTTCTTTATAACCTGTATATCGAACTAGAGGTGGTTTTTTTATGCTTACAAACTCACCCTCTTTCCCAAAAAGAGTTCCTACCCCATCTTTTACCTTCAACCGCTCCTGGGACGTCACATTTTCTGGGGTTTGCCGAGGTCAGACAAGCAATGGGACTCCCACTCTAGGCTATACACCGTTGGAGGGACGTGGCGCTCCCCTTGGGTGAATGGAGAACACTTCCAAATTCCCTCAGTTTTCCTGCAGAGTAAGTGCTAGGTTGTGATTTTCGGGTCTGCGTTCTCCTCGTCTATTATTGCTTATGTTATTTTGTCTTATGCAGCCTCTGCAGAAGAAAATAGGTTCGAGCCGCATTGCCGGTGAGGCAGCTCAAAAGTCTAGAAGGGATCGTCATCTACAGATCTTCTGGGGACTGCCGGCACATCCAGGCCGCCCTCAACCCCCAGGTGATGAATATGATGCCCAAGATGGTCTCATACCTTCCCTTCTCTCTAGACACCTGAGTCATCATAAAGCACCTGCGGAGCCGATTTGATGCCTCTGCCCTGAACCGATTCCGCCAAGATGAGCACGATTGCATCGCCATGGTGGGTCGTCAGATTTACGGCTTCAAGCCAGTTGGCGGGCTCCAATGACCTGGTGGCACCGACTAGCCACGAGCTTGAGGAGGCTGTGAGGTTCGTGGCCAAGGAGTGTGTTAGGGTTCGTGGCCAAGGAGTGTGTTAGGTTCGTGGCTAAGAGGGCTAGAGGTAGGTTCATTTCCACATACTTGAGCTTCGTCGATCGGATTATGGCCGTGATCTAAACATGTTGCTTGTTCTTTAAAGGTTCTGAGACAGGCCCATCGGCAGACCCCTCCCCCATTAAGGGGGAACCGCAGGGCATAAGGCTCACCCCAAGGCACCCGCTGGCCATCCTCTTATGGTGCCTTCAGAAGATGAAGTGCCCGCGGTCCCCCGCTCCGATGCAGGCGGACCTCCGTCTGGGGAAACGTCAGCCACACAGGCCGTATATGGCGAGGGGATGCCCCTGAGTTGTCCCGGGGGGTTTGCTGCACCAACCTCGTCCACCCCTGACTCCGGTTCGAAGTCGGGTGCTGCTTGCCTCGGTGGGGAGATCACCGAGCTCAGTGGGAGGGCTCTGAGGTTGAAATCTCGGCTATCTTCCCCTCCCCAGGTCCCATTAAAGCGGCGCCACGAGGTTGGCTCATCCAAAAAAGAAGAGGGTCGGGCGGAGAAGAGGGGCAGGGTTGCCCCCTCCTCTGACAGTGATGACAACGGGGCCACGCTGACCCTTCTGAGGAGAAAAAGGTCCAGGCGCAGTGGCCCGTCGAGAGGGGACGCACCATCTCCCGCCGTGGCCAACGGCGTTCTCGGCGATGCCCAGCTTTCCTCCGTCCCTGCCGCTACTACTTCGGGGGCGTGCCCAGTCGAGGGGGAGGGTGCCCTCGTGGTTGGCAGGGTGGAGCCGTGTTCTGCAGGGGTGGACAATGCCCAAAAGGAGAGTCCAGCCACAGGACTCGAGCTTGAGGCGCTCTCGTCGGAGAACGTCGAGCTCATCGCTAGCCGTACTTTCGCGCACGTTTGGCTCGTCTGGTTGCCTCTATACTTTTCAGCATCTTTGTTAGGCACTAACTCTTTTTTTCTTTTTCTTTTTTTTTCTATTTATCTTGCAGTTAGACTCCATCTGGTCTTTCTATTCCTCTCGTGTCTGGGCCCTAACCAAGGAGCTGAACTCTCGCTCTGCACTAGCCGAGTGCAGCGAGGCTGCCCCTGCCGAGTGCAGCGAGGCTGCCCCTGCCGAGTAGAGGACGGGCTTCGATTTATATCGGAGCCTCGATGAGGCGAGGGTCAGCAGCGCGGTGGCTCACACCCTGAGTGTCGAGAGGAATAGGCGCGAGAACCTAGCTGCGAGGCTAGCCGAAGCAGAGGCCGTTGGGCTTGCTCATTCTGAGACTACCAGACTGGCCAAAAACGAGCTCAAGGTCAAGGAGCAAGAGCTGCAGAGCACTGAGGCAGAGATGGGGCTGGCCTTCCTCGCTCGCGATAGGGCCGTTGATGACACTAAGGAGGCGAGGAAAGCCGAAGCCAGAGCCTAACTGGAGGCCCATTCTCTGCAATTCAGACTCGACCGGTCGAACGAGGTAAGCCGACATCTTTACTTGGACCATGTAAAATTGATGAGGGCTCAAGTAGAGTTGTCTCGTATACACAGCGAAGACCTTGCTGACATTAATGCCTTTTTGGTCGACATGTCACAGCAGCAGGCGGAGCTGAGGCTGATGGCGCTGAGGGATAGATTAGTAGACGCGGAAAAACTAAAGCAAGGTATCAGAGGCAGGTGGATGTCAGTTCTGCAGAAAGTTATAGGTCTGGCTGGGAGAACAGGGAATTCGAAGGCCACGCTGAGGTGGTAACGCCAGACCAGTTTGACGAGCAGAAAGGTGTCGAGAGAGACCATTATTCCATCAAGTACTACATGCAGCAGCTTGGGGATGGGATCAGCATCACGTACCTCGCTGACGTGCTGAAGATGCTTGTTGCGGAAATGACGGGCCCTCTACATCCTTCTCTGTTGCCAAAGAGCTTCTCCCCATTTCCGGTCTACCAGATCAAACTTCGGAAGCCCCTGGTGGTCAGCCTGGTCTTGGGGTCTCAACTGGTGAGGGGTCTGGTGCGGTCATTTTATCCAGTGATGAATCCGACCTTGATACGCCACCCTCCACCATGGCTGGTCCAACCGCCAGATCTGGCTGCGCTCCTCTGGCCTGAGGTAATTAGGGTCCCTAATTTTGTACATTTGTAAAGCTGACCCTCGTTGTAACCCTCTGTATAAATAATAAGAACAGTACAATTCTCTTTAGTCTATTCTCTTTTTCTTTGTCGACCGTGCTCGGGGTAAAGTTGACCCTTGTTGTAACCGTTTGGAATTGGTCGTACATGACTTTGAGTTATTAGTAAGTCCTCCTCGAGCTATGATCGACAAGATTAGTTTCTAAGATAGGGATGTTAGCTCTGGACCATCCAGTTCTAAGGAGATATAACTTCTATTATGACTTGTCTTGACAGAGTTTGACCCAGGCGTGTGGCTGGACTTTTTCGACCCCAAGTGGGACTGCGGTCGGAATTAGCTCCTGGGGCTGGTTAACCACTGTCTAGATCCGTCACTGCAAAGGAAAAGGCCGTGGCTTGGCTCTCATCAGGAATAGATTGGGCGTTATCACTCTGACGTGTCTCTGCGAGTCCGTCTAAGACCCGCTTCTTGCAGATAGAACTTTTGGGTGCACGTCCCCATCGATCATTCCCTTTGTATTATTATTTTTTTGGAAATAATAAATAGGGCCCGATTTTAACTTTTGTCTTAGTGCCTGGCGTGTGCGTAATAAACTGTTGTTTGGGGAGGGTTTGCTTCCAACGGGTAGACCCTGACCCTTTTAACCTTTCCTCTACATGCGGCTAAGATTTTGTCTGGATGGGGTCTGCTTCCAACTGGTAGACCCTGACCTCCCCAACCTTTGCTTTGTATACTGCTAAAACTTCGTCTGGGAGGGTCCGCTTCCAACGGGTAGACCCTGACCCATGCTTTCCTTCTTCGAATATTTTCTTGGGCCGTCGACGGGCAATATGATCCCATAGAATGCTTGATTTTGAGGTCTACTGGCAAGTTTTTGGTTGTGCAGCACTATCCTCTTCGAGGGTCATCGACGAGCGACATGTTCCCCGTAGTACGATCGATTTTGAGGTCTGCTGGCAAGTTTTTAGTTGCGTAGCTCTTTCCTCTTCGAACGTTTTCTCGGGTCGTCGACAAGCGACGTGATCCTCATAGTATGCTTGATTTTGAGGTCTGTTGGCGAGTTTTTGATTGCGCAGCTCTATCCTCTTCGAACGTTTTCTTGGGTCGTTGACAAGCGACGTGATCCCCATAGTACGCTTGATTTTGGGATCTGCTGGCAAGTTTTTTGTTGCGCAGCTCTATCCTCCTCATACGTTTTCTCAGGCCATCGGTAAGAATTTTATTGCACAATGTGGTTCCCATAGTACGATCAATTTTGAGGTCCGCTGGCAAGTTTTTGGTTACACAGCTCTTTCTTTTTCGTATGTTTTCTCGGGCCATCGGCAAGAATTTTATTGCATGATGTAGTTCCCATAGTACGATCGATTTTGAGGTCTGCTGGCAAGTTTTTGGTTGCGCAGCTCTTTCTTCTTCGTATGTTTTCTCAGGCCATCGGCAAGAATTTTATTGCACGATGTAGTTCCCATAGTACGATCGATTTTGAGGTCTGTTGGCAAGTTTTTGGTTGCGCAGCTCTTTCCTCTTTGTACGTTTTCTCGGGCTATCGGCAAGAATTTTATTGCACGATGTGGTTCCCATAGTACGATCCTTGATTGTGTGAATAGTGCGTAGGGTCTGCCACTGTGGGCAGACCCCTTTTCCATAGCAATCCAAAAGATAAATCCATGTGGCAAAAAGGAAACTTGACCTGTTTTGGATTTAAGTTTTTTCAATAATATAAGCATTCACGTGGGTCTAACATCACATGCACGTGTTCTCACACGTGATACTTTTTTAAGTACTGAGTGTTCCACGTGTTCGGGAAGTCTTTTCCAGTCTTGAGTTCCTTCAGGATATACGCACCATTGTCAAGTACTTTGATCACCTCATAGGGTCCGATCCAATTGGAGTCCAGTTTCGAGGAATTCCCTTTTCTAGCTTTCAAGACCCAATCCCCGATATTGAATCGTCGAGTACTAACCTTCTTTGTGTAGTAGGACCTAGCCTGCTAGTGGTATGAAGCCAGGTGGACTAGGGTCATGTTTCTTGTTTCTTCCAGGAGGTCTGTGTTGTGGCTTAGCTGCCATTCGTTTAAGGGGGCATCTCTTACCACTTCGGAGTCAAGGGTCGGGAGGTCGACCTCGGTCGGGATCATAGCCTCTGATCCGTAGACCATGGCGAATGACATTCTTCCAGTCGACCTCCGCTCCGTGGTTCGATGGGCCCACACAATGGCCGGTAGCTCTTCTAACCACCTGTCTTTAGCCTCCTGCAAGTTCTTTTTGATATTGCTAAATATGGCTTTATTCGTTGCCTCTGCTTGGCCGTTCTCCTGAGGGTAGTTCACAGAAGAGAAACTGAGTCTTATATCATACAGCTCACACAACTCCTTGAGCTTAGCATTTTGGAACTGTGTGCCATGATCAGCGTGTATCTCTTTCGGAATCCCATATTGACAGATTATATTTTTCCAAATGAAGTTAATTGTGTCTACTTTGTTTACAGTCACGTAGGCTTCAATCTCTACCCATTTGGTGAAATAATTTGTGGCCAGCAGGACGTACCTTCTTCCCCTTGGACTTCTGGGGAGCTCTCCGACGATGTCCAAACCCCACTTGGCGAATGGCCAGGGCGTTATGTTCGAATAGAGAACTTCCGTGGGTTGGCATTTCATGGGGGCGAACCTCTGGCACTTATCACATTTTTTGACGAACTGGGCCACCTTTGTCATCATGTATGGCCAGAAGTATCTGGCCGTCAGAGCCTTGTGGGCGAGGCTACGTCTGCCAGAGTGGTTGCCGTATACTCCCTCGTGGATTTCTTCCATCAGTTTCTACGCTTCGACGAGACCTACACACCGTAGCATCGGCCCTATTGTTGATCTCCTATATAGTTGTTCCCCCACCATCGAGTATCTGGCAGCTTTAAGTCTGATCGACCTCGCTTTTTGGGGATCTGCCAGCAGGTTCTCCAATGCCAAATACTGGGTAATGGGTTCCATCAATCCTTCGTCTGCGGGGCCGGCTGCAAATACATGACGTGCGGGGGTCTGCAGGGGTTCTCCTGTATTCCTGTCCTCCAGGAGAATCTCTGCGTGTCCCGTTTCTCCGGTCGTCACTCTTAGCTAGTTTATCAGCCTTCTGGTTCATTTCCCTAGGGATCTGTTCGATATTAAAGCTGCTAAAGTGGGCTTTCACCCTCATTACTTTGGAAAAGTACCTATGTAATCTCAGCTCTTTCACTTCGAAGTCTCCCCTGATCTGACCCACGACCAACTGCGAGTCGGTCATTACTGCGATGCTCTCTACTCCGAAATGCAGGGCCAGTTCGAGGCCTTGCAGCAGGGCCTCGTACTCCGCCTCGTTGTTCGTGGCTTGGAAGCTGAGCCTCAAGACTTTCTCTACTCTGAGTCCTGTTAGGGTCTGCAGGACTATCCCGATACCTGACCCCGAGGCATTCGTGGATCCGTCAGTGTAGAGGGTCCAGGCCGAAGGGTGGCGAGGCTGAGACGTTTGAAGCGGATTGTGCAACTCGCTGAAATATTTGATTTCCACCAGGAAATCCACTATGACTTGTCCCTTCTTCGCTACTCAGGGCCGATACTCAATGTCGTATATCCCCAGTTCGGTGACCCACTTGGTCAGCCGACCTGATAGGTCTAGTTTAGCTAAGATCTGCCGGATGAGGAAATCCATGTACATGGTAACAGAGTGCGCTTCAAAGTATTGCCTGAGTCTTTTCTTAGCATTGACCAGGGCGAGGACCAGTTTCTCTGCCATACTGTATCGCGTCTCGGCGTCCAAGAGCATGCGGCTTGTATAAAACACCGACTTCTGCTTGCTGTCTTCCTCGAAGAATAGTACGGTGCTGATCGCTATTTCGGACACTGCTAAATAAGCGTACAGACACTTCCCCTCTGCCGGGGAAGCCAGAATGGGCGGGTGACTTAGGTACAGCTTAAGGTCTATCAGTGTCTTATCCTATTCCTCCCCCCAGGCAACAGTTGAGTTTCTCTTTATGCATTGGAAAAAGGGCTTACATCGGTCAGACATCTTGGAGACGAACCGGTTGAGGGTGGCTATCTTCCCCGCTAGACACTGGAATTCCCGAATAGTCGAGGGTCTCTACACGTGTGCGATAGAGGACAACTGGGTAGGGTTAGCCTCCATACCCCTTTTGAGGACACCCCGAACGTGCATTTCTTGGGTTTCAGACGCATCCGATATTACCTCAGAATCTGGAAACATTGGT